>JAKOGI010001337.1:0-222500 GCA_029747015.1 Carnegiea gigantea
TATATAAATATATATATATGTCTATATATATATATATGTATATACATGTATGTATGTGTGTATATATGTGTGTGTGTGTGTGTGTATATATATATATATATATATATATATCTATATGTATATATGTATATATATATATAAATATGTATACATGCATATATGTTTCTATATGGGAGCTACTCCAGTAGGATGAGGGTCTCCATTGGATGAGTAGGATGAAGTGATGTCAGCCATTGGATCGAGATCAACGAAGCAATCTGATGAAGGTAACGTGGCCTTTCTTGCCTTATTCACTCTCCCTCTCTTGTCGAATACTCGCTCTCCTTCTTCGTCTCTCTTTCAAGCTTATCCTCTTCCTAATCATTTCACTCAGGTTGTTTCCAAAGTTTCCTCCAATTGTTCGCTTTGTGATTTGAATTTTGTGCATTTTCATACAAAGTATTGGTAGTCACTGGTTGTTTTTGATAATTTACCGCGAGTTGTTCGAATGCTTGCTTTCAGTGGGTTTCGCATCATTTATTTTGTATTTATGGTTGTTTGTTTTGGCTTGATTGTAGCGGTAAATCCACATTTTCTGCAAGATCTGGGGTTTCTAGGTAAGTTTAGTAGATTTTGGGATGTTATATGGTGAATTTCTCGCTCTTATGTGCAATTTCTTACTTTGATTGTTTAAATTTCTCACATTGTACATCTGGATTTATGACATTTAGTGTAAGATTGCTGTTTCAGTGTTTTGCTCAAACTGTTTGGTAATTAGTGATCTGTACATATGTAAGTAGTGATTAGTAGTTGTAATATTGGTGATTATCTATCTAGGTAATCATTTCTCTTCTATAATGGTTTGTAAGTCGGGCCTGGTATATTTGTTTAAGGCTAGGATAATCTAAATTGCATTTTATTAGTGATCAATAGTTTTGCTATTAGTTATTGCTAAAATAAGATCAATGATCTGTAGGTTATTTATTGATGATCAAAGGATGTGTTATTAGTGATCAGTATATATCTATTAGTGATCAGTAATAGTAATATGTGGTGATCAACAAATATAAGATAAGTGATTAGTAGGAACAATATTAGTGACCACACACACGTTACTCACTGATCATTCTTGGAAGTGCACTCGGTGATCAGTGCATGTATGTTTGGTGATCAAATAGAACAAGGTTAGTGATCAACGAATGTTTGTGGGCGATCAACAGACATTTCATTAGTGATAAATAGTTTTGTTAGTAGTGATCGCTAGAATAAGATTAGTGATCTGTAGTTTACTTATTGGTGATCCATTATTAGTGATCGGTAGACATTTTATTAGTAATCAATAGTTTTTGGCAATTTGTGTTGCTCGTGATCAACGGATGTGTTATTAGGGATCAGTAGAGATGGATATTTGTTGAATAAATATTTAATTGTTGTAGTTGCTGTTAAAATTTATTGCTTCTGCTGTTGGGTGATCAATAGCTTTCTGATTAATGATCGGTTGTTATGTGATCAGTGATCCCTCAAATAATTGGTAATAGGGTGAAAGAGGTTATTTCAAGGATTTGGAAGAGGCTATCTCTAGGATGTGTTGGATAGGACGGGCATAACTGGTAAGGACGAGCAAGTTAAGGAAAAGGAACATCACAGCAAAGGTGTTGAAGATAAAGGTAAAGCTGAAGATTAAACATCAATTTCAAAGGTTAAGGTGAGTCAAATATGTTTAATTTATTTTGTTATTTATTGAAATAAAAAGCAAAGAAATCATACTTCTTCTATTTTCGTCCATTGTTTCCATGTAAGGTGGCATATCCTTTTTGACTATAAGTATTGGTTGTTTCCATTAGGCCCTTTTTCGGGACGATTAGGCAGCAACCGATTTGATAATAACCAATAGTCGACGGCTGGCAGAAATCATGATAGCATTGGAGGATGTGATCCCTGGAGCACGCAGCCCACTCAAGAGACTAAGAAATGTAGTCGCGGAACTGGTGAGTGATGCCCTCATCACTGATAGGTCTAAGGGGGGGAGGAGTAGAACATAGGTACTCTTGCAAGACTTGTTTGAATCAGATGGGAATGCAGATTGATGAAATTGAGAAGAACTATAAGAGCTCTCGAGATAAGGTGCTTGACTTCCTACAGTTTGATGTGCCCAGTTTCGGCCTTGGAGTGTCTCAAGAGGAGAAAGAGGCGCTGCCCAAAGGAGTAGTTGTTGTCAATTCACAGGCCAATAGTCTAGTAGCAGTAGTGTAAGTAATAAATTATGATGTGGAGGACATCACTAAGAATGTAGGATAACCTCCACACAGTGCATCAGCACACCATCGCTGTCGGATACTTCTTCTCGTAGTCTTCTAGCCAAATTTTTTATTGCTATTTGATGTTACTAAAAATTTGTCATCATGCTAGCAATGATCCTTTTTACATGTAGATTTTGTCCTCTAAGGTAGAAAGTAGTGATCATACATAGACACATTAGTGATCTTTTGTATTTTAGATACTCCTAATGAACTGCAAATATTGTGATTGTTACTGATAAAATTAGTGATCTTTAGGAGATAAATTGGTGATCACAAAAGATTGCACCAAAAATGTGTTAAAATGGTCATCGTTACTTCAAAACTTATTGATGATTAGTTGGTTAATTAGTGAATCATAACTTGATGAATTAGTGTTCACTTTATGCAGACATGCTTTCCACTACTTCCCCCCAAAATCATATCACAACCGTCAAAATGATCTCATATAACATTGTAGCATCTTTTCCTGAGCACTATTTTTTTTTATCTAAATCTAGATTCATATAATTTTCCTGATTATATTGTTGGGTTTTTACAGGTCTAATACTGCTATGTTCCCTGGAAGACAACGACGAATTCATTGATTGATTTTTGATGTGAATTGAAGAGCCTGATCATCAGATACCAGATGTGCAAACACCAACCAATACTGACAAAGGTAAAGATGCACTGGTTGAAGCACCGAAAAGGTGCAGAACGAGGTTAGCTCAATGTATTACCAGTGCATTGCAAGCAGGTTAAAAAAAATGATACTAGTTTTCTTCGTGATGAACTTAATGTCTATCTTTTTATATTTTTCTTCTAGGTTACATTTCCCTTGTATGAATTTTATTTCATTGGGTGTGGGTACTAACTATTCCTTCTATGCACCACCCTCTTCAATACAGTCTGTGCCTTCTTTGTTCTCTACTTGCAGCAGAATGCAATGGTCTCTCGTGCAATATCATATGAACTGAAGCTATATGCTGACTTTATCTTCAACTTAAAAGAAGAACAGAGGTGAGAATAAATATGTGTGTCCTAAAAAAGTGATTCATGCACAAGTCTTTTGTAAATAGTATTTGTTAGTGATAGATTTGTTTGTTTATTCACTAGCCAAGTGCTGTATGATGACTTATGCAACGTGGCGAACCGAGGCATACTTTACAAACATTTTGGTAAAGCTTCATACAATTTTAGTTTGCTTCAAAAACAAAGGATATTGGATGATAACATACTGTACTTTGGGGGTGTTCGACAATAATAACCCCAACTTTGAACTTGGACGTTTATAAATCACACTATAGGCGTATTTACTGTTTATATGCCAAGAACGATTTAGAAGGTGTTTTTAGTTGGTGATGTATGTGCATATTTGACATACATCATTGCATACACTTGGAAATTATTGAATTTTAGACATGTATAATTGTAAACCATTGTGAACTTGTTGCATTACATTGATAAAAGCACATCTAAAGTCTGTCTTGTATGTAAACAGTAAATAGGCCCATAATGTGGTGCACAGGTATCCAAGTTCAAAGTTGAGAGTATTATTATTCGACACCACCAAAGTACAGTATATCATCATCCAATATCCCTAAAAACAAACTTAACCTGATGCGTTTTGCTAATTTTATGTTTTTGGTTTTATATGAGCAGTGCGGTGCATGCTCTTTCAAAAGTATCTCATAGAGGAACAAGGTGATACGAAAAGAGCAAACTTCATTGAAGAATTTAAACTGATATACATAGATATGCCTTGGAAGCAAGAGGCTTCAAACACAGATGATAATCAAACCATTTATGTTATAAAGCACATGCAAGAATACAAAGGACTGCCTTGCCCTTAGGATGTAGGATTCGCAAATGATCAGGTGAACATGCTTCTCAACCCTCTTTTAAGAAGAAAAGCATGGTAAATGTTTGAGATATCATGCCAACTATTATTCGTGCCCCTTATTTGATTTGTATCTCAGGTTGCTGCAGTCTATAAGTTTAGGGTGGAGTACTGCCATAAGATCCTCACTTCACCTACCAACGCAATTTCGGCACATGTGAAGAGAATGGTGAATGTTTATAAAACAACACGGGTGAAAAGTTAAGAAATTAGTGGTTAGCTCAGGCAAGTGAGATGTTTATACTGAAGAAAGTAGTGGATTTTAGTTTTGATGATCATTACATATGTAATTTGTGATTAGTCATCATATGTAATTGATCTCTTTAATGCGAAGCATAGTTATAATGATGACCAAAGCTCCATGTGTTAATCACTAAGTTCATAACTACACATGTATTGTGATCTTGTAGACATTGCCTAGGACAACATAAAGAAATCCATTGATCACCAAGAGTAATACTAATGATCATCGAATGATGACCTATTGATCACTACCTAGTAGGCTGATATAAGTACCTGTAATTGATAATATGTAATTAGTGATCAGTCATCATATGTTATTTATCTTTGAAATACGAAGCATAATTATAATGATGACCAAAGCCCCCTGCGTTGATCACTAAGTTTATAACTACACATGTATTGCGATCTTGTAGACGTTGCCTAGGACAACATAAAAAAATGCATTGATCATCAAAAGCAATACCAACGATCATTGAATGATCACTTATTGATCACAATACCTGTAATTGATAATATGTTGATAACCATAAATAGAGCGAGCATAAGGAGACATACTTGTACTGATCACCAAAGCTAGAACTGTTAATCACCAACTACAATTGAGGATGTGTTGGTCACAATGAATACACCTAGTAATAACCAAACATAGTTCTTATGATCACCAAAATAGCCCTATTAATCACCAAAGGAACACCTATCCATCATTGACTACAATTCCAAACTTCATGGCCTTCTAAAAAATTGACATGTGTAGTATATTTGTAAATATTTGTTCTTTTAATTTGTACACAAAAAAAAAGAAAAGAAAACATACAAAAACAGATAAACAACAATTCACTTTTTTGAAAAGAGATGTTTATTAATTAATAGTCTTATACGAAGCTAATATATACAATCAGTTATGATAGCCAACCAACTCTCTCTCTTAATCACAGTCTCTCTCTTATTCTCGCTCGATAGCTCGACTGTCTGTTCACTTTCTCGCGTGCATCTTGCTCTGGTATTGCCACTCACTCTCCCTCTCTCTCTTTCTCCTTTTCTACCCCCTCTCTCTATCTGTCTCTCTCTCTCTCTCTCTCTCTCTCTCTCTCTCTCTATCTCTCTCTCATATAGCTCTAATCTTTAATCTCGTTAATATTCGTGAAACTGCTTCAACTTCTCTGTAGCATCTCTGCACTTTGAAGGTGAGATTCTTGACCTTCGTGTTCGCATTGCTCTTCTTGTTCTATTTTAGTGCACTTATTTTGATTTTTTTGGCGATTTCTCTCGGATTTCTTTTTATCTTTCATAAGTTTGAACATTTTGTTGGAAATCTGGTTTCAATTCTAATTTTAAAAGCTTCTTGTCTGTTTTTGTGCTAAAAATCATGTCGTTTGGTTCTTGGTAATGTGCCATGCTCTGATCTTTCACTTTCGAGCCGCCTTTTTTCGATTTTAAATTTACTTTTCTGCTAATATTGTACAATTTCATAAAGTTTAGTGGTATACTATGGTTTGAAGGATTTATTTTCCTCAAACTTGTAATTTTACATGGATTTGCTTTTTGTCTAAGGTTTACCGCTGAGAAATCATGGCCCAACATAAAGTTTAAGAAACTCACAAGGGGAATGGAGAAGAATGACCTTCCGTCAGGTAAAAAAGTGCACTTCCAAACCTTTGGAGTAAATATTTTTCATATTACATATGTGTTATATATTTGGTGATCATTACTTATATATTTAGAGATCGTTAGATATAGTTTCAATGATTGTTTTGCGTATCTGTTTGTCTCTTTGATTACATTCAGTAGGTTCTTTAAAAAAAAATCCAAATTCTCACACAACTTAAATGACTTTCTTCAAAGTGGTTAAAAAAATTTAAAAACTATGGAGCAACATTTTTTCACAGTGCACGTCTACCTTAGTGATCGTTAGGTATCATATTACTGATCACTAGCTATGACATTAGTGATCGTTATGTACAATATTAGTGATTATTTTGCATTTGTGTGTTATCTATTTGTGATTGTTAGATAACTATTTAATGATTGTATTAATGATTATGTTTTTTTTTAATTTATAAAATTGTTGCCTATTCTACCTTGTCTTCATGAATGTTTGCTTTTAACTTATCAATAATAGCCATTTCCAACTAGCAAATATAAACATGCTCACGTGATAAATAAATGCCTTTTATGGTTCCAATTTGTTTCATATGTTAATTATTTATGATCAATTCAGTTTTGATTGGTGATCATCAGAATTATGATTAGTGGTACATCATACTCTTTGAGTTCATAGAAGTATGTACTTTCTTTACTCACTTGCCTTTTGCATTCTACAGTGCTAAAGTAGCCTTAAATTTGGACGAAATTGGACAAGATGTACATGAAAAAAGAGGATTTGTTGATAAGCCTAGTAGTAGTTCTGTCCAAGGGAAGAAGCGCCGATACAAAGCATTTGTCCACAAGACAGACGACAATGATGATGCTATGAATGATTCTCATAACAAAGACACGTTGCATAAGAACACAGCCACTGAAGATAAATCCTTGGTTGAAGCACTGATGGATAAGAACAGGAAGACTGACAAAACAACTGAAAAGACCACAGCGAAGAAGAATGGGAAGAAGGGGAGGACTGAGAAGGAAAGCAATGAAGAGGTCCCCCCTGAAGAGAATGTTGATGACAAGGAAAAGACCAATAAGGCAGCTCAAAGAGTAATAGAAAAAGAAGCTCTCCCTGAGAAACCCATTAAGAAATGTTCCAAGAAGACTGACAAGTCAACTCAAAATGCGACAAAAAAGAAGACTGAGAAGAAGGGGGGACTGAGAAGAAAAGCAGTGAAGAGGCCCCCCTTAGAAGATTGTTGATGATAAGGAAGAGACCGATAAGTCAGCCGAAAGAGCAACGGATAAAGAGACTCTCCTTGCGAAACCTGCTGAGGAAGGTTACATAAAGGCAAAGGCTGGAAAAGAGAAATATGAGGAGGTTGTAAGTAAGAAGGCAAAGAGGGGCAATTCTTCTCAGCAAGCAATAGAGGGTGGTGAATCCCTACAAAAGACTGATGTGAAAGAGGTAGAAGAAGACAGTTCGGTGGGGAAGGTGGAGGCGAAGAATGAGGGTAGTAAGAAGAATGTTGCTGACAGACTATAACAGGGGCCATTCTTCCTCAAGCTCCAAGTACACATCTAAAGACTCAAAAATCTTCTAACAAACCACAACAAGAAGAGAAAACTTTAGAACAAACCCCAACAAAATTCGAGAAGAAGTAAAGAGGGGAGAAGCCGAGAGAAACACAAAAAGAGAAGCCAAAGAAGAAGGCATTCACCGTGAGATGATCACAGAGAGTGTGAAACTTATCAAAGCCTCCATTGTAGCATGGGCACATTTTTAATGCAGGGATTTCTTCTGGTACTTCAGACGATAAAGAAAGCAGTGCCAGGGAGGTTAAAAGTAACGATGAAAGCTCTTCTAGATCTTTTGAGAAGTCGCAAGAGGATAAAGAACCTTCTGACAGATCTCTCACCAAACTTGAGCAAAAAGAAACACAAGAAAAGTGAGAAGAAATAAAGAACCAGGAGCCGAAGAGCAAACCAGTCACCGTGAGGCGATCACAAAAGGTGTGAAGCTTACCGAAGCCAACAGTATAATAGCCCGACGTATTTAACGTCCACATTTTGGAGAGTTCGAATTTGGTAGAAAACATGCCGATCCGTGCACATGAAGACGTCGATGATATGTAAGCAAACAAGAGGGGGAAGAAGAGATGCATATTCAAGAAGGTCGAAAGGCTGTTCCGAGGACGAAGAAGCCTACATTAAAATCTGAAGGCAAACAACCCATCGAGCAAAAGGATGTTCAATTGAGTATTGGTGATGCTTTGCCGGAGGAGAAAACAAGCAGCTCACGGCAGGATGTTCGAATGGCCTACAACAGCAGCCTTTAAAATACAAGAAGGATGGGCGAAGGTTTACAGTCACACCATTTGATGCTTATGTGATCTTGGGTGTGCCTTTTGGTGGAAGGAAAATCATAGAGAGCAATAGGCCTTCAACAAATGAAGAATATAATGAGGTGCAAGCTGCCTAGGTCAAGGAATGGAAAATTGAGCACGCTACCACGGAACTGACCCGTATGCCAGAGTTCATTATGGCTAAAAAAGACGGCGGTGAGAGCTTTAAGATGAACTTCATCATATATTTGCTGAATTGCATTTTCAGCTGACCGAAGAACCTTTACTGCAGCAAGTCCATCCTCAAATACGTCAAGGATGGGAATCAGATTGCATCCCTAGATTGGTGCAAGTTTGTAGTGTAGAAGCTCATCACCAGTGTGAGCCGATACAGGGAGACTAAGTCTACGAAAGGGGCGCACTTTGATGGTCTACACTTCACCTTGATGATGAGTTCTACTGCACAACAACCTAGCCCTTCTATAAAATTGGTGAACAATATGACAAAACACGGTGATCATTTTGAAAAAGGAATGCCAGAATGTGTTACTGATCAACAATTAACCTAACAGTGATAGTTAACTTATTGATTAGTGATCAACTGTTCATATATGTGTAGATTATTAAAATGCATGCAGTAATAGAATTCTTTTTTGCTCTTTCTGTGTTTGCAGATGCTGTACTTAGACAGGGTCGTTTTCATTGAGAGAACTGTGTACAGATAATTTCCAATGATGTCCACTTGGACTAATGAGGACATCAAGAGAAGGATAGAAGCTAAGTATAGGAGCAAAGATTTTGGAAGGGGTGTTGTTGAACCTCCACTGCATGTTGCTAAGCGAATGGAGGTTGAACAGCAAGCTCCTCAAGATAATAGGGTGACTGAAATTGAGGTAGTAAACAAAGCATTCTCGTCTTTTTCTGGTGACCATTACATGTGTCATTAGTCATGTTTTGATTTAACGTAGTGATGGTTTGCATTGCTTGTTTCAATGTTACTCCCTAACACTTCCAATACAGTCCTTCTGTGCATGGTGATCAATAGATGTATTGCTGGTGATCTTTAGAAGTAATATTAGTGATCAAAAGTTGTGGAATTAGTGATCAGTACAAACCAGATTAGCACGCAGTTCAGGTCGATCTCTCCATTTTTTTAAAGTGTATGTGTTAAAAATACTATTAGTGATCAATAATAATGCTCTTACTTATCAAAGTGTATGTGTTTTTATAAGCAAAATACATCCTATTGGTGATCAGCAGATATGTTATTTCTGATCACTACTTATGTGACAAGTGATCAGTAGAGATACATGTCAATGATCACCTAACTCAACTTTTTATGTCTGTCTTTATGTGGATTATCCAAAAAGTGTTAAGTACTCATGTTTTTTGGTGATCATTATATATAATATTAGTGATCACTTCAATTGATGTTTGCTTATTTGATATTTTGATTGACACTTGTGTTAATGAAAATTTCAAATAAGTAAAGACCAATTTCAGTGATCAATAATATTACTTATATCAATTTTCTCTTCTTCGGTAACATATCTAATTTCACGATTGTGTTAGTACATGATCAATAGTCATGTTATTAGTTATCAACTAATATATCTATATGTATATATATTTTTCTTTTTACTATTTTTTTTCCTTTGAAAAATGTAGAAGGATGCAAGCAATACAGTTTTTGCTACCAAGGAGTTCGCTTATGCTTATAAAAATGTTATCAGCATCATGGATTCTATGTCAAGCAAGTACGGGCACAATGAAGGGCTTGACAGCATACGAGATGAAGCGAGGGTGATGTTGATATAGTTCTGTAATGCTGCTGCTGCACATGAACAATCCTAGTGAGAGGCCAGTGCAGACGGACTGTCTGCGATAAGCGAATGCCAGAATGCTGTAATGAAGGAGGTTGCTGCAGACCTTTACAACGCTTGTATTATAAGTGATAGTCATTAATAACAATAGACATGTTAAACTGATGACAATGTATGAGTTAAAAATGTGCAAAATATCTGGTGTTGGTGATGAGTAATGTTCCTGCTAATAGATGTATTTTTTAATGATCTTTATAAGTAATATTAGTGATCAAAAGTTGTGGAATTAATGATCAGTACAACTCATATTAGTATGTAGCTGAACTTAATTTCTCCTTTTTGCCCTCCATCGATTAGAGTTTAGTTTTTGTGTGGAACAGTCATATTATTACTTATCTAAAAGCATAAAATTTACTTTAGCCAGTGCTTATAATTCTATGCATATAAATTCGGTTATCAACAAGAATGTTTTTAGTGATCAATAACAATCTAGTGATCACCTAGTAAATAATGAGCGACTTCTGGAGAATGACCAGTGAGTAATATGTGTGCTCACTAATATTGTATCTACTGATCACTAATCCTATATCTGTTGATCCATAGATATGTGTTTCATATTGATCACCATATTGGAAGGGATTAGATTCTAAGATACTGCTAAAAAAATCATTAAATGTTGAGTCAGTTGATCACTGATCTGGAACAAATGGATCACAAAACAGATGTCTACTGATCACCAAATAAGCAAGAAGATAATTCTATGCTGTTAGGAAGGAGTAACATTTGTAATCAATAATATTATGCCTATTGATCACCAACAACATGCCTATTAATCACTGAAATTACATGTATAGAATTATAAGCACTGATTAAACCCGTAAACAATATTATAGAAGGAGATAATTCTATGCTGTTAGGAAGGAGTCACATCAGTGATCACTAATTTTATGCCTATTGATCACTAACATCACGCCTATTGATCACTAAATTATATGCATATAGTTATAAGCATAGGCTGAACTGGTAAACAATATTAAAATTAGTGATAACTTATTTTATGCTTATAGATCACTAACACCTTTGGCCTAAATATATGTGTGTCACACAAAGGAGAATACAAAAAACCTTTAAAAGGGGCTCATATCCTAAGAAAACAGAGGAAAGTTCTTAATAAAATTGTGAATAAATACCTGACCATGCTACAAAAAGAAAAAAAGAGTGCAACAAAAAAAGAAGCGAGATACAAAAGAGCCCTATGCCTATTCCTCATCACTCGAAGGGGGAGGGGCATCGCTCAGCTTCGAGTCCTCTTTGAGGTTGCCCGTGGGTGCAGGCTTGGTGATCAGGTCGACGAGACGGGGAATCTGAGCTCTCCGGAGCCTTTCCTTGATTCTCCACGGCCAGGACTCAATAGCAACACAGTTTAGATCTCGCAGGATTGACATCATGGTGTCAGACGTGACCCTGCTCGAGAGTCCTAGCTCCGCAGCATGATTGAGCACCATGACACAAAAAATGTCCTGCGTCATCTGGGAATGCAGGAGTTGTGGGTGTACACTGCCACCACGCGAACGTTGAAGTTAGGACAAAGACCGTAGTGGTTCTCGAGAAGCAGACTAGGTCGGGGAGAAGAGGAATCCCTTAAAGACAAAAGAAAGTTTTCCCTAACACACTTCGCTGCCTGCTTGGAGCTGAGAAAGTTAGGAAACATGAGTCTTCTCTCTATCTCTCTCTCTCTCTACCGCCCTTGTTCTTTTTCTCAATACAAAAGTTGAGAGGACTAGTTAAGCGGTGCTCCTCGAAGGATTTAACCCCATGTTTATAGAAGGAGTTAGGCATGCCAAATGGCAGCACACCTCCAGAAGAGGCAGCAAAATGAGTGAGTGTTCACTTTTTTTTTTTTTTTTTTTTTTTTTTTTTTGGGCTTTTTGTTAGGATCTAATCCCTTACAATGTAAAGCTATAAGTGGTCCTCAATATAGTTATGATTGGTGATCAGTATAGTAAACTAATCTTCTCAACGTTTACATTTTGTTAGGATCTGATCCCTTACAACATAAAGCAACAAGTGGTCATCAGATCATTACTATCGATGGCAGTAACCCTAGTGATTTTTCGATTGTAAGAGGTCATTAAACTTTGATAATGTTCACTGTTGAGTTTGTATATAAGCATAAATTTTAGTTTTTGTATGGAACAGATATATTATTACTTATCTATAAGCATAAATTTTAGTTTTTGTGTGGAATAGACATATTATTACTTATCTATAAGCATAAATTTTAGTTTTTGTGTGGAACTTAATCTCTCCTTTTTTCCTTCAACAAGTTTAAATTTTTTAAGCAATAGACATATTGCTAGTTATCTATAAGCATAAAATTAGTCATAAAATTTTATAATATTGTTTACTGGTTCATCCAGTGCCTATAATTCTATTTATGTAAATTCGGTGATCAACAAGAATGTTTTTAGTGATCAGTAAGCATCAAACTATTAATCACTAATAATGATATCTAGTGATCAATAAGTATAAGATAAGTGATCACTAGGAATAATATTAGTGACCACTCATAGATCACTCACTGATCTTTCTGAGACGTCCACTCGGTGATCAAATAGAATAACATCAGCGATTAATTCATAGAGTCATTAGATACTGGTAGAACTTCATAGAAATGGGTTGCTTCCAACATAGTGATTAGCAGTACACACTGTAGTGATCAGATACAGTAATAATGGTGATCAAAGCATACCTCGTTAATGATCAAATTTCTAATCAACTATACTTAGGATTCTTTATAGTGAATATTTTCATCTTTTTGTTCTACATGAAAAAAAGAGGGAAAAAAATTAACCGCAATTGAATCTTTTTAAAATGCATTGTGAAAATTTTCTTTGTTATATGGTAGGCAACCAACCAACACTATTTATATAACGCCCAAATAACGCGGAAAAAAAAAGAAAATAGAACATGGGAATCTAAAAAAGAGCGCATAATGATTGTTTAAAACTTTTCCAAGAGACTCTTCAGTTTCTTAGGCCCCTATCTTGCTATGCTATTCTATCCCTCTCTCTTACTATCTCTATCTGTCTCGTACTATCTCTATCTCGCTCTCGGGAGACTTTCTCTTGCACTTTGAATTTGAAAATCAAACTGGCATCCTTGAAGTTCTTCAACTTCTCATGATCATTTATGCATTTTGAAGATGAAAGTCTTAACTTTTTTTGTGTGCCATTCCTCTGTCTTTTGATTTTTTAGTACATTTGGCTTGTTTTCTTATGCATTTTTCTTCGAGTTTTACATTATCTTTGGTTAACTTGTGCATTTACATTCGAAATATGCTCTCACACTCACTTGTAAAACTTGAACTTTGCTTTTGAACTTACAAAGGTATGGTTTGGTTCATAGAAATGTACTCAGCGTGGCATTGATCGTTTACTTACGAACCTCTTTTTTTTAGCATTTAATTTATTATTCTGATAATATTGTACAATTGCATGAAGTTTATTGATGTAGTGTTTTTCCGAAGGAGTTATTTTGTCAAATCTTCCGGTTTGACATGCATTTGCCTTTTGTGAAGGGTTTTGTACTGAGAAACCATGGCCACGGACAAAGTTCAAGAAACAACCAATGGAAGCGGAGAGCAATCACCTTCAAAGAGGTAAAAAATGCAATTCAAACGTTAAGTGAGTATTTGTAGATTACATGCGTAACTTCTTATCAATCATTGCATATTTAGTGATCATTATGTATAACATTTGTGACCAGTTTGCATATGTGTTTCATTATTGATGAATCTTGGCACGTTGTTTCACAAAAATTTAATTTCTCAGACACTTTAAATGTTTCCTGGAAAAAAAGTGAAAAAAACCACCGAGTAACTGCTTTTCATACTATCTGTGTAGTTTGTGATTGTTAGGAATGTAATTAGTGTTCGTTAGATATCATCTTAGTGATACTTTTGGATACGTATTTATGTCGTGAGGATTTTGTAGAAGAATTTTTTATACCAAATGATTTTCCTTAGCTGGTTAACTATTTGCCTGAGACATGTATTTCGAAAAACCATGGGTGAATCTTTTTCATATTACATGTTCAGTTTTGTAAGCAATATCTTGTTGGTGATCAATAAAGGTATGATTGGTGATCATTAGTGTTGTCATTGGTGATCAGTAGTGTTCTTAGCGGTGATCAGTATAGTGTTGATTGGTGATCAGTAATGTGCTTGTTAGGGATTAGTAGTGTTCTTATTGGTGATTAGTATAATTATGATTGGTGATCAGTATAGTTATAATTAGTGATATGCTAATAAATTGTTAATTGGTGATCAGTAGTGTTGTTGTTGGTGATCAGTAGAGCTATAATTGCTAATGAGTAGTGTTTATGATCAATAGATGTATGCTTTGTTTGCCATAAATACACAGAGACATAGTATATATAATAAACAACTCCCTTCATCGTGCGCTTAGTATTTCCGATGAATGCGGTTGTGATTGCTAGTCATTTGAACTATGATTACTGATGCATTATATTACATGAGTTCATTGAGTATGCTCTCTCTCTCTCTCTCTCTTTATATATATATATATATATATATATATATATATATATATATATATATATATATATATATATGTATATATATTTATATATATTTATATATATGTGTGTGTGTGTATGTGTGTGTGTGTGTGTGTGTGTGTGTGTGTGTGTACATGTATTTTATTTTATATGTATGCTTTATTACATAAATTTCCAGCTTTACTACAGGGCCCAAAATGATCCTACCAATAAACAAATTTCTGAGACAATAAAAAATATCATTGAAGACATTATAACAATAAGTCTGTCTAGCAAAGAATTAGAAAGGTACTGCTAATACTAACTTGCATTTTTATATAATGATGATTTTCTATTCAGCAAAGAAGTCAAAAGGAACCCATTCTAAGTGCAGTACAACTTTAAAATTTGCACACTAACTTTCCTTTTGTATTCTGCAGTCCTACCGTCCCTTTAGATTCAAAAGAAAGTGGGATACTGGATTATGAAAGAAGAGGATCTACTGAAAAAAGTAGCAGCAATGCTGGTGAAGGAAAAAAGCATCGTTTTAAAGTGTTTTCTGGGAAAATCAGAAAGGCTGATGATGATCCAAACAAGTCTGATGAACAAGACAATTTACATGACGTCAAGGAATCAAAAAATCAGTGGCCGGCTGATGAACAACAAGAAAAGAAAGGCAAGAGTGACACAATGTTGAAAACAGTGCAACACCAGAGAAGCTCTCACAAGAACAGCATCTCTCTCAAGAACCCACTGAAATGCCCAAAAAGAAGAAGAAGGCTGATAAGAAATGTAAGACTGACAGCAACAGCAATGAAGAGCTCAACTTTGAAAGGCATGCTGCACATGACAAGAAAGCAAAGAAAGAAAAGGAAAAAGAAGAACTTTCCAACCAACCTGTTGACAAAGTTGTTGAAAAGAGGAAGCCCAGCAAAGACCCCGCTAACAAGCCTTTATGTAAGAAGGCAAAGAGGGACAAATTTCCACTGGAATTTGGAAGGGATGACGAGCCTGCACGAAAAAGTGCAGTGAAAGGTGAGGACAACAAGAAGAGCAGCGAGCAGATCGCTACCAAGAATGCTCCAAGTGTTGATGAAGGGCGTCGAAAATCTGCTAAAAAGCACGAACACAAGGAGAAAAAATCTTCAAAATGCCCCCACCAAACTGGAGAACAAGGAGAAGGGGAAGAAGGCAGAACAACCAAAAAAGCACAAGGCGAAGGAAAAGCCAATAAATCATGTGCAATCTAACATGATGCAGTGGTTATCGAATGCAGCAGCATAGAAAGGCCACGTATCTGATGTGGAGCCTTCCAACAGCTCGGAATTAGAAGAAAATGATCTGACTTATGAGTGCGAAGAGGTCGATAATGAGAACAAGCAAATAGAGGCGAAAAAAGAGGTCGCCATTCATCAACATGTAAAAGCCGCCTGAAAGACGAACAAGCCTTCGTTATAGTCCAAAGGCGACGGTACTACTTTGGTGCTGGTGAAAGTAACCAGCTCAGGGAAAGAGCTTTAGATTGTACAGGAAGAGCAGGCCTCAAAATCTGAGGAGGATGCCAATGAAAAGAGAACGTACCAGAAGGTATTCATTATGAGAATGTCTACGCGTTCATTCTCATCTCTAGTGGCACAGCTCAACAAAGCTCAGGCTAAGGCAGTCAGATTGATAGGGTTCTCTTCCTTCCTAAAAGTTGATCTGAAGCATATCCTAGGGAAGTTTTTTGAGTGGTTGGTGGAGAGTTTTGATCCATACGCTGTGTGCTTCAGACTTCCATATGGGCAGAAGTTTCCAGTCACAGCATTTGATGTGTGTACGACCTGGGTGTCCCTTTGGGGGGAACAGAAATCATCAAAATCACTAACTCTTTGACAAATGAAGAGTATAATGATGTGCATGCCGTGCAGCTCAAGAATGGAAACCCCAAAAGAATGCCCCGAAACTCACTCGAATGCCGGAGTTCATTCTGGCTGAAAAAGCCAGGGCAAGTGCTTCAAAAAGAACTTCATCATATACTTGGTGAACTACTTTTTCAGTGGACCGAAGAGCCACTATTGTAGCAAGTCCATCCTTAAATATATCAAGTATGTGAGCTAGATTGCATCCTTAGACTGGTGCCAGTTCGTATTAGATAAGCTGATCACCAGTGTCAGGCACTACAAGGAGAGTACGGCTACAAAAGGTGTGTATTTCGACGGTCCGCTCTTCTTCTTGATGGTTAGTTCTCCTATTCAATAATGCAACCCTTAGAAAATTTTTTTATCAATATAAGTAAACATAATGATCATGTGAAAAAAAACGGATCCTTAGTGATCAATAGTTAAATGACTAGGGATCCATAGCTTCTGCTTTACTGATCAATAAGTTATGCATCATTGACCAAATGTTGATACCTGTGTAACTAACCTAGTTCCTTGTACTAAGTATTTTTTATGTTTCTGTATTTGCAGATGTTGTACTCAGATAAGGTTGTCTTCGTGAAGAGAAGAGTGAAGGGATAATTCCCTAAAATGTTAACGTAGACTAATGAGCACATCAAGAAAAAGATAAAAGACAAGGACCAGAGCCATGGTTTTGGGAGAGGCATTATTGAACCTCACTTGAATGTGCCACACCCAACAATGCATAAGCAGCATCCTGCTGAAGACATCAGGAGCTCTCATATTCAGGTAGTAAGCAAAACATGCTTATCTTTGTTGTAAATTGTTTGAGAAACCCTTGTTAATGATCAATACAGATGCGATTAGTATTCTCTTTAGTTATATTAGTGATCATTTAAGAATGGAATCTTACTATGCATTGTGATCAATAAAAGTAATATTGGTGATCAAAAGCTGCCCAATTAGTGATTAAAAGCTGCCTAATTAGTCATCATTTTAGAATGGAGTTTTTTTTTCCTCTATTGCTTACTTCAGAGTTTGTTTAGTAATTGAATATTAATGTTGTGATTGGTTATCAAATAGGCATAGTGCTAGTGATAAAGTAGATATATCTTTTATTCTTTCTGTATGATGCTTAAAGTCTAATGTGGTAAGATAATTATTTTTTAAAAAATATAGAAAGCCATGGTGGAGAAGGCTATTGGTAAAAAGACAGTCAAGGAAGCATTTGATTTCCCACAATGACTGGAGGCTTAAATTGAAGATGCTAAAGAAACAAAGAAGACGGAATTTTAGATAATAAATAACCCCCTTTATACCCATTGCTTAGAGTTTCGTCATTGAGTGTGAATGGCGATCAGTAGTGTATGGTGAGCAATAGTTGTGTGATCGTTGATTGAATATAGATGGAGATTACTGATCAGCCCTAACTTAACTTGAATTTCTTTCTTTGTATGGATTATGTACTGACTGATGAGTGATCATTGTTTTAGTGATTATTGTTAATAATATTAGTGGTCACTAAAGATTAGTGTCCACTTATTTTATTTTTTAGTTGATGTTCATGGCTATTATGTATAATAATTACTATAGACTGGTAATTGGCGTAAGATTGGTGATCAGATTACTTATTGCTCGAACACTGCTTGTATTTGGGCTGCTCTTTTGTTAGTGATAACTAGAGATGTTATCTGTGATCAGTTGGCATAAGATTGGTGATCATATTACTCAGTGTTGAATGTTTTTTTCAACAATGCTTCTATTTTTAGTTATTCTTTGGTTGGTGATCATTAGAGATGCTATTTATGATCCGTTTGCATATGATTGGTGAGCATGTTACTTGCTGTTTACTTTCTTTTATTGTGACTGCTTTAATTTGAATACTTCTTTGAGTGGTAATCAGTGCTCATGTTATTAGCGATCAAAAGTGATGCTTTTAGGGATAAGTTTTTTGTTCACCACTTTTTACAATTCAATGATTATTCAGTGATTGAGTCATTAACAAGCGTGCTATAACTGATCAGCTAACATACGTCTTTTTTTTTTTTTAAAGAAATTTCAGAAAGATGTTGACAAAGCTGTTTCTGCCACAGAACAATTGGCGTTGGCTTATAGAAACTTCACAACCGTCATGGATTGCATGTGCAATAAGTATGGTGAGAGTGAAGATCTTCGGAAGATATAGGACTAAGCGAGGGAAATGTTCATCTTATTCTACGATGCTGCCGCTCAAAAATCTTAGAGAGAAGCTCAGGGTTTCAACACTGATGTTATAAAGGAGGCTATTGCAAACCTTCAAAGGGCTCATGTTGAGTTTCAAAATGTTCAACTGAAACAGAAAGCAAACAATGACCTCCGTGCTCCTTGATTTAGTCCCACACTTCCACTTCACAAACAAATGGTGAAGCTGAAATTCCGGGAGACACATTGATTTCAGATGTGAGCATCATTGTTGAAAAGGAAGACCACCGTGAGGATGTGGTGCTGGATCAGCTAAGGGGCGTTACGAAGAAGGAAGATAGTATCCCTTCATCCAGTCTAGGCCTAGGACTGAGTCAGTCATATAACTAAAGCCTGGTCCCTTAAACCACCTCTATGCCTAGTCCAAGCACTATTGGGATTAATGAAGGTGATGATGACGATGCTCCATTGACGTTTCTCAATGAAGAATAATTTTTAGGTGAACCGTGAGCTGGGTATAAAGAAACTAGCTGAGAAAAACCCCAGAGAAGGTGACAAGCCTTCTTCTAAAAAGGTTTAGGTAAGGAAGCACAGTATCAAGATTAAAAAATCAACCCTGCTGTAGCAAACAACTGGATCAAAAGTACCATCTCCTCACAATACCAAAGAGCCAGCAGAACAAAGCAAACAGGCATTATCATTAGAGGCTGAGCGCAAGCAACCCTAGGCCGAGAAAACTGACAGTGGTCCAACAGCCAGACATGAGGCTGGAAAACAGAAAGCCTACTGTGCATGGTGAAGGTGGCAAGCAAAGGGCTAAATATGCTGCTGCAAAGCAACTAGGGCAACGGCAGCAGAAGCTGCCATCGAATGCACAGGGCCGTCAAAACCAAATTGGTCGGTAGAAAGGAAAGTTACCTCACAAGGTGAAGCCGAGTGTACAGACCAGTATCGATGAAAAAATGACAATTGCACCGATTACAAGACAGCCAGTAGAGGTAATGAAAGGAACTCCCAACGCTTCCGGTGAGCAAGAAGCAACTAATTCCAAGAAGCTCAAATTGACAAAAGAGGTGCTGCCTGAAAAGCATGATGAGAAGTGTTTGGGTGCTACAAAAACTCCAGAAAAGTTGGAGGAAGTAGAGCCATCGGATGCACTGAAGAAGCGGTAGCCTAAAAATCTGCCTCTAGCATACTACTCGGCATATGTGATCCGGCTGACAAAGCTTGACAATGAACTCTCTCAGGATGAGCTAACCATATTTGAGTATGTTTTCGGCAAAGTTGAAGATGTGGATGACAGGCAATATCTCTAATCAGTCTTTTTGTATGATAAGTGGTGCTTTTGGGAAAGCATTCTATTATGTGTTTAATGATCAAAGAGTATATGATGGCGGATCAACAGCTTTGTGATTGGTGATTACTTCTATTATCAGTTGTGTAAAATATCAATTTACTTCTCACCCTCATGCATTACAATTCAGTGTTTATGATGAGTGATCAACAGTCATGTGATTGCTAATCAACTAATATCTTTGTTGCTGGGGGATATTTGATTCACTTCATATGAATGTTTACTTTCTTCTGTTTTTTTCCCTGGCTAGTGTTGACCAAGTATTATTTGCTTATGATAAATAAGGGTGTAATTGGTGACTAGTGGTTGTGTGTTTAGTGATCAATAGTTTTCTGATTAGCGATCAGTGATTATTTGGTTGGTCATGAATAATTTTATGGTTGGTGGTCAGTAGTTTGGTGACTGGTGATCAGCTTGGGATCACTTGAGTAAATGATTACTTCTTCCACTATACATTATAATTCACTGCTTATGTCATTCAACTGTTATCTTTATTGCTGGTGGATATTTGATTTACTTCGTATGAATGTTTATTTTCTTCAGTGTTTTTCCTTGGCTAGTATTAATTAATTGTTATTTGCTTGTGATCAATATGGGTGTAATTGGTGATCAATGGTTGTGTGTTTGGTGACCAGAAGTTTTCTGATTAGCAATCAGTGATTATTTTATTAGTGATGAACAATTTTGTGACTGGTGATCAGTAGTTTGGTGACTGGTGATCAACTTGGGACACGTATGTAACTGATTACTTCTTCTATCATGCCTTGTAATTGACTACTTATATGATAAGTGATGCCCTTTCCCGAATGAACGTGTTGGCTGGTCGTCGATCAACAATTTCACATTAATGATCAGTGTCTTTATGCTGGATGATCATTACTTATGTGATTTGTGATGCGTAAATCTTATATTTTTTAAATTTCCTGGTAAGTGTGAAACCATTCTTGTTCATTTTGATTTTGCAGTGAACCTTTGTTTGACGATTGCGGCAATAAGGAGGCCACTAGGGTTTCTATAGCCACTCTAAAGCCAAGAGAGCGGCTTAAGATGAATGTCATCAACATATGGTCCAGTATACTAAATGATCGAGAGAGAAAAAGGGATCTCGCCACTCCAACCAGATTCTTCATCTCATGCGATCAAAGTGTAAGGTCCTCACACTCAACTTATTGCTCAATAATAACCACATTAGTGATCATGACTGAAATAATAAGTTATTGAAATATCTACTTTAACAAATTTCTCACCCAGAATGGTCTGCCTTCAGCGGTAAATTACATTGCATAAACATATATTATTTTTTCTTTGATATAGTATTTCTTTAGCAGAGAAATATTGAGAGCCTCTTCATTCAAAAAGAGATATCGAGATTTTAAGGTGGTAATGACAAAGAGCTAGAAAGATGTCTGTGGATTAAAATCAAGTAAGTTGACTTAGTAAGGGGTGATGTTCAGTGAATGGCCATAATATAGTTGGCTTCTTAAAAAAAAGGCGTTGATTTATAATGCACATATCTGCTAATGTTCATGTGTGTTTTTTTTTAAATTCTTTTTCCTTAAAAAAATGAAGGGTTTCTTCCCCATATGTAATGATGGTCATTTCTTTTTGCTTTGCTACAACTTGAAGGACGAGAAGCTTGATATCATCGATAACATGCTTATAAGAGTAACATTCAAGATTTCATATGGAGACTTTCCAGCGAAATTGGTCAGTTTTAAATACTATGATGTTTATAACTATGCTGATGTCATTATATTACAATTCTAATAGTGTGTAATTTTTTTGAAAATTTATGTAAAGCAAAGTACTCAGCATGTACCTAGACGGTGTACAACATCCTAAGCATGAGATGCTTAAAAAACTAAAGGCGGTACGCTTTAAGATGCCATGGAGGACAACTACAAATGTCACAGTTTATGGCATATTTTGTATGAGACACATGGAGAGCTACTTTAGACAAGGAGAGAAGTGGCACTCTGGACTGAATCTGAATGATGTAAGCATTACAGCAGAACACTGACTTTGCTAGCAATATAGAAAACAAGGAATGTTAGTGATTCATCATGAACTATCTTTTGTCCTTAGGATGTAAAGATCAACCTTTTGAGGGCCCGGTACTATCACGACATAGTCACCCATGAAGGCAATAAGGTAAGATTCACGGCAACTAAAAGGGCAAAAGATTTCAAGGAATTCGGGACAATATATCCTTATCTAAAGAAGGATGCTAAGAAGGGCTAGGTTTATCCCTATCCTGTTTCTCTGTGTTGATAATTATTTTATAAATGAAAATTATTTTGTATACACTATATAACACATTGTGTAACATTTTATTCATTTTAGGTTTTATTCAAAGTTTCACGACACTGAATTTAGTAGAGATATAAAGAATGATCAAAAAACATAGCTCATATGATCACTGACAACATTAGTATTGATCAGCAACTGTAGTTCTCCTTATGCGCAAAAGCAATGGTAACAATCACCAAGAACTAACCTATTAATCAATAAGCAGGTGCAAGTAAGAAGATGTTGATCACCCAAAAAATGTTCAGTGATCACCAAGGATACTTCTAGCGATCCCAAACACACATCCTTTGTCACAACTACTGGACTTATTAATGAGACATCGGGTCTCATTCTTTATAAAAACATATGCTGCTATTGTGATGAGACCCAACCCCAAATGCAGCAAAATAAACATATTAACCAATATGATTCACCCAAAATAAGCATATATATGGTGTGAGCATGAGAACATGTTCTGATCACCAAAACATAATCTTAATGATCACCAACACTGCAATTATCCATTACTAAATGTTAACTTCTATATAAAACATATAAGATCATGTTTGATCAAATTAGAACGCAAATACAACAAAGTAATGCTCTTCCAAGATATCACTTACTATATATTTGATGAAAAAACCAACATATTTCTATTGAAAACCATAGATTGATATAGAGATCACTAAACATGGTTATAATGATTACCAAACATAGCTTTAACGATCACTAAAATTGGTATGTTGATCACCAAATGATATATTCTTTAAAAATGTGTACAATATAAATATGTTTGATTAGAACCAAACATAAATACAACATAAATATGTTTGGCAAAAAACATACATATTTATGTTGACCATCGCAAAAGATCCTGTGATAATCAAACACAGCTCTAATGATCAACAGAAACATATACAATCGAGACAGTGATCACTCACAATATATTTCTATTGAACACCATACGTTGATACAGTGATCACCAAATATAGCTCTAACGATCACCCAACATAGCTGTAATGATCACCGATCTGTTGATCAGTAATTGATATCATGCACAGAAGCATACAGTATGATTTTTTTATGATCATAACCCACAAATACGACTATCCCTAAGAATATTTTTCAAGCAATAGCAACATATTTATGATGATCACTAGAACAGATCCTGTGGTCACCAAACACAACTCTACTAATCACCAAATCAGTTTCTAAGTGAACACATATCACAACTCTGCAAACACATGTTCCTTATTCCAACAGCTGATCATCAAAAGGAATGCTAATGATCAGTAACAACAATACTACTGATCACTAACTAATACCTGGCAAAAAATGAATTTTTCTTTATTTTTTCAATAAAAGAGACGCACACAGCCACACATACACCTACACATAGTGCGTTAGCGTCTCCTTTCCGGATAGTTTCTACAATTATAGGAAGCAATCTGATTGCAACAGTGACACATCTGCATACGTGACTGGTGCTTAATAGCCCTCTCAAACCCCGTCTCCATCCTCTTTCCTCTTCTTTTAGTTACGGACATCGGGGTGGATGTATCTCAATCTGGTTTGGCACCGCACACCCGATGTAGGTCCGCAGATCAGCTGTTGCATTACTTGTTGAATCGCCACCCATGTCCTGAGGTTGATGCTCGACTGAAGTCATTGAACTTAACAACAGCTACAGCTTGGCAGGGGTGCACCCAGCCAGATCCATACACTTCTAAAACTAAGAGCATGCATCAGCTATGAGCTTATTTTGTGTGGCTACTTCTCCATAAGCATCTCCTACAACACTATCAAACTCATACATTGGTGCTTTTGCTGCCATCTTTGTCCACCTATTAATGATATAAGTGGCCGAAATTTCTCTTAGCGAATTGGATGTGAAAACGAGTAGCATGTGAGCACATGGAATCCCGTTTGAGTCGAAGAAGATGCATGAGCACTGGCACTCGGAAGTGCGCTCATTGTACACCACATAATGGATCCTCATTTTTTTTTCTCATAATTGTGCTTGATCTGATAGGACCAGTTGCCCTCTACATTAGTGATACCCTGCACATCGCAGTACATCCGACCGATGTATAACTGTCTCTAGAACATGTAGAAGTTCATGTGAGGGTACATGTTCCTCGCATGCTTCTCAATCTCATAGCAGGAAACGATGTTAGAGAAGCATTTTTAGCCTTGCACTCACGATGGCGTTGTGAGTCCGCAGCATGCACAAATTTGACCCAGAATTCCACTAGGCTGAGGTTGGGACACATTAGGTAACCAAACATGGAATTTTGACTCTCAGAACCTGACATCCTCCTCAAAATACCGCCAAGAAGTCCTCCTTAAAGTAGATATGCACCTAAGGCTCTCGAATCTCGTACATCTAGAGTAGCCACTTATTGTCAGTTAAGTCAAATTCCTCTAGCATCTCCCCCTAGGATTCCTCGAACTCATTGCGAAAGTCTGATGCCCATACGCACCCCTTGATGTGCTCAATGAAATCCTGGCAGCCATTCAGCATGCGCCCCACCTTCTCAGCGATCTTTCCCGTGATGTGCCATATGCAGAATAGGTGGTTCGATGCCTTAAAAACATCGGCTACTGCCTGTCTAATCATCGGATCTTGGTCCGTGGTCATTGTTTTCGGCATGTGGCGGTGCATGGCAATCAGGAAGCTATTGAACAGCCACTAGAAGAACTCCACCTCCTCATCCCTTCACAGACAGGCACCAAAACAAATTAGCTGAATGGTGCAAACACCATTAAGTACCAGTTAGTCTTGTGTGTCGTGTTAAATGACAGTATATCACTGAATATAGTGTAGCTTCTTCTACTAAGAGATTCTAAATAGAACACGTTCTTCAATTGGTTGTCTTTATCAACCTGATAGTTAAAAAAGAAGCCTGGGTCGACTTCGTTTTTATTCTTCGGTACATCTATAAACATGCGCGCATTTATGTCTTTGATGAGCGCTTTCAGATCCCTGTGGTAATTTTATAAGTCCTGCGTGCAGCCAATGTTTTCATACCCACCAACTTGTTCTTTCTGTAGGTGATACACCTTTGACGACCCCACATTAGCTCGCCCATACTTGTATACCATGTCCTTATGGACGGAGCCGACATTTTTGTTTGAAGTGAGGAACTGCCTCCTACTGGGTGTGCATAGGGGGTGAACATGCCCCTCGTGAAACTTGATTATCTCAAACTTCCCATCGTTGGTGGACTTCAAAAGAATATGAGCTTGGGGCATGGCTTTGGCTATAACCATAGCAATTTCTAGTATCTTAGCAGGTCGACGAAATCCTTCTTTGGAGCACACATACTGTTTCAAAGACTTCCCCGCCTTATTCTTCATGGTAGAACTGCTGTGGACACTAAAGCCAACATAAACAGCGTATCTCTTATAGAATTCAAGGCAGTCCTCAACCGTGTCAAACATCATGCCCAACCTCGACACAAGCGTACCATCATCACAGTTCGGTACCCACTCGCTTCTGCCATCTATCGATGAATCCATAACTACTGGCGTGGATGATGTGGCATGTCCTAGGCAAATATTAGGAAAGCAAAAGGTTAACATTAAACAACAGAAACTGTAGCCAACAAAAACTCATAAATATAAGCAGCGCACCAGAGTCTGTCTGTGATGAAGGAACCACAACAACTGCACTTAGTTGCTGCCTTCGACAGCAACCATCTGATGACCACTTGCTGCCATATATTACACTGCTATATCAAAAAAAAGAGTCTCGTTCAACAAGTTGAAATTTTCTAAGCAGCAAACATATTATTAGTGATCTATACGCATAAAATTAGTTATAAAATTTTATATTAATGTTTACTGTTTCAGTCAGCGCTTATCATTCTATGCATGTAATTCGGTGATCAACAGCAATGTTGTTAGCGATCAATAAGCATAAAATTAGTGATCACATATGTTCCTCCTTCTTAACAGCATAAATGTTTCTCATTGTATATTTTGTGATCAGCAGACAAGTGTTTTGTGATCAGTTGGTTCCAGATTAGCGATCAAGTGACTCAATGTTCACTTTTTTTGGGCACTTTATTAGGATCAGTGATCAATAAGCATAAAATTAGTCATAAAATTAGTGATCACTGGGAAACATATCTGGTGACCAAAAATATAAAATTTCTAATCATTACTTGATAAAATTGTTTCATGGTGCAGTTAGTGCTTATAATTCTATAAATGTAACTTCAGTGATCAGCAGGCATGTTGTTAGGGATCAATAGGCATAACATTATTGATCACAGATGTTACTCGTTCCTTGTATATTTGGTGATTAGTATACAAGTGTTTTGTGATCCGTTGGTTGCATATGAATGATCAAATGAGTGTGAGGTCTTTGGTTTTTTTTTTTTTTGGGTGACACTTTGTTAGGATCAATCCCTTAAAATATCATGGTCACTGGGAAACATATCTAGTGATCACCAAATATAAGATCAGTGATCAGTATGAACAATAATGGTGACCACACATATTACCCACAATCATTTTCAGAAGTCCGTCATTATCCATTCGGTCATCACTACATGTGTGTATGGTGATCAAATAGAATAAGGTCAGTGATTAACTCATCAGCTCATCAGATAATCATGCAACTTCATAAAAACAAGCTACTTCTAACAAGGTGATCAATAGAAAACAAAATAGTGACCAGGTAGTGTAAGAATGGTGACTAACACATATATCATTAGCGATTAAATTTGGAATCAACTGTCTCTGATTGAAACCATATACAAATTCACATTATCAAAGTTTTATAACCTCTTACAGCCGAAAACATAGAGAACATTCTTAAAATCAAACTAACAAGAACGAATCTACTTATATTAACGAAAGAATTAGCAATTTCGCACAATTTAGGGCATACTAAAACAAAAACAACTCAAACGTAGCGAGAACGAAGTAACTGATCACAATTCACTCACTTGAACTGATTTCGAAAAGATTTAGTTGCTGAATTTTAGGAGATAAATTATGGCTGATTGTTGCAGTAACTCAAATTCAAAAGTTACAGTTAGAGACCTTCAACAATGACTAGGAAGAGCACCAAATAAAGATCAAGCGAGAAAGAGAGAGAAGGATGAGCGAGCGAAGGCGCCTGTCATGAAGGACGCAGCGAGGAAGGACCAGCTTGAAGTAGCCCAATGGGGAAGAAAGAAAGAAAGTCTTTGACTGAGTGGTCATGTGAGTTCAGATTAATTTGCAGAAGTTAGATCACAATAAATGGCCAAGATCACTTCATCCTACTCATCCTATGGAGTACCTCATCCTAGAAGAGTAGCTCCCCTATATATATACATATATACATATATATATATATATATATATATATATATATATATACATATACAAATATATGTATGTACGTATGTATGTAAGCATGTATGTATGTATGTATAAAGCGATAAGGCTCTCCATAGGATGAGTAAGATGAAGCAATGTCAGCCCTTGGATCGAGATCAATGGATGCAATCTGATAAGGTCACATGACCTTTCTTGCCTTGTTGATTCTCCCTCTCTCGTCAAATACTCGCTCTCTTTCTTCGTCTCTCTTTTACACCTGTCATCTTCTTGATCACTTCGCTCAGATTGTTTGCAAAGTTTCCTCCAATTATTTGCTTTGTGATTTGAATTTTGTGCATTTTCATGCAAAGCAATGGTAGTCGCTTGTTGTTTTTGATAATTTGTAGCGAATTGTTCGAATATTTACTTGCGGCGGGTTTTACATCATTGATTTTGTATTTATAGTTGTCCGTTTTGGCTTGATTCTAGTTGTACCAGGTTTTTTGCAAGACTTAGGGTTTCTAGGTAAGTTTAGTGGATTTTAGAATGTTATATGATGAATTTCTCGCTCTTATGTGCAATTTCTTGCTTTGATTATTTAAATTTCTCATATCGTACACCTTGATTTACGACATTTAGTGTAAAATTGCTATTTCAACGTTTTGCTCAAACTGGTTTGGTAACTAGTGATCTGTACATATGTATGTAGTTATTAGTAGTTGTAATAGTTACAATCAATGGATTAACGGCTATAACTAATTCTAACTAAAATAAGCAAACAGTTTTGAACTTAAACTAGCTAAAAACAGCAACAAGCTTGATGTTTAGCACCTAAACCCGTTGCTCATCCCCATTACTGAGGTGTCAACCCTTAGTAGCATCAAAGTACTTGCTAATGATGGCCTTGGGAGATGATTTATAGCTGATTACATCAGGTTTAAGCTAACCTGTCAGCAAGTACAGCACACTGAAATCCAGGCGATAAAAGGGTATTTCCTCTATGTTTGTGCTGGTTAAAAGCTTATGCTAGCTAACCTTGGTCTACAACATGAGGGCCTTATTTGATAAATATTTAGACACATTTTATGCCCTTAACCTTGCCAAAATGAGCTGCTAAGCTAGGGATAAAATTCTCCTTTTAAAATTACTGCTGCTACTTGTGACTGATTCTAAAACTAAAAATTAGCAACCTTCATCATTTAGGAGTTGATCATGAGCTGATAAATGAGTTATGTTACTAATCAAAATGGACTTGGCCCCATCAGGTACCAATGAGTTACTGAAAGTTAGAGGAACAACTTTAAATACACTGAATTGTAGGTTGATTTTATTTGAATTGAAATGAACTAAGGCTACTGTTTTGGCCTTAAAATGACTTAACTTTACTTGTAGTGATGCTAGGGTGTCCAACAATGCTACGACCTCCCCAATGTAGCCTCCAAATTGAATTGTAAGGCTTCACAGAATTGGCCTTGGTGGTGACCACAAAGCAAAGCCTTCTCTGGTCCAGGTTGGGGGTCTTGTTACGGCCTTGGATCTACATCATCCTCCCCCCCTTGAAAAGACTTACCCTTAAATGCCCAAAGTCAATCTCGTCATCCGTATAGGGGCTCAGTTCACCCACATTAAATATAGCTGAGACAGCCATATCTCTAGGAAGCTCTAGTTTTTATACATTTGCTCCCACCTTGGCTAGGACCCTGAAAGTTCCATCTCCTCTTGACATGGGTTTACTTTTTCTCTTGGTGGGGAACCTTTCTCTTCTCAGGTACAAGCAAACATTGTCTCCAGGCTGATATTTTATTCCTTTCCTGTTCTTATTGGCCTTAGCTTTGTAAGCTTTATTAACCTTCTTAATGTGGACTGTAATCTGCTCATGAAGTTTCTTCATCTCTTTAGCCCTCCTTTCAGCATCAAAACTAACCTTGCAATCAGTGGGTAGAGGAATGAAATCAATGGGAGTCAAGGGGTTGACTCCATACAGTGCATCAAATGGAGAACAACTAGTAGCTCTAGTTGGTGTCCTGTTATAGGCAAACTTAGTATGAGGTAGCTTGATGTCCCATTCCTTCAAGTTCTTTGGGACCATGGTTCTAACGAGGGTAGATAAGGTCCTGTTGGTGACTTCTATTTGGCTATCAGTCTAGGGATGGCAAGTGGTGCTTTATAAGAGCTTGGTTCCCAACAGATGCCATAAACTCCTCCAAAAATAAGACAAAAATTTAGTGTCCCTATCACTCATAATGGTCTTGGGCACCCCATGTAGTCTGCTGATTTCCTTAAAGTACAAATCAGCAATGTGAGATGCATCATCAGCCTTGTGACATGCTACAAACTGAGCCATCTCGGTGAACCTAGCAGCTACCACCATCACTGAATCTTTGCCCCTCTGTGTTGTCCTAGGCAAGGCAATAATGAAATCCATGCTGATATCTTCCCAAGGCCTAATGGAACTGGAAGTGGGGTATAAAGGCCTTGATGGAACTGATTCTTAGCTTTATGGCAAATAGAGCATCTGGATACCACCTTGTGAACATCTTCCCCCATTTTGGGCCAATAAAAATGCTCCCTAAGAATGTCTAGGGTCTTGTTCATCCTAAAATGCCCAACAAGTTACCCTCCATGGGGCTCTCTCACCAATAATTCCCTTAATGGATAGGCTAGGGTACACAGCTTGTTCCCCTTCAACAGAAAACCTTTTTGCATCATATAAGGCCCTTAAGCTGGAGTGTTTTTCACTAAGTCTTGAAAGGCTGGGTCTTTAAGGTAGTATGCTTAAATAGCCTACAATCCCGATAGCTTGGCACCCAGAATTGAGACTAAGGCACATCGCCTTGGGAGTGCATCTGCTCCTACATTCTCAGCTCCTTTCTTATGCTTGGTAGAAAAGGTGAAAGCTTACAGGAATTCAACCCATTTGGCATGTCTTGTATTGAGTTTGGGTTAGCTACTAAGGAACTTTAGTGCTTGATGATATGAATATAGAACAAAGGCCTTTGGTTTCAGGTAGTGGCTCCAATGACTCAAAGCCCTTACTATGGCATAAAACTCTTTATCATAGGTTGAATAATTGAGTTTAGGGCCACTGAGTTTTTCACTGAAGTAGGCTAGGGGATTCTTAAGTTGAGTGAGAATAGCTCCAATGCCCACTCCACTGGCACCACACTCTACTTCAAATAACTCTTCAAATTTAAGCAATGCTAGGACAGGTGCCTCACATAACCTTTGCTTGATCAGCTCAAAAGCTTTCTGTGCTACTGGGGACAAAGAGAAGCTACCCTTCTCTATGCATTCTGTAAGAGGAGCCATGATGGTGCTGAAATCATTGATAAATTTTTATAGAAAGAAGTTAAACCATGGAAACTCCTCACTGGAGTGACTAAAGTAGGAACTGGCCATGACCTGATTACATCAACCTTGGCTTCATCCACCTGCATACCATCACAAGAAAGAACATATCTAAGGAAGATAACCCTAGGCACAAAGAACTCACACTTTTCTAGCTTCCCATACAGTTTCTGGTCTCTAAGGGTAGAGAAAACTTGCTTTAGATGCTGGATGTGATATGATTCTGTCTTGCTGTACACAATAATATCATCAAAGTCTACAATCACAAATAGACCTATGTAGGGCCTGAGCACCTCATTCGTCAGCCTCATGAACATGGTTGGGGCATTGGATAACCCTAATGGCATGCCAAGCCATTCATAAAGACCTTATTTTGGTTTTAAGGTAGTTTTCCACTCATCCCCTTCTCTCATTCTGATCTGGTGATAACCACTCCTCGGATCAATCTTGGAGAAGAGCTTTGACCTATGAAGCTCATCTAACATATCATCAGGCCCAGGGATAGGATACTAATACTTGATTGTAATGTTGTTGATGGCTTTGCTATCTACACACATCCTCTCATTGCCATATTTCTTTGGTATCAAGAAGGCTGAAACTGAGCATGGGCCCTTACTTTTCCTCACATAACCCCTATCAATCAGCTCTTAAACTTGCTTTTGTAGTTCCTTAGTTTCAGTGGGGTTGCATCTATAGGCAGGTTTGTTAGGTAGAGAGGCTCCAGGAATCAAGTCAATCTGATGTTCAATACCCCTCTTGGGAGGAAGACCAGGGGGTCGTTCTTGAGGAAAAACATCCTGAAACTCTTCTATTAAGTGATGAACAAAGGTGAGTAAGGTTGTGGGATCTAATTTAGGGGCAGATTCCAAGACAAGAACAGCAAACACAAGTTTTCCCTTAGTAATAGCCCTCTTCACTCTTCCCCCATTGATAAGCAAGGCACTCTCCTTGTGTTTAGCCCTCCCACTCTCTGGCATGTGTGTCTAGTTAGGGGGTAAGGGGTTAAGGTTATTTTCTTACCCTTCAGTTTGAAGGAATAAGTATTGGACTGACCATGGTGAATGACATCCCTGTAATACAGCCAAGGCCTGCCTAGGAGCAAATGACAAGCATCTATTAGCAAGACATCACATTGGACCTCATCTCTGTACTCACTAATTTAAAAAGGAACCAAGGTCTGCTTGGAAACTATTACCTCACTGCTTCTTTTGAGCCATTATAGGGTGTATAGCCTAGGATGGATGATGGTGGCCAAGTTGAGCTTGCTGACCATCTCAGTAGAGGGTGCACTTATACAACTACCTTCATCTATGATTAAGTTGCAAGTCTTGTCAGCTACCTTACATTTGGAGTGAAAAATTTATTCCCTTTGGTTGCTTTCTGGTGCGGCTTCAGTGGCATGAAGTACCCTCTTAATCATGAGCATTTCACCCTCTTCAAGTGGCAGGTAGGAAGTCTCCCCTTCTTCAGCAGATTCCTCTTCATCCTCCTCTACCTCCATGTAGCCTAGATCTTTAATCTCTCTTATGGTTAGGACCCTTTTGTTGGGGCAATCTACTTGAAAGTGACCATAGCCATGGCACTTGAAGCATTTCTTCTGGCCCTTAGGAGCTTTTTTGGCCAACTCCTTGCCCTTCCCTTTATCCTTGTCTTGTTTTGGAGTAGGGTCTGGTTTGTGGGAATTGAAAGTTCTTGCTGGGATAGTTAGCTTGGTAGGAGTAGAATGGTAGGTTTTTCTGGACTTAAGCTGTTTTTCAACCTTAACAGCTAGCTTGCATACATCCTTAAAGGTCCAGAAAGGTTGCAATTCAACCCTTTCTAAGATTGTGGGGTTTAAGCCTCTGAGAAACCTAGCAATAGTTTGTTAAGGTTCCTCCCTTAACGCACACCTGATCTACAATTGCTCAAATTCTCTGATGTATTCTTCAACCTTCATGTTTCCCTATTGCAAATAAGTGACCTTCAGGTATAGTTCTTGCTTATATGTAGCTGGTAGGAGCCTCTTGTCCATGTTTTGCTTTAGTTTAACCCATGTTTAAATGTTTGGTTTGCCTTCCAAGGCTTTGGTTCTCTTCAGGTTCTCATACCAGAGTGAGGCATTATTGTTTCAGCTTCAAAACAGCAAGTTTAAAGGCCTTTTCCCTAGAATAACCTTTGATTTCTATGATTCTCTTCATGGCTTACACCCGTTCAAGGTAATCCTCTGGCTTAAGACTACCATTAAATTCAGGGGCCTCTATTCTGAGGTCCTTATGGTCATCTCTGGGTATCCTCCTTCTCCTAGGCCTAACATCCCCAGTAGAAGATTCACTGCCATAATGAGAGTCAGATGAGGAATTTGAACCTCTAGGAGGGTCCTGAGGTGCCTCCCATTCTCTCCCTCTTGGTTGGTTCATAAGTTGCTAAATTTGAGCTGTGAGTGTACTGATACTTTCTGACATTTCCAGAATGGCTCTATCTATCCTGAGTTCATGCACCTACTCCAAAGAGGGACCTCTAGGAACTCTCACAGGCTACTGATGAGGAGGGGGAGTGTTTTCTGTCTCAGCCATGATTGCTCAAGGTTAGGAAGGGGTTAGCTGTGGCTGTTTGTGGAGCTAGTTCTTTGTTATTGGTCTGTGTTTGGGTTTCAGGCTCTTTTGTGGTTAAATGACAAGTTTTAGGATGGGGAACAAGAGAACTAAACTAGGAATGAAGTAACAAACTAGTAAACAGAAGCAACTCACCAAGAATCAAAGTTGGGCTCCGATACCGGCTGATGCATGCTAACTTGCAGGACTTGGTCAGAACCAAAAGCTAGCAAATCAACATGGAAGATATGATCTGGTATAAAGGAGAGAAATGCATCAACCAGAAATACAAGGATTCACCACTAATCTTCCTAAAGAAAATGCACCAGAAGATCAGATAAAGAACCACTCTCAAACACTACCAGAAAGGATAAAGTTTAGAGAGATTTGAGAGAAACTTTGCTTTGAACTAGCAAAGGAGCTTTCATATATCAATAATCTAAGTATTACAAGTGAAAACAAGCCTTAAATACTTAATTACAATCAATAGATCAATGACTATAACTGACTCTGACTAAAATAAGCAAATAGTTTTGAACTTAAACTAGCTTAAAACAGCAACATGCTTGATCTCTGACACCTAGACCTGTTGCTTATCTCTATCACTGAGGTGTCAACCTTTAGTAGCATTAAAGTACTTGCTAATTATGGTCTTGGGAGATGATTTGCAGTTGATTACATCAGGTTTAAGCTGGCCTATCAGCAAGTACAACACTTTGAAATCTAGGGGATAAAAGGGTATTTCCTCTATGTTTATGCTGGTTAAAAAGTGATGCTAGCTGACCTTGATATGCAACTTGAGGGCCTTATTGGATAAATATTTAGGCAGACTTTCATCCCCTTAACCTTGCCAAAATGAGTTGCTAAGCTAGGGATAAAATTCTCCTTTTGAAACTGTTACTGCTGCTAACTTGCTGCTGCTTGTGACTGATTCCAGAACCAAAAATCAGCAACCTTCATCATTTAGGAGCTAATCATAAGCTGATAAATGAGCTAGGCTACTAATCAAAATGGACTTGGACCCCTCAGGTGCCAATGAGTTAATGAAAGTTAAAGGAACAACTCCAAATGCACTGAATTGTAGGTTGATCTCATTTGAACTGAAATGAACTAATGCTACTGTTTTAGCTTCAAAATGACTTGACTTGGCTTATAGTGATGCTAGGATGTCCAGCAAAGTAAGCACCTCCCCATTGTAGCCTCCAAATTAAATTGTAGGGCTTCACAGAACTGGCCTTGGTGGTGGTCAAGAAGCAAAGCCTTCTCTGGTCCAAGTTGAGGTTCTTGTTCTGGCCTTGGATCTGTATCACAATAGAACACTTAGTCTGCATATAAACACCCATCATCAAGGAGTTTAAACAAAATCACCAAGTGAGACTCCTTTTTGCAAGAAGGTAAAATCAATGCATATCACTGAAAACTAATGGAAATTCTTACAAAACCATCTTTATGCACTTCGCAGATGATTGGAACTCAATAAAAACTCTTTTCAAGAAGATATGCAACTTATCAGATCTTTACACTAACATCACCTTCGAATGAGGCACTTACATCACATAACACGTATGAAATCATCTTCATAGGGCATAACAATCTCATATTTGTGCTTGGTATGGGTGAGGCCATTACTCACGTTCCATCGTGCTAGTGAGATCGCCACTCACATTTCATATTATCCCGGGATAAATTAGTTGACCATTACCCTCATCATAGTCTTTTGGGTTCATCCTTCTAGGTGTGTCTCCCTAGGCATCAGGGTTCTCGTAATCCGGGTCTGCTCCCTAATCATTTGTCTAAACATTTAGCACCATTCTCCTAGGCCAAAATATTATGGATGCATTTCACATTAAATGCACTTGCATTACAACTTTCATTGTATCACAAAAAATCACATTTTTATTCTCAAGAGGCTCGAAGCCATAAAGATTTGGCATTGACCTTTCAAAGCATAGAACCACTCATTTTTGTAAAATATGCTGAAAACGAGTTAATGACTACATATTCATTCACTCTTCAAGGCAGGTGATATGGAAAGTCATTTTAAAGGTAAGTACTCATGCATAATTATCTTGATTTTTCACATTTTAGATGCAAAAATTTCATCTAATGACATGAAATTCTAAACATACTCAAGCGACATCATTCAGGTCATGATAAGAGTTTACACTGGATAATCACTACCACCCTTAGCCAATATCTGGTCTATCTGCCATGGACAGTGACACATTTCGACTCGAGACAACTTGGCATCACGATTGAATAAAGGAAGGTATTTTTGGTATGACACAAGGTTCATTCAAGTGCAATTACATGTCTATTTTCTTAAGTCTGCTTAACACGCCAAGCAATCAAACAGTTATGAATGCATCAATTTAGCCTGGAACTCAATTCAGGCATGCATACGTAATGCATCCGCGAACCCAAGGTCAACATATAACATTTAGCTCATTTACGCACATCGATTAAGCTTTGGCACACAACACATATAATGCAGCATTAAACACAACATTGCACTATGTAATACATGGATTTCACACAACCGAACTCCCTCCTCACAGCACCGACCACAACAGTCCTGAAAACCATTTTAGTTCAATCCAAATGATTCACTAACTACTTACAATTTCTCAACTTGTTATAGTTTCAACCTAACTGCCAAATCAGCTATCTTAAATGTTTCAAAAACATTTACAAATTAGTGGTAGTTTTAGAGATCAGGAACTACCCACCTTGATTCCACACTAATGGGCCCAACTCTTGGGCTAATTGGGTTGATTTGAAGCTGAATTTCGAGTCTCCAAACATTGGATTCGCTAACCTTCACCCTCTCTAGACTTCTTCTCTTGAAAAGCATGCAAAAATGGCAGGGGATTGAACTAGAGAAGGGGAGGGTGGCCATTTCGGTGTGGTGCTGTGAAAGGAGCGATAACAGGGTGTGGCCGGTACTACTCACTACCCCTGTGCCATTACCCTGACTGAACTGCCATGGTCCACATCCTTCCTCCCCCTCTCGCTCTCACCCAGTCTCTCTCTCTCTCTTTCTCTTTCTATTCTTAAGTTCATGGCGTCGTGGGGCTACAGTGTAAACCGGGCATTTGCTGGTGTGACGCTGCCGCCTGCATCTCTCTCTACCCCTCCTCGTCTCTCTCTCTTTCTCTGGTGGTGTCTCTCGGGATGAGGGCAGCAGAAACCTTCTTGGTCGTGGTTTGTGAATTAGAGAAGAGGCTTCGACGCCCTTCTTACCTCTTTTCCCTTTTGTTTGTTTAATCCTACCTCCTAAATTAAGTTTAGTCCTAAATCATCTAATCTCACTTAATCTCGAGCCCAAATGTCCTAACTCAACTTGCTAATTTCGCATCATTACGACTTGGCTAATTTCTAGCAAATTCACTAATTTCATGGAATTGCGTAATTAACCAAGAAAAATTAATAGAAATTACTCACATAATTATTACCGTCAATTATCATACAAAAATTAGTCTAGCATAGCCAACTCAGCCAAATAAGTTCATAAAAATATTAACTCAAATGATTAGCCTAAGGTTGAAAACCATGGCTATTACAATTGTATTTCCTGTATAGTATGCTCCAAGGTGACCGGTTCAACCCCAGTTCATTCTTGGTCAATTAGCTACATAGTGCGGCCAGTAATTCTATATAGAGAATTGTGATTGGGGTCCTGATTATCCCCATTAGGAGGTCTGTTGGAATGGAATCGAACCTCGATGATAGAGTTCCCAGTTTCGAATAGTTGAACTTAGGCGCTTTTGAGCAAATGAAATTTTGTAAGGTGGAGGTTGGGCGTATTTGTTGGATTTATTCTGAGAACCATCATGCCTCTCCCTATTGTTGACCAAACCACTCTCTTGGACCAAGCTAATGTTTACATTTTGCTGGGTGATGAAGAGTTGGTGCAACCCCCACCACCTCCTCGTCCTACTCACCTAACAGCTTCTAGTTCATCCCAGCCGTCTCCCTCCTTCGATTATACCCTTAAGGATTTTTATCTCACTTTTGTCTCCCTCCTTCGATCGAGTTCATGCTTAAATAGGGTTTTCTAGCTACAAAAGGATCTACCACTCATTTCTATCTCACTTTTGTCATGAGTTGTAGGACGATCGAGTTCATGCTTAAATAGGGTTTTCTACCACTCATTTCTATCTCACTTTTGTCATGAGTTGTAGGATTTTCAAGTTTTCTTTAGAGCAAAAGAGTGAATTAAAGTGGAAGATTGGCACTTAGAGGTTGGAGATTGGAAAGCCATTGAAGGCCACCATTGTTGCTCAACTTTCTTCCCTTCTGATCTCTTCTTAAACTCTTATTTAGATATTAACTTCAATTATATGCGAGTAACTTACTTAATCTAGAGATTTGTTGGCCAAAGTATTGATGTCGGATCTTTAATTTTCAATATTTCTTATTTGTCTAAATTAGTATGATTGAATTCTATCTTGTGAATGAGCTATTGTGAGTAAATTTTTGGCCAGATTTGCTTGGTTACACCGGATAGTTATGTGAATTACTGAAAGGAGAAACTCAATATTAGAACAAGAAGCTATACCTTAGTTTAACAATTCTTAAAAGAGAGTTGTTTATTGAGAGGAAAACCTAGCAATCAAAAATCCATGGCCAAAACTAAAAACAAAGGATTTGAAGGAATGCTAATTGGATTAGTCTAGGTAATTCAATTTGTTTCGCAAGAAAAGATTGAATTTTTAGTTCAATTGTGCTCCTTTGAATCATCCAATTCTAGGTAAAGTGCATATTTAAGTCTGGTAATCCAACTCTTATGAGGTGAAACAATTCCCTAGATGTTTTTAATTTGATTGAATTTCTCAATAGTTAAATGACGATCATTAAGACAACCCATTGAAATTTAGCTGCGTAGCCTTTTACAATAGGCCAAAACCCATAGATTACATTTGGTCTCCGTGGGAACGATATTAAAACTATACTACAACACCCGTGCCCTTGTGGAAATTTCGGGTCTTTTACCTGTTTCCTTATCTTTGTCCTCTTATCTGCGTTTAGATAATCACACCTCTTGCAGTAGCATTTTTAGACCTCATCCTTTCTTTTAATTTTTAGAAACAAATTCAGAGGCAATGCCTCATTCTCCTTAACACATATTTGGAAAAAATCATGTTTATTATAAAATATATCATTATCTCCTTCAATTTCTCTACTATAATATAAAAGGATCATGTCCCTTATTTGTAATGTACCTTACAGAATACAACATCTATTTTGAAAAGTGAATTGACAGAAATCTTACGTCTTATAAAGCCTTTAATTTCTCTCTTGCATTGTGCCATCAGTGTCCACCTTGGAAACCTGCTAACGCAACCTTTTGCTATTTTTTCTCCAAGTGATACATATGACAACGTCCTTCTGTTTGTTTGCAACATTCACTCTAATATTCATTTACTACAATAATGAGCACTCGAGGGCGTTTTTTGTGCATAAAGCAAGCTCAATGATGCAATCAAGCTTGAATAGATTTGAGCATGCATGCACCAAAATAGTCCATCCTATACCTCCATCCACTTCAGTTTTAAACGTATTTGCACCTAAGAAACATATGCATTGCCTGTATAAATTCCAATTTCTTTATTGGTAAACATAGCAAATTGGTAAAGACTTTTTGTCTGTAGATACAATGTACCTTTTTCATATAGGGGTAGAACAAATATGGATTTTGGATAACATTTTAGTTATATTATCTAATTCATTTTCATTACTTTGCTATAGGAATGGCGTAAGGATAGATAAAGATACTAAGAAAAGTGTGTTTACCAAAATTCAATATATATTAGATAAATTACAAAGCCATAGGATTCAGATTGTTTGATGTAACCTAGGTAAGAACACTTTGGTTAGATGATAATCAATTCCAATGCCTTCTATGCCTTATTTTGATTAATCTATAATGTGAAGGCAGAGTTAAGTTTCCCACCAAAAGCTAAAGGCATTGTTGTTGCTTGTGTAGTGGAATTACAATGCATGCTGTTGTTTAGAGGCTAGTAATATAAGCTGAAGGATGAACACTTTGGAGGAAATACTATTATCTAAGTAATTAATAATATGCTTCTAGGAGAGAATAGAATATAGAATTAGGTAGTTAACCACTTAGCAGATCTGAAGCAACGAGTTTGGCATGATCAATGTTAGTGATGAATTTTTGGCTTACATCACTTATAAATATTAGCTTGGATTGTTCATTATGTTTTAACATAGTTATAAATCACAACATATAAGTGAAAACATCAAAGTAATAAGTTGAGACAAATGGTGCAAAGTCAACTGCTAGAAGTTGCAATAATGTGGTGCATTACCAAGTATTTTTAATCTACTATTATTGTACATTACATTTGTTATCGAAACTTTGTCTTTTATAGATAATGTTGTTATACAATCTACCCCAATTCTCAACATAGGATCCAAATAAGGAGTAGATGAATCAAATTCCACAAGAATCTACATGTGTCAAGCCATGGGAAAAGACAAAAAAGTATGTCTTGAAGCTTTTTTCATAGAGTTACAAGACATTCCATACATAAACAATTACAAGCTAACGTAGCTATTAGCAATTTGTTGTGTTGCATGCTAGGCATAAAGATGTAACATAAGATCCTGAAGAAGAAGCCAAACATGGGAAATTCAAGAATTCATATAAGGATCAAATTTAGTAGCATTGTGTTGGCAATCTCTCTATAAAAGAAGCATATGTTGAAGTTGTGAAAGAAAAATTTGGTTTTTACAGGAGACTTGGGCAAGGGTTAGTGCCACCAAGGGTAGGTGGAAATGGAAGGGAATCTAATTAGCTAAGAGTTAGACTCACTATTCAACTACTAATTCTTTTCCTTCTTAGTGCAAGCTTTTGCTGACTACCTACAACGAATGCTAAGGGCAAGAAAAATGGGAATAATAGTACTAGGTCTTTCATAGCCAAATCCTCACATAGCCTTAAGGATTATTGTGAAGACCTAACGAAAGACAAGATGAGTATGTAAATGCCATTAGGTTGTGAAGAAAAGGAGCACGAGAATCTCCTAAAGTTTATGAAGAAAGGGAGCGCAGCATTAGTCATACTCAACTCAGTAAGGGTACACTAGTAGTCGAAATCCTTCTTCACATTAAGGAGTTGAGAACTACCAAAAGAAAATCTTCTACAAGCAATAGAAAGAGGTCTCCCATCTCTAAAAAGAAGAACACAGCAGAAAAAGAACACAAACTCCCTTATTGGCAGTTGAGGGTACCCCTAGCCTGGAGGTGGAGGTTATAATCCTAATCATTATTGTTTCAATCAAGACCTTTTCCCATGACTCATTTAGATGGGGCTAAGGATAAAGGGTGTCTCTTCTTAGATGACTGATAATGAGGGTATTGACAATGATGCTTATCTAAACATTAATGATGGTTCTCCTAGGGGATCCTTCATTAATCACGATGATAGTTTTTCATCTTCTGACTGCTCTTTCACTCCTAGCGAGAGGCTTACTATAAGAAGGTAGAGGAGCAAAAGGTTGAATGAAGTTTCCCCTTCAGGAACCATCATTCCTATAACTTCTTCTATCCCTGAGAACCAAAAAGGTTGTGGTCTTAGAGATGGAGCTTCTCTTTCTATTCTCGTGAAAACATACTGACCAAAAGAGAAGGCTTGTTGAATAATCTTTAGGGGCTGAAAGAGGAACAAAATCATTTCCTTTCTAAGGAAAGGATAGAAAAAGCTAACTGTACATAACTTCTAAGGTCGGTGTTCCTCTTTCTCATTTTAAGGCTTCCTACAATTGTTTAGATGCTAAACGTCCAACATATTGCCTATATTTCTGAGCTAGAGTCCATTGAGACAAAAAAAATTTCCTTTTAAGATTCAAGCTTAAGGTACTTGAGTGGCTCTGAGGAATGCCAAAGCCAAGACATGAGTCTGGTGGAGGAGTTACAGAGAGAGAAACTTCATGTTTCCAGTGGAAGAACTTGGCCAACACCTTGGCTAGCTAATTGTCTGCTTTCCTGAGGCAGGTATTAGGAAGTCCTAAAAACTTGGAACTAATTGATGTCTTGTTCTCCTTGTCTAATGATATTTGTTTTTTTTTTTAAGTGAGATTGGTGGGAATATTAACTTTGTATTTCTTTCTAACTAGGCTTTAGTTATTATAAGTCTTAATTCTATTTTAGAATTGTACACAATCTCTTAACTAATGCTTCTGAATTAATTGTGGGAGTTCATGTGCACTTCTCAACACACATTTCACATCTCACTCAAATGTTTATTATCAAAAATTAGGGAATCCATGAAGTTACTTTATTAGTATAATTCATAATAATAAGCACTGGGAGACGCAAAGTTCTCAACCTCGTTACAGAACTTAACCAATGCTTACCATGAAAAACTCCAAGAGATAGACATGGAAATGAAAACTAGAATAGTGTTGTAGTGGGGAGCTAAGCATAGTAGCGTATGAGATTTTTGACATGCTAAGTGTTTTGAACCTCTTTGCCCAGTGAGAAGCTTGTAGGTGCCTCGTTGGGTATCTTTTTTAATATTGTATCTATCTTCTTTAACACTGTATGGCCCTTCTTGGTTTGGTCCCAACATCCCTCGACGCTTTCCAATTGCTTGCATGGTTCTAAGGGCAAAGTCATCAGGCTTCAGGGGTTAATGGCTTGCTCTTTATTGCAAGCTATGTTGATTCTTGCCTTTTATAATTCTTTTCTCATTGCTGCTTCTTCCCTTATTTCTTATAGTAAATTTTCAGCTTCAGCTTATGCCTTTTCATTTTGTGTTAGCTCATACCCTTGTATCCTCATATTGGCTATGCCAACTTCTAAAGATATTACGTTTTTTATAGTACATGTCAACGTGAAGAGTGCGTGGCTAGTGGAAATCTTAATTGTTGTCCTTAAAGATCAAAGGATGCCTAATAGCTTATCCACTCAAGCATGTTTGCCTCTTTTAATTTCCTTCCTCTAGGCCTAACTTGTATGCTTGTTAGCAGCTTATACCTGTCCAATTCCCACCCTTTATAGTGGTCCATAATTTATTTATTTATTTACTTATTTTTTTACAAATGAATTACCTTTCATTGTCGATGGTAATGGATCTAGGAATTCTGTACCAAGTCATCAGATCTTTCCAAAGAAATTCTTTGGCTTTTCATTCTATTTGCAAATAGCTTAGCTGCTACCAATTTATAAAGTCGTTCGTTACCATAAATAGGAATTTCCTTTGCCTAGATCTTTATGGAAAAGGGCCTAGGATATCCACTCCCTACCTAGCGAAGGATGCAAGCTTCCCTATGATAGGTTAGTAGCCAGCACTTGTATTCTCGTGGAGTAAAATTAGCAGTTACGATACGTTTTTGACATGGCCTAGTGCATCTTTGAGTAAAGGAGGCCAACTAAATCTTGCTCTCAACACTTTCCTTGCTGCAGCCTTACCCCCTGTATATAATCCTCATTCTTCTTCACGAACTTTAATTAAAACATAATCTTTGTTTCCTTAGTTCACACACTTTAATATGAGTTTTGAATATCCAATTTTGTAAAATTCCATTTGAAATAGGTGGAACCATGCTCGATCTTTTCTAGTTTATGCTTCTATCAATTAAATATCCCACAAAATTGATCTTTGGGAATTAGTTTGTGCTGAGCTCACCAACTTACTCAATGCATCTATTTGGTGGTTTTTTGAACTTACTCTATGAGTAATCTCAAACGGAGGGAGTTCTTTAATTGACTTCTGAACTTTCCCTCGATATTTGGCAATCTAGGTTCCCTTACCCTCAAACTCATCTTTGATCTAACGAACCACTAGCCATAAGTCACGAAAGACTCTTACATTCTTGACCTCTAGGGTCTTGCATATCTTGAAGCCTGCTACGCTTATTTTATATTTCTTATCATTGTTGGTAAATCAGAACGCAAACTTTCAGGCATATTTAAGCTATTCCCCCTTGGGAGAAATGAGAATCAGGCCAACCCCTGGCCAATTCTATGGAGGATCCATTTAAATAGATGGTCTACTAGTTTTCATCTCGCTCTATTCCTTTATCTTTGAACCTACACTCAGCCAGGAAGTCAACAAGGATTTTTCTAGGATCGTTGTTCTAGGCCTGTACTTTATGTCAACTCTTGACAACACCACCGCCTAGGGTAACATGTTTCCTCTATGTGATGCCCTATATCCCTAATCACCTGATTATCTTACTCTAATAGTTTATTATTTGTAATCATAATAGAAGTCTTCTGATTAGGGGCATTACTGTCATTCCTAAGGGACAAGGTCATAGAGAACCATATATTCCTTTGTATTATTCTCACCTTCACCAAGTCTAACAAGGTTCGGTATAGGAAAGTACATTCACAAACATATTTAGTTTGTATCACAAATTATAACTTACTTAGAGGTTCCTGGAGCAAGATTAAATACATATCCAAAAGTTTAAACAAGTGGGGAGTTTGTGTTAGTGCTAGCTTGAGAATCACTATGAGCATTTAACCTGTTGCCTTCAGTAAAAGTAATAGGACCCTCTTCTATTTCTTGTTATGTTTTGACTTGCTAGGAGGGTTGCTCATTGGTTCCTTACGTAAAAGCAAAAATATGAAACAAGTCGAAAGGTTAACTGAATCCTAGCACGTGTATTCCTATGCTATAAAACAAACTTCTTATCCAAATTCGTGGGGAGCCTACATTTCAAATCATTGTGGTTAGAGAACAAGAGGGAGAGAATGTGAGTAAAACTACTTTGCCAGTCGCTCTCTGGAAATGGAGCCCCTATTGTTGTTTAAAGCGATCATTGAGCTCGGTGCACACCTCCAAGGCCGATCGAGAAGTTTGAGTTGCAACTAGAGGGAGTAAGCCCTGATGCTTGAAATGTTGGGCCTCACTAAATTAGGTGACAAAAGATTGTTTAAACTATTTCATTATATGAGTAGTATATAAACTTTTATAATTTGGGAAAACATGCAAGTTTGAGTGGCCTCGCTTCTACTCTAGATGTGTAATTTTACGGTTAGTGTAACTCTAGATAATTTCATTATGTTTTCAAGCTTAATAAGTAATTTTTAATTCCTTTAGCCCTCCTTACTTAGACAAAAGTGGATTTTATTTCCCCTTTGGTTCTATTCTTCATTTGAATATGGTCAGCCCTTTTATTCATGACATTAATGTTATAGTAGTTACGTGATGCAGTTCACCTAGTCTTTGTTAACGCCAATGTTATTATCATTATCGTTGCTATGATTACGGCTACCATTGTTATCTTTATTGTTGTTGCCGGTATTAAGATTGTTATTGTTGTTATTATCGAGACTACAATTATTGTTTTTAGTATTATTATTGTCTTATTTTATTATTATTGTTATCATTACTATTATTATTATTGAAAGTCACATCATTACTAGTTTACCCCTTTATCCGTCAATAGGATGTTGATTAACCAGTTGCAGTTATTAACTTATTTCTGATGTCAAGTACATGGTTTTGGTTTCAAAATAAAGGATACTAATTCCATTCTTCATTGTAAGTCCCAAAAGATGTATGTAATCATTAGCTCATCAATAACCATTAGGCTTATGCCTTGATCAAAATACAAAACTCAAATTTTGTCATCGCATTAATTATACTGCAATTAATACGAAATGTTGCATGTTTTATTCATCTAGATCCCCAAATTATTTTTAAAATTTAGATTAGGAATATTTATCCCAAAATCTTTCAAGAGATACCGCCCCCTCCATCAACATTTTCCTTCATTTCAAGCTATTCTACACTCACAACTATTATCACTAATCTAAATTCCCACTAATTACCATTTCATCACTTTACACTAACCCACAAATTCATATTGACCCAATTAATTTCAAAACTCTCATAGTTAACCCCATTCCCTCCTTTACTTCTTCCTCACCCTTATGCTCAAATGTCCTTTTCATGGCAGCAATACGTAATACTGTACCCACTTACATCCAACCAAATATTTCATACAATTACTACTAAAATCCATCCTAAATCCATAAGAGCAATGAATCAAAGCTTGAGCTCACATTGAACCTGCAAACCCTAACTTTTTATGACCACCCCTAAGCTTCCAAACATCTTCAAATTCAAAACCATCATCAAAACCCAAAAGATAATAACAAATTAACATTTATTTAATCTAAACAAACACTCATTAATGAAATTAACAACAAAATGGTTATTGAATGGTTTATGGCTTCACCTTCTTTACCCAAATGAAACAAGTCACAAGAAGACCAGAGGACATGGGGGCACAACCGGTGGCTGCCTCAACATAGTTGGCGATATGCGACATGTAGTGAGGGAGTAGAGATGGGAGGTCAGGTCAGGGGAAGTAGAAGGAGGCTGAGGTAGAGGCAACGAAAAAGGCGTTTTGGTTGCTTATTTTGATTTTGTTTCTTTAATAAATTTTATAAATTTTTGTAATTTTAGACTCTAGATTTTTCTGATTTTTATCGCTATAAAACCTTCTTTTTCTTTTTTTTGTTGTTTAAATCTAGTGATTTTTGGGTCTAGATATGGGCTGATATTTTTGGGCTATTATTGGTATTTTAATGACATATTTACCAAAATTATGGGCTTTTACTTATCTTAGCTAATTTATTCCTTGCATTCTATTTATAAAGTTTAATACATTAGTATTATAGATTCATTATTGTAGATATATTACTTAAGAACTACCCATTCATACAATTAGCCTAATTTTATTTAGCTGTCATTTAAGTGTTCTTTATAGTTTGGAATGAACCAACACGGAACGAAATGGAATTTTATACCAAGATCACTCTGCCGACTCAACCAGCAAGTGCATGGAAAAATGTGTATATATGTGTATATGTGTGTGTGTGTGCGTGTGTGTGTGTGTATGTTAGATTAAAATACGACACCCAAGTTAATTACTTCTGAATTAAAATAATTTAGGGTGATTAGCATAGTGTAGGTTTGGGCCATTATGGGCTCCCTCCCTTAAAATAAATTTCGTCCCTAAAACTTTCAACTTTAAAAGAAACCTTGAATTTACCTCAAACAAGTGTGGCTACTTTTCTCTCATGTGCTTTTCTATCTCCATGTGCCTTCAAAAAAAGTATGGTTATCCCGTAGACGCTTTACAAGAGGAATACTTTTATTATGAAGTTGTTTGACTGTATAGTCTACTATTTGCATAGGTCGTTCTTCGTAAATCGAATTCTTCTCAATCGACATAGGCTCTGCTGCAATGATGTGGTCTGGATTATGAACATATTTTCTGAGCTATGAAATATGGAAAATATTGCAAAAATGTCTGAGTTTTCCTATCAAATCTAATCTATATGTCATAAGGTTTAACTTTTCAATAATCTCATAAGGCCCGATATACCTAGGGTGTAACATGCCCCTGACATTAAACCTTCTCACACCCTTGATTGGTGATATCTTCAGACATACTTTATCTCCCACTTGAAGTTCCATTGGTCTCCTCCTTTTGTCCTCATAACTGTTTGCCTGCTCTGAGTGGCTTTAATTTGTTCACAAATCTTCCCTAGCTTTTCAGTGGTTTGTTGAATCAACTCAGGCCCTATAATCGTTGCTTGATTTAGCTCACTCTAACATAAAAGTGTTCTATATTTCCTCCCCTACAATGCCTCAAAAGTAGTCGTTTTAATGGTAGATTGATAACTGTTATTATAAGAGAATTCATCCAAGGGTAAATCATCCCATCTTTTTTCTTAGAAATCAAGCACACAAACTCTTAACATATCCTCAAATATTTAATTCACCTTTTAATCTATCCGCCGATCTCTGGCTGATATGAACTACTAAAATTTAGTTTAGTCCCAAGGGCTTTATGCAAAGCTTGCTGAAATCAAGCTTGAAATCTTTGGTTTCTATCAGATACTATGTCCTTTCGTATGCCATGTAATCAGACTATTACTTAGTCATACAATTATACAAGTCTCTCTATACCCTAAGTGTCGTGGATAAGTATGAAATGGGCAGATGTTGTAAATCTATCAATAAGATCTAAATGACACTCTTCTTCATAGTAGAGAGGTGCAATTATAATAAAATCCATAGAGATTAAATCTCACTTCTATGTGGGAGTTTTCATGGGTCTCAATTCTACCGTTGGGTGTTGGTCTTTACGGTTTACATTTTGATAAATTAGACATTTATCAACATACTCTACACTGTCACTTTTGATGTTCTCCCTCCAAAAGTATTGCATTGAATTCATATACATTTTCATTCCTCCTGGATGCACTGAATAGCGAGTATTATAAGCTTCTTGTAAAATATTCCTTTTCTTAATTTTGCCTTATTAGGCACACAAATTTGGCTTTGAAACCTTGAGATTCCACCCTCTTTTGTCATGAAACCAGGTAATTTCCTCTGTAAGACATTCAACCCAAGTCTTTCTAACTCAGCATCATTCTTTTTGGTTGATTTAATATCTACTAGTAGGGAAAGGTCATGCTTCTAATGTTGACAATGGCCCATTTCTTGACCCATGTGACATAAGCCCAATATTCAAATTGTTAAGATCCTTTACGGCTCCAGGTAAGGTAATTATTATGGTGTTCAAATTATCCTCGCTCTTCCTATGTAACGCATATGCTACGACATTGGCCTTTCCTGGATGATATTGAATTTACAAGTCATAGTCCTTAAGCAACTTCAACCATTGTCATTGCCTAAGGTTGATCTCTTTTTAAGGAAAGATATACTTTAGGCTCTGATGATCAATGCAGACCTTACATAGCACTCCCTAGAGGTAGTATCCCTAGATTTTTAATGCAAAAATGACCGCAACTAACTCTCTAGATTATGGCTTAGATAATTCCTTTCATAAGGCCTGTGTAACCTAGAGGCATTGGCGATTACCTTGTTGTCTTGCATCAGTGCACAACCTAACTTATTTTTGCAAGCAACACTATAAGTGGTGTATTATGTACCCTCTACCGATAAAGTAAGCATAGGACCTATAGTTAATCGCCTCCTTAATTCCTGAAACATCTCCTCAAAATTTGTCTAACCACTCAAACTCCTCAAGTTTGTATCACAGGTTGGATTAGGCCATTCAACAACCGCTTTTATCTTCTGAGAATCAACTTTAATCCTTCTTTGGAAATTACATGCCCTAAAAGTGTCACTTCAGTCAACTAAAACTCAAACTTCTTCAATTTAGCATATAGTTGGTGTTCCCCCAAAATTTATAACACAATGCTTAAATAACTGGCATGATCATCCTTATCCTTAGAGCATATTAAAGTGTCATTAATAAATACAACTACTAATTTATTTAAACAATGTTGAAAAACCACGTTAATGAGATCTATGAATGGAGCAAAAGAATTTATAAGTCCAAAGGCCATCACAGTAAATTCATAATGACCATGTCTAGTTGCCCTATTCCTTGTCTTGTTCAAAGTTCAATTGCAATGCATTTTAGGTGGATATAAATGATTGAGTAGCACTCCAACCAAATAAAACACAAAATGTGTTTGAATATAAGAATAGAGTTCTTATGACTACTGTACCAGACACTTTAGCTTCCTTCCTACTCATTATGTAGGCTTGGCTTACAATTGCTGGTTTAGGGGATGAGGTCCTTTAGCTTGGCAGTGCCAGCAGCTTTGCAACTCTTTTCTCTATAGCCTTCTGTCTTGTGCTGTATGTAGTAATCGAATAGTCCAGACTAACAGACCACATGCACTTGTTAGTGCCCACTTGACACTTAGTTGTGGCGTGGTTTGTGCGACCACATTTCTTACGCTGATCAGTTGAAGCTGATTGTTGACTCTTGGCAGGGCCAATAGTAGGTTTCTTTTGGGCTACAATCTCACTTGAAGTCCCATGGCCATTCTACTTCCTTTTTTGATTCACTGGGTTTAAAGCCCTTAGCTTATTCTGCACTCAATCCACTTTAGCTGCTGGTTCATACAACTCTTGATAGGTTTGAATTGGTTAACCCACCAATTAATTTTGAATGCAAAGACCTAAAGGTTCCTTATATATCCTCATCTTTATCCTTTCAGAAGCCATAAAGTCTGGGACAAACCTCAATGACTCAGCGAACTTACTATCATATAGCAATATTGACGTATTACCGCTCATCCTCAATTTTGCAAATTCTTTCTACTTCTGTCATTAAGCTGTCATTGGATAGAACTTGGCGCTAGGTTCGTCAAGAAACTTAGCCCAAGTATGCCTAGGTAGTTATAACTTGTCCTTTACAGTACTCCACCATTAATCTACTTCACTAGCTAAATAGAAGGTCCCTATATTCACCTTCTTCTCCCACGGTAACGCAACAACTGTAAATATTTTCTTCATTCCGTAATCCATTCTGGATGTTCTACAAGATCAATATGTTGTATCATGAATCTTATGCTTGTATTGAGCTACCCTGTCAATGAATTTATGCAGTTTAGTGGTTGTTTTAGGATATGCCGGAGGGCTTCTCTTCATCAATTCGACCACCAAGTCCTTCTAATAGTCTAGACCTTCAACATTACTCCATACTTCAAGAGCCACTATCGTGTCCGCAGTAATGTTTTGCTGCAAGTTCACAGGCACATTTATTGTTATTCAAGTTACTGTTTACAGATTATACCATGCTTGATCACATAAACAATGACTGTTATTTAACCTTTCATTACATTATGATAAGACAATATCTAATCACACCAAACATAATTTGACATTGGAACAACACCTTCATTGCAGACTTTTATATATGGATCACCAAAAGCACGTTATATTCCCTTAGTTTGGCACAACCCCATATTTTAGCTAGGGTTCCTACCCTCTCACCCTCTACACAAAAAACTTGAGTTAGTCCCTCAATCAGATCCAGCCCAAACCCAAAAAATGAAAAGGTGGATTACATCATCATGGCTAATTAGGGTAGTGATGTATCTTGAAAGGAAAACACAAACACTCAAACCTGAGTTTGAAGCTAAAAACAAAGCAATCTGAGTTTAAGCTAAAGTCTAGGTGAATCCTTATATGAATCTTTGAATAAAGGATAAACTAAACTGTTGTTTAGATATAGAATCACCACTAAACTTGAGTTTAGGGTCCCTAAACTGTGATTAAGATATAGAAACACCACTTAATTAAGGTTTAGGGCTTACTTGATCACCACCTTAATCGACCAAATTCAAGATAAGCAAGTGAAGTATTTAGGGGAACGAAAGCAACGTGCTCTCAATTCTGGTTTTCATTCAATATCAAAGTCTGATTATAAAATATGCCTTAGTAAAGCATTAATACATGACCAAGCAAGCAACTAGGTGGCAAACAAGCTAGAATGAGATTTCCTCCCCAGGAAGGAAATGGCTTAAACAAGCTAACCTATGCACTTAACACTAAACTAGATTACATGCTTATTTAACTAAACTAATTGCAATAAGAAGATTAAGGAAAGCAAAAAAAAATGACGTACTTAACTTTAATACACTTTAATTAAGGTAATACATCAATTTACTGGCAAAGAAGTGGAGAAGCACAGTCGTAAAGCATGCTCTCTTTTCGGCTGGCAATTAGAATGCAAGGTGAGATTTCTTCCTCTTTGCTCTCATTGGTTAAGCTCTTCCCAACGCTTCAAAGCAGCAAATGATGATTTTCCTGGCTGCTAGACTCATGATTGAAGCAAGCAAGCAGAAGAGAACCTAAGCAAAACCACATGGGAAGGAAAACCACGCAGCAGCTTACCGGGTTCTTAAAAATAGTTTTTAGCCCGGTTTTGTGTCCCTGTTTCTAACAATCAAAAGGGAGCATGATTTTACTTTCAGCCCATAGGGGGAATCCTTAGGGTGTGTACAAACCCCCTGCAAAAAATCAAGGTTAAATCATGTTTAAGTGAGAGATTTCTACTAAAACATTTTACCATGCAGTTTTGGACCAAAACTGGCAAGTTGAACAAAATGCCTTGATTCCTTGACTTCAATTGTGCATGATTGACTTTGAATGCTTAGGCCTGAAAGCTAACATCTTAAGGATCCCAAAAATGCAAAAATATCAAACTTAAGCCATAATGTAGCTTAAGAAATCAGATGAACAAAACTGGGTAATTTCTGGTTGTTTAACCCAGTTGCAACTGTTTGGCTCTTCTCCACAATTTGAGCCATAGCTTGGACTTTCGAACTTACAATGGACCTTGTTGGACTCTTAGAACCCTCTTCCATGTCTTGGCTAAAGGGGACTCCATCAGGTAGGCTACATATATGCATCATATATACACGTCATGTATGAAAATAATATCAACCCTAACCAACTACACTGCATATACGGGTAAAAGATCAAAAACCTAGAACATATAGGTAAAACATGTCAGCGTATATGACGGATTAAAATCTGGGCCTGAAGAGACATTATCCACTTTGTAAGAATTAAAGTTGTTGTCAATCAAATCTATGTAAGAATCCTCTCTCTGAAGATCTACCTCCTGTATCTCCAACTCCGCCTCAAGTTAGGCTTAGGCTCCTCCTCAAGCTCCTTCTAGTGTCATGGATTGAGTTTCTAGAGTCTTCCAAAATGTTTTTGAATCATCCAGAATGAGGAATATCTAACATATGCTAGAACGTCTTAGAATGTCCTAGAACCTCTTGGAGCGCTCTATAATATTTTAGACTATTCTACAACCTTCTACATTGTGTATAACCTTGTAGAGTACTCTAGAGCCTTCTAGGTTTTGGTAGAATATTCCAAAATACTCTTTATAATATTGCACACTATTCTACACTTATTTAGTATCTAGGATATTTGTATAAAATATTCTGGATGTGTAATAATAGCAGTAGGATTGAATAAATATCCACCATCCATTAAGGAAGTGGATGCGCGCATATACCCATAAGGGGGCTCATTTTGGCACCATATCATTAAAATAATTTCTAAGTGTAATACAAGGCATTCTTCTAAGCTTCCTTGTGTCCACTTTCTCTAAGTTCTCTTTGAGTATGTGTGTGCTTACATAGCTTTCTGCAAACCCTAAGTCAAGCAACCATTAAGGCTTACTAGTAAATTAAGAAGGGTTCCAAGTGAGTTTGCTAGCACCACATAGCTTAGATTTTGTGTGAATTATCAACCAATGACACCGAGCTCGGGCTCCTCCTCAGGCTGCTCCTTAGAACTCAACTTAATCAAATCAGGGGAATCCTTTATATCTACCACCATATGGACCTCTCCAGAGGCCTCAAAACTCTTAGATAAATGGGAACCATCCTCTAAACTGGACCATGGTAAGGAGCCAGGTCGCAGCTAGAGGGCTTGTGCGTCATCGATCGGCGCATGACCCTTTATCTCCATCGAAATCACACTCTTGTAGGCGTTAAAGAGATTTTCTATCTTCTAGGTCATTTCTTTTTTTTTCCCCCATCTAATTTTATTTAAATAGCCTTTCTCTATTGCTCTTAGTTGTCACCCTGGGATCCCTAATTCCTTTTGTAATGGCCTCCAACTGTATGTACCATTCAGCCATCTTTAAGGCTTGTTCAAGGGTAGCCACAGAATGAACTCTTTATAGAAGCCTTTGATCATAGTACCATTGGAGAACGATGCTAGGGTTATATGTAGCTTAGGATCATCCACAGAGAGTGCGTCATTAGTGAACTTTTTTGCATAGATGGCTAGCATCTCTTGGTGTTTCTGTGCCGGCTTTATTAGTTCTACAGTTAATTTTTTAGAGTTCTTTTGTTTCTGATAAACTGGTTTTTAAAGCTGCTAGAGATATCTTCGAAAGATTTGATAAATCCTAGGTGTAGCCTATTGAATCAGGCCTGTACTATCCCTTTAGCCCTGGTAAAGAAATATCTATAAATTATATGCTCTGAGGGATATGTTTGAAGATGAATTCTATTCAAATAGGCATCAATGTGTTCCATATAATCCTATTATAATGCCCTATCTTGTGCATCTTAATCTTCTTTAGGAAATCAGTATCTTAGATCTTAATATCAAAAGGTATATTGATCTGTGGTGGGATCACTAATAGAGCCTCTTGATTATAGGTTCCCCTAATGTTCTTGCTTGAACTATGTGGAGTTGATGCAACTTCTGACAAAGCTCAAGCTTTGTTGCTGCGAATCTTCGTCACATTCTTCCTTTCAGTGAGATCTACTTGACCAAGCCTCTTCCTCATAGATTTCTCCTACTCAACACTTCTAACATTTAAGGTCCATCTTAAGTCTTATTCATTCCTATGCCTTCCTTTAGGAATCCTATTCTCAGCAACTCTATCCTCTGGATACTCAGGAAAAACCTCATCTCGTGTCTTGGAGGTCCCTATCTTATATTTCATAGATAGTCTCTTAGGGATTGCTCACCGAATTTTCTTTGAGAAGGCCAAGACATCATCCAAGTTTTTGATCATGGAGAATATGGCTTTGGTGAACTCATCTATTATCTTCAAAACACTTCCTCTTTAGTCTAGAGCATGTGTCCTCCTAGGTGATAAACGCTCTCTAAGAGGGGTTGCACCTTTATATTTTGAGATGTCCTCTGTGACGAAGTCATCTTTTCTAAAGTTCCTCACTATGGGATCATGGTTCCTAGGATCTTGGATCTTGGGAAAACCAGTATCCTTGCCTTTATTGCCATCTTAGACTAACATCCTGCTTAACTCAAGATTTTGCACAAAGGTGTTAAATGCTTCAACATATAGTAGTTTTTGTGGGCTTCTTTTTGAACCCTGAGGATCTTGTGCCACCATCCAAGGATAACCCACAAAAAAACTCTTGAAGGGGGAGGGTTTTCCCTTCAAGAGCCTCTGATACTGAAGATAGGAGGGTTTCTAGAAGGGAATTGGAGAAAAGCATAGGGTTTCTATGTAAACGTTTTGTGCTTGTATGTATTGTTTTCATCTTCCCTTTTGGTTTACACTTGACCTATTTATATAGGGGTTTGAGAGATGGTTCTCTTAGAAAAATTTAACTAACACTTTATATCTTGTTCATACATGTATTTTATTCCTAATTGTATTCAGCTTCTAAGATCTTTGCTGTTTCTAAGTATGCTTAAAGAACTTGGCTGGATCTCTAACCCTATTTACATGTCATGCATGCAGGGGAGAACATGTATTAAGGTTTCATGGGACTATGTTTTATTAAGCTTCTTTCATAGGCTACGGCCCAATGTTCAATTCTGGTAATTTAGTTAACCCATTTAATCTCTTTCCTCAAACTCTTATTGGTTGCAACCCTAGTACCTTATAGAGATGTTATCTACCAAAATTGGCCCTTAGTGTTAGTGAGTTTCAACTCGAGGGAAGGGAGTGATCTTATGTCTTAAATTACTATCCATTAAGCCAAATCTCCGCTCACCACACACATAACATGGGTCTTTTTCATCAATGTTCACATCGATCGGGGGCTTTCATGGTTATACGCGATATCTTGTTTCATAGGTGTCCAATAGGGGATAGCCCAAATACCCTACAGTGGCAATCCCACGACCACACTCACTAGGTGAACCTCCAAGGGTGATTTGTGACTGCCACCCTGTGAAATCATGCCGTAGGTTCATTAAGAGTTACCATGTCACCCGCACCTCTTTTCAAAGAGAGCATTAGGCTAGACTAGGAAAAAGGACTAAACCTTAAAAATCGGCTAACATATACTGCTCTTTTTAGTTCAGCCATCAATTTTGTTATTATTCATTGAACATCCATTCATGGGATCACCATTTTTTGGAGATGGGTATGCACTATAGTGACTGTTTGATGGGCTTTAGTCCTATTCCCCTTGAAGGGTCAAGTATCTACTGGCACGCCATTCCCTTTGTAACTAGATCTGCAATATTATTTTTTGAACTCACAAAGTCAAGAGGAACCATACCATGAGAAATTAATTGTCTCATACACTTATACTGCATTCTCAAGTGCCTTCTTTTCTCATTGAAATTTTTACTCTTAGCCTTCGCAATAATAGCTTAGCAATCACAATGCATTAAAATAGGAGGAACAGGCTTGGGCATTAATGGAATATTAGACAAGAAAATTTTAAGCCACACAGCCTCTAAATAGGCCACATCCAAAGCAACAAACTCAACTTCCATGGTAGAACATGCAATTATGGTCTGCCTAGCAGACTTCCATGATATGACACTGCTTTCTAATGTAAACACATAACCACTAGTAAATTTTGTTTCATGCGAATTAGAAATCTAATTCGCATTATTGAATGCTTCTGAAACAGCAGAAAAACGACAATAATGCAATTGATAGTCCATAGTCCGCTTTAGGTATTAAAATACCTTTTTTATAGCATACCAATGATCTATACCCAGATTGCTGGTATTATTAGACAGTTTGCCTATTGTGTAGGCTATATCAGTTATAGTATACTTCATCAAATGTAACAAGGACCCAATGATTCATGAATACTTCAGCCGTGAAGCACTTTCCCTCACATTTTTCCTAAAGTTCACAGAAGGATCAAAGGGTGAGGACACAAATTTAACATCATCACAATGAAAATTCTTCAATAATTTCATAACATAATGAGATTGGGTCAATACGATGCCACTTTTAGTTCTTTTCAATTTAATACCCATGATCACATCAACTGGACCGAAGTCCTTTATATCCAAATGTGTGAACAGGTATGATTTAGTATCTGGAATCACATTAAGATCATTACCAAACATCAATATGTCACCTACATACAGGCATAAAATTATGCGCATACCATTAACTTGCTTCATATAAACACATTTATCATCACTGTTATGGTAAAGCCATTGGAAAGTATCACCTGATCAAATTTCTTATGCCATTGTTTGGGAGCTTGTTTTAATCCATCTAAGGATTTCACAAGCTTACATACCTTTTTCTCTCGCATGGGCATAACAAAGACCACATGTTATTTCATGTGAATTTCTTTCTTTGTTATTTCATGTGAATTTCTTTCTCCAAATCTCCATTTAAGAAGGTTGTCTTAACATCCATCTGCTGAACGTGTATCTTAGATATAGAAGCCAAAGCATTCAGCGCTACAATAAAAGTAATCTTAGAAACAGGAGAATATGTGTCAAAGAAATCTACCCCTTCTACTTGCCTATAACCTTGCACAATAAGTCTAGCTTTGTACTTTTTAATAGAACCATAAGTTTATAATTTTCTTTTAAAAATCCATTTGGATCCAATTAGTTTACAACACGAGTAAGGTAAGTTAGAACCCAGTTTTATTGTTGAAATAGAATTAATCCCATCATTGATAACTTCTTTCCAAAAGGGAGCCTGTGAGGATTTCATTACCTCTTGCTAAGTTCTAGGCTCATCCTCAAGTAAAAGGTTATAAAGTCAAGACCAAATTTTTCGCAATTTTTGGTCTTTTGCTCCTCCTTAATGGAACATTGCTATTATTTTCAAAATCAGGATTTGATTCCATGTTAGAGTTAAACTTAACTACTTGTAAAGGTAGTTTACTTTTCAATGGAAAAATAATTTCAAAGAACGTAATATCTCGAGATTCCGTAATAGTATTATTAAAAATTTTAGTAATATCAGACTTTATCACCAAAAATTGATAAGTAGTACTACTGCAGGTATATCCAATGAACATACAATCAACTGTTTTAGGGCCCAATGTCCTTATGAAGTGGTGAAATATGCACTTTAGCTAAACACCCCCACACTTTTAAGGTATTCTAAATTGGGCTTTCTATTTTTCCACAACTTGTAAAGGGTCTTATTCAAATTTTTATCAGGAATTCTATGCAAAATAGGACGAGCAAAATGCAAAGCATTACCCTACAAATTATTAGGCAGACCTGAACTGATTAACATAGCATTAACCATATCACTCAAGAGTTCAAGTCTTTCTTTTGGCAATTCCATTAGATTTAGGTGTACATCTAGGCATCACCTGCTATATCATTCCATGATCTTCACAAAATTGATCCATCTCTATTGGAGCATATTCACCATCTCTATCTTACCTTAGAATTTTAATCTTCCTCTCTAGTTGATTTTCCACTTCATCTTTATACACCTTAAATTTATCAAACATGTAACCCTTATAAGTAACCAAATAAACATAGAAAAATGTAGTGGAGTAATCAATAAAAGTGATAAAATATCTTCTACCACCATGAGTTAGAATGTTACTGTACTCACATATATCACTATGAATCAATTTGACCAATTTGGTGTTTTTCTCCAGTATCGATTTAAAAGGCTTTCTAGGTTGTTTAACCTGAACATATACCTTATATTTTTATTTCACATTAATAGAGGATTTGGAAATGAGACCTAGGTCCATCAAGCGTCTAATTGACTGCAAGTTTACATGCCAAAGTTTACCATAACAAGAATTAGAACTTTCAACATTTGATACAAATAATGCACTATTGACCACATTGTCCACTTCAGTCGTAACAACATTCAACTTAAATGATTCATCACCAGTCAAATAACTACTGCACACAAAAGTACTATGTCTAGTATTCACAACTTTGCTGGATGCAAAAAGAACTTCATCTCTAAGTTGAATCAATAAGGAGGAACTATTAAGATTTTTCTTCATATCAGGAACATGATATACCCTATCTAACTTAAGACATTTACTAGATGACAATTCTAATTTATCTCAGCCTACTCGTAGAATAGGAGCAATATTGCCATTGCCCATACTCATAGTTTTACTGGATAACTTGTTGTAAGAGCAAAAGACATGTTGATCAGCACATACATGAACATTGGCACCAGAATTAACAATTCAACTATTATTATCATAAACAATGTATAACTTGGGGTTAGAAACAAACCCCACATTCTCAACTCTATGCATCTACTCATAATTAAAACTGAACATAGTAGAAAAGATAAATAAAGCCTCAAATTTACTGACAACAATATAAATCCAAGATCACGGTAAGTCTGAATAATTAATAAGCAAATCAAGATTCAAAAACTGTACTAACCTTAAACTTTTAACAAGAGACTTGAATGGCCTAGTGATTAGTCAAAGCCAACAGGCGATCAGGTGCACTATGTAATGTTGAATGTCTAGTAATATGTAGCCTACAACCATATGATGTTTTCCTCTCTTAGATTGTTAATGAAAACTAGTACGAAATATTTCTTCAACAGTAATATTATACATCAAGTCATGAATACATGACAATATACGTGGAGATAAGATTACATATAATCAATTTGACATCGACCACAACCAAAATTATCACTTAATACAAAAGAATATCCAATGAATAATTAGAACTCTTGGATAAAATAATGAGTATAAAGTTTGGAGATAGGTTGATTGGGTTGAAGCACACTAGGCGCCTTCTTAAGAGAGGAGCCACCCCCACTGCACTGGTCGATAATCGTATGAATGCGATCCTCTCCTAAGATACAACAACATGTCGAACTCTTTCAATGCGACAAGAGGAGTCCCGAACTAATTACTTAACCCAAAGCTTAAAATTAATGGTTTCAATATACTAGAAAATAATATTGTTTTCTAAACACCAAAATATATTTTTTTTACTGTGAAAAATATATTTAGATACTTGGAAAACTTTCAAAACACAAAACAACAACATACAATTATAAGGATGAAGAAAAAAACTCACGATGAACACAAATACATGTAAATTGGAACATTAGAAAATCTCATCAACTTCAAACCAAGGCCATGAAAATTAAGGGAAATAGTGGCAAACACCACTACCGAAATACAATAAAAGAAGCTGAAGCTATTGCCTTTGAATCAACTCAAAATCAAAGTGAAAATGTTTAGTTTTATGGCTAAGCCATCGAAACTTTGCCTAAGCCACCTATGTCCAGCAAGACATTTATAGGAAGAGTATTTCAATGTAACTGTTGCTAAGCCACTAATTCTGGGAGTGATATTATGAAATTAAGGGATATTATTTCCACAAATCTCACCAACTAATGATCTTTTTTAATAGAAAAAGGGGGGAAGGGCATTATATTAAGTTGTCATCAATATAAGCATGCATATCATCTATGGCCCGAGACATGATATCTTAAGGAATAATAGATTCCCATATCCTACCCTCTTGACATGGCGATTGCCTATGAGCAAGAGTATGGGCTACCTTATTAACCCCTCTCAAAAAGGCCTAGAAACAAGATCAAAGTTTTCAGTGAAGGAAAGGATATCCCTAACTAAAAAACTAATATGAGTGATATGAATCTCACGGGCCTGGAGCATATTGATCAAGGGGAGGTAATTTCCCTCAATGATCACGTTATGAAGGCCAAACTCCAAAGAGCACTTTAGAGCATGAACGCAGGATCAAGCTTCTTAAATGATGGGACCCAAGGAGGCACAGTCGTGCTTAGCCCCGATAAGGAGCACATCTCCGCTGTGATTTCGAAGGACAAAATCCCAGCCTCAGAAGCTATCATTCATCGAAGCACAATTGAAGTTAAGCCGAAGGCAGCCAAGTATATGGGGGCTTCAAGTTAATTTATGAGCCACTAGTGGTGGGGAGGCCTTACTATCAAGGATATGACAATAGTTATGCACAAAGTCCATGGCCCTTTTCCCAAGTGAACTGAGGTTACGATCCGGATCCTTAAAGATGTAACGGTTCCTAGCATTCCAATATTCCCACATAACGGTAAGAAAGTCTCTAAAGTGGTCCTCATCAAGGGACTTTCTTGCGTTATCCAACTAGTTGGCTAGGGCATGGAACGGTGAACTTTAAAGGGAGTTGTCGATGCCAAAACCTTGCCAAACTTAAGAAGCAAGTGGACATTCTAAGACGGCATGAGTATCAGTCTCCTTAATGTGGCCGTAAATGCTACAACTCATGGAGAAACTGGGGACACATTTAGCAATAGCCGCAGCGCACAGGGGGACATCGGTTGTCGCACGCCACCTAAAACAGTCGCATGCGGTGGGGACCTTGTTGCGCCTGATGGCACACCAGAGAGAACTGCTAGGCTTTGAGGAGGAGCCCAAGCAGGCAAGTGCGTCGGAGATGAGCTTATGATAAGCAGTTCGGGTAGAGAAGAGACCTTAGGGGTGATAATGCCAAATAAGCTTATCGGCTAGCGAAGTATCACAGAGACGTATGCTTAAAATAAGGTCATCATCGCATGCAAGGAAAATTTGGTGCACCAAGCCAGCTCTCCAATAGGCCGAGTCACGGTCAATAAGATCACAAACTTTAAGGTCAGCCCATAAGCAGATTTTAGCATGATAGGCTTAAAACAATGGGGGTATGGTAACCACCTATCCTTCTATATACTCAGTGTATGTCTATTGCCAATAAGCTATCGGGATCCACAAAGAATCATGTGTCTAACTCCCATGAAACTATGCCATATGAAGCTTGGTCAACTTTTAAGCGAAGCATTGAATATGTCACCGTCCCGATAGTATTTAGCTCGAAAAAGTCGGGCACAAAGTGAGTCGCCATCCTTAATAAGCCACAAATTTGCTTGGCTAGAAGGGCATCATTGAACATCTCTACGTCTTGGAAGCCTAAACCATCAGCATCTCTAGGTTTGCAAAGATGAGAATACTAACACAGTGAATTTTGTTGTCCTTTTATTTATGATCCCATCAAAAGTGCACTATCAAAGATTGGATGGTATGGCATTGTTCCTTGGATAATTTGAAGAGGCTCATAATGTGGTTGGGAATAGCTTGAGCAACTGCTTTTATTAGCACTTCTCTACCCGACCAGAAAACTAATCTATCCATTTATCCTGAAAGGCACTTCTTAATACGATCAATCAGGAAAAGAAAAGGTTTTTTCCTCAATCGACGAACAAAAGTGGGGGCGCCCAAGTATTTATCATGTGATAATACTTCTCTGATGTACAAGCAAAGAGTAATTTGTTTGCTGTATTCTACTGAGACTCCCCCGCTGTAGATAATATTAGTTTTAGCAAAATTTATCATTTGTCAAGAGGCTAGTTCATACTTGCAAAGAATGATTTTGAGTGCTTCAGCATAAGTAGTAATGCATTGCAGAAGATCACAGCGTCGTTGACAAATAGCAGCTACGAGATAACATGGGCATTGTAACACCGCGAGTTTCCCCAAATGGAGGCTCGTTCAACTGCTCTATTCAGAAGACTGGATAATCCTTCAAAAAAGAACAGGAAGAGGTTGGGAGACATCGGATCACCTTATTGGATTCCTCGATGTGGGATGATACTACCTGGAGGGCTCCATTGATGAGGAAGGAGAAGGAGCCCGATTTTATGCATTTCATCACAAGGTCAACCCATTGCTGATAGAAACCCGACCGGAGCATAACATTGGTAAGGAAGGGCCATTTCACCCTATCAGATGCTTCAGACATGTCTAGTTCGACTACTATTGAGCATTCAAGCAGTTGTATCCACACGTGGCATGAAGAATCTCGAAAGGAACCAGAATATTGCCCGTAACCAAATGCCCTTGGGTAAAGGCTCTCTGCATGTTAGAAATGATATCAGGCAGAAGTGGTTTAAGGCAATTTGCGATAACCTTAGTGATCAGCTTACACACAATGTTGCAAAGGCTGATTGTATGTAACTCACATATCGATTCTAACTTTTGCTTTTTGGGGATAATAGTTATAAAGGTGCAATTCAGCTCAGAAGGAATCGGATCTCCATGGAGAATGAAAAGAACAGCATCAGAAACATCATATCCCATGGTATCCAAAAGTTTCTGGAAGAAAAAAGGATTCATCCCATCGGACAGGGGGCTTTGTGAGGGTGCATTTGAGCTCAGGCGCGATCAACTTCCTCATGGGTGTAAGGCTTATAAAGCATGGCATTAGCCTTAGCAGTGACTTTATGTTGGATACATGCTACCACCTCATCCATACCAGTAAGGTAAGAGGTAGTGAAGAGGTCCCCAAAGTACTGTGCGACAATGGAAGTAACATCCTCATCTTTTGTCTTCAAAGCGCCGCCAACTTCCTTAAGGCCGATAATCATATTTTTTGACCTCCTTATATTAGGTAGGCTGTGGAACCATCGGGTATTGGAGTCCTTGAATTTGAGATAGTCGGATCGAGCTCCTTGCTACCAAAGGATTTCGGCCATTCTCGAATCAGACCAAGGGTGTTGTGCCTACTAATAGCATTCCATTGAATCGCAAGTGCTACTCTAGATCCTTGATTCACTGACCCACGTCACCAAAATTCATTTGATTCCAATGGGCAAGCTCGGTTGAGCATTGGCTAGTATAAGTTAGTAGGCTCTTCACAACATTAGAAGTTAAAACTAAGGCCCATAATCAAGCTACAATGTCTTTGCAGGGCACTTCAGTGAAGTACATGTTCTTGGACATAAATTGCTTTTTTCATGCACCTTTCTCATCCAAGCGAGAGGAACTCAACAGCAAAAAAGAAAGGTGATATGACATGTCAAAATCAATATGGGATACTAATGCGTCTGGAAACAGTAGTGGCTAGTAGGTGTCAGCACAAAAGTGGGCAAGCATTTCTTCAGCAACAGTTTCGTTCTCCTAATAATTGCACTAAATATAATCATAGCCAGGGTGCCTGAGGTCACAGAGTCCGCCATCAATGAGGGAAGGCGGAAAATTGTTAATGCATGACTAGGACTTTGGAGGGACGCCCATCTTCTCGCTGTGGAAAAAGATCTCATTAAAATCATCTCGAACCAGCTAAGAGAGCTAGGAACGGCATTCAACATCCGAAATAAGCTGCCTCATCTTCCATTTTTGCTAGGATTCATACCAACCATATATGCCTAACAATCGCCATAGGGTTCGCCTCCTTAATAGAGATGCAGATGTCGATATGATGGGAGGACCATGAGAGCAAATCAACCGTAACACTCTTATCCCAAAGGAGGGCTAAACCACCAGCTCACCCGTGGGCATCAACAAAGATGTCGAAGAAATCGCCAATGTTATGTAAGATGTCCTCCGTTTCACGTTTGCTTCTTTTGGTCTCTAAAAGCTAGACCACCTTAGGCGCAGGTCTCCATATGAGTCCATGGAGGTTAGAAACTGCCTGGGTCGCACCTAGACCCTGATAGTTTAGGTATAGTAGATTCATGGTACTAGGGCTGGTTGCTGTGCAACCTCCACCGGAACATCAGAAGCAATGGAAGCTACTGCTTCCTTCGACTGTTGAGCATCGCCGACAACTCCTTTGTGTAGCTGGGCATCTTATTGTTTTCATTTAGGCAGCTCCAGGCTTGGTTCAAGGACATTGTCAAAAATCATATTAGAGCTACGCCTCGACCGGCTAGAGTTGCCAATGATGGTAGGGTTATCAAAAGCTAGCTTAGTACTGACTTTAGGGAAGGGTGCTTTGCTTTTAAAAGCCATGAATAGCTTCTTCTCTTTCAGTACCTCAACCTTGTCATTACGGTGCTGTGACTTTAAGGGCAACACTTATAACCATGCCCCATATTGTAGGTTGTCGTTTCCCTCTTCAACTTGTACAAGGTCACAGTTTGCTAGTATATGCCCCAGTTTGCCGCACCCATAGCAGAAATCCAGTAATTTAACATACTTGAATTTAACCTAAAGTTGTTTATCAGCCAGGTTGATGTATACACCTTGCCTCAAAGGTTTTGAGATATCTATGTCCACCTGAAAACAAAGAGCTTTATCAACGCTAGACATGGTAGCTTTATCATAATTTACAAATATGCCTATATTGGAAGTGAGCACCTGGGCAAAGACACTGTTTGCTTCTTACCCAGAACATCATAGGCTTTGACCCAAAACCTTATCGTCAAGATTTCCACTTCAGAGGGCACTTCAAACCCTATCATCTGTTTGAGAAGGAGGATACTACCGTCGAAGGCCCATGGTCCTTCATTCAATATGAAGTCTCTGTCTACAACCAAGAAGAATTAGAAGGCAAATATATTAGAGTTAAGGTCTCTGACCACTAGGCCTTTGTTCGGTTTCCACACATTCTTAAACGTTGTCTTTATAGCTCTAGGGTTAAATGAGTTTGATGTATGTAAGCGACCTAGCAAACACAAAGAAATCAACTCGCTTATCGAACTACCTTCCTCCTCATCCGTGATGATTACCTATTCTTCATCAGTAGTTAACTTTAGATTCTGCCATGACTCTTCTAGACTCGTCGCCATTTTCCAAAGCGACTAACGTAGGGAGCAAGAAAGACGATGCTTGATACCCTACAAGAAGAAGCACCATTGCACATGAGAAGTATAGGATCCCAAGAATGAGGAGAGCACTAGGATGATAGGCCAACACAACCCACATACCGGTGGGAATGACTGGACAACTGCTGCCTCACCAGAAGGGAGGCAGAAAACTCACACAAATCTAGAGTTAGGGTTTCCTGGATCTCTCCCACTAATGATAGCTCAACGGTTATCAAACCTATTATAAAATGAATCATTAAAACTGCTATTAATAAGGTAGAAAAATTAAGAATGAGTCTAGCTGCCAATTCCTTCGTCAACAAATAATAAACAATTATTAAAATTAATAATTAGATTGATATTTTGAAATCACTGAAAAATTCCAACACCTCATGCTCAATAATTGAAGAATTGCACATAATGACAAAGGTATGCGTTTAGATTCAGGGGAATGATGAAGAAGGTTTTCCAGATATATATGTTGATAATGATTGTTGAATATGTACACCATGAAGTTTAATTGTGCATCTTAAAGCTATTTAACGTACCATCTTTAATTGTGTCATTTACATCAACCTCCCTAGAACTATACCGTGCATCAATTTCATCCAACTCTAACCTCTTTTCATTAATCTTAATCCCTTTAGGTTTTCCATAAAGTTACATTTAACTAGAAAGTACGAAAATGTCCTTCGCTATTGAAATCTTAAAATTATAAACAATTAAGTACTAAGGTTTTAAAAAAAAAAATTCCATTAAAACAAGTGCAAACTAAGAAACGGTTAAGAAAATTAGGATAATAACTCCACCAATTGATGTTTTTACATAAAACATTATGAAAATTAAGAAAATAAATTTTAATAAACAAATCCAATTTAGCTTATTCAAAAATAAGAACATGAAGTACAATAATTAATGAAATTTAACAAAGTACAAAAAGATATTGAAAAATCCACTAGAAAACTTGGATGAATATTTGACAAATGCATTATCCTATAATTGTTATTGCTAATAATTTATTTCAAATATTAACAAAAAAATAGCACATTTAGTCCCCGTTATGTGCTCCACCATAGACTAATGCTTAGAGATTTTTAATTATAACAATGTAGTGGGCTTAAAATTGAAGTTTTTTAAAAAGATTTTCACATTCTTGTGATAATATTAGTAATATTGTAATGTTAATGAATTTCATCAAAAACCTGTCAGAATGGATTTCTAATGTAATTGTTTTTATAATCATTAATTATTCTATTTATTTACTTTCAACCAATGACAGCGTTTATTAATTTTGTTCATACTTCTCCTTTACAAAAGTTATATTAAGACCCTTTATTTGGAACTTATACTTCATAATTTTCAAAAATATTGCCAATTAAAATCTTGTTGAATTTCTTTTTTTTTCCTATTTTCTTTTTTTTTCTCCACCTTGTTACGATTTTGATTGTTAATTATAATAACCTTTTATATTTTGTTTCCAAATTATCTGTATGTTATTTAAAATCACAAAGATGAAGGGCATAGCAGCGGACGTAAAGGTAAGATCTATATATGCAGATAGATACCCAAGAGCCTAATTATGAAGATAAACGTTAGATCGATCCGAGACTTGCAGCACAAGGAGTGGGTGTATAGTGGTGTGCTGTTCTACGTTTGTTGCAAGGAAGGCTGTTGTAAAGATTTTCATAATCTAAATTTGAATGTTATTAGATAATAAAAGTTGAATGGGGTAAAAATTAATGCAAACAAATTATGGTTAAAAAAATTAATACGCGATAATTTAAGGTATAGATATAGAAACCTCATGTTCAATTACCATTAGATGCATTCTACAAAGAAAAACGAATAGCAAGGAGTTGCTTTCCTTTGTGCCGTAGCGCTAAATTATTATAAAGTTTAATTTATCGCACCAAAGATTCACATATCTTGGTTTCAAATGTCATGCGCCTCATTCATTAACCTTAAAAGCTTACAAAATCTATCAACCACTCTACGATGCAATATCCTTGTTTGATGACTGGACTCGTCGAGTATTTGAGGATTCTAATGTGGCAAATTGATTTGCTCTGTTTATTTGTAACACTGGAGTAACCATGCTTTGTCTAGCTAAATTACGTCATTGCGTGAAGGAGAATAAAAGGGACTAACGGATGTAAAGGTGCGAGGGGAAAGAAGACCCAAGCCAACCTCACACCAAAGGGGGCTGAAACTTGGAAGAAAGTCACGAACAGAAGTGGCACGGTCGTGCTGATATGCACGGCCACCCCGTGCCAATGTTCTGCCCACGAGAACTAGGAATGCCTAGTTTTGGCCGGTTTGGATGTTCTTGAGTTTTGGTTGTGTTTCTAGCATCTTGGTGGGCTTGAACTCGTGGAATTGGATGGGGGAGAAGGTAAGAAGAGTGGATTAATGGGGGGTGCGAAGAACACTTAAGTAAAAGAGATTGAAGATGAAGAACACGATGAGTGAAAGAGATTAACTTGAAGATTCAAGCGAATCAAGCGGATTGAGATAGAACTAAACTCTAGGATTAGATACAGAAACACCACTAACCTTTGAGTTTAGGGCCCTTAAGCTTGATTAAGATACAGAATCACCACTTAATCACAGTTAAGACTCACTTGAACACCACTTAGTTTGGCCTAAACTAAGACAAGCAAGTAAGAATTTGAGAGGAAGCTTTCAAAGCTCTCTACTAAACTTTTCATTCATAAAAACTGAAGTGTGTTTGCTTGTGGCCGTGTGAGTTTTACATATGCAGCAAAATAACCAAGCTAGCAAACTCTCACACAAGCACCTCTACCTTTGCTTCCTAGGTAGGAAAGGTATTAAGGCCTAATCACACCTGGTTAAGACTAATCGGTTGTTAACCACACTTAATGCTAAACAAAGTGCATCAAAACTAACTAGGAAAACAAGGCAAATGAGTATTACGACTTAATTATCTTGTGCTTAGGCCTAAACAACTTGGAAACTCAACAAAAGACATGTGCACAGCCAAAAAGTGGTTTCCCCTTTACGGCTAGCCAATAGCAAGCAAGGAACATCTTCCCTTGTCTCTCCCTTCTCATTGGCCATTCTTTTCAAGGTTGCAGCTGATGATTGTTGCCTTGGGGCGTGTGCCCAGCCTTGGAAGACATGCCAACTCAGTTGAAGAGGAGGAAACCCACCGATGGAGGTAAAATACAACCGTGACACCAAGCCGGGTTTAAGGGCAGTTTTGTACCCAGTTTTCAGACCAAGTTTAACCAAAGAAAAAGTGGGTATGATCTGGATTTTAACCATGGGGGGGAAGTTCAAGGTGTGTAAAAACCCCCCCAATCAAGAAATTAAGGTTAAACAAGGTTTAAGTAGGGTAATCACACCTAAACTTTCAACCGTGTAGAATTGGACCAAATCTGGCCGGTTGGGGAAAATGCCTTTGATCCCCCATCCTCTTCTGGCATGATTTGAAATCAATGCTTGGACTTGAAAGCTAACATCCTGAGGATTCCAAAAATGTAAAAATATTGGCCTTAAGCCACAATGTAGCTTAAGAAATCAGATGCACAAAACCGGGCTTATGCTGGTCGGTTATCCCGTTTGTGCTAGTTTCAACTTCTTGCCAAAGGTAAGCCATCTTCTTGGTTTGGGACCTTGTTCTTGGGCGATTTGGACTTGTTACATCTTGATCAAGGTCTTGGCTAGGTAGGACTCCATCATCCTCCCCTTGTTAAAAAGATTTGACCCTCAAATCTTGTGGGGAAGTGCCCGGATAGAAGGGGCTTAAATCAGCCACATTAAAGGTGGCTGAAACCTCAGAATCACCAGGGAGATCAATCTTATAAGCATTGGCGTTGATCCTTTCCAAGACTTCAAATGGACCTTCAGCTCGTGGCATAAGTTTGTTTTTCCTCTTAGAAGGAAAACGTTCCTTTCTCAAATGGATCCATACCAAGTCTCCTGGTCGAAAGACAATCTTTCTCCTATGCTTGTTGGCGTGTGCTTCATAGGCCGCATTAGTCTTCTCAATTCGTACCTTCACCAACTCATGGAGCTTTTGAATTTCTTTTACTCTTTGTGTTGCATCAACATGGGGCTTTTGGTCTTGGGGTCGTGGGGTGAGATCATTTGGACTAAAAGGATCAATCCCATACACCACCTTGAATGGTGAAAGACCAGTAGCTTTACTAGGTGCCTTGTTATATGCAAGCTCAGCATGTGGTAAGAGTAAATCCCAGGCTTTAGCATTTGGTTTAATCAAAGCCCTTAGGAGAGTTCCTAGGGTTCGATTAGTTACTTCTGTTTGGCCATCAGTCTGGGGATGACAGGTAGTACTAAACAGCAACTTAGTGCCAAGCTTCTTCCAAAGCGTAATCCAAAAATGACTCAGGAATTCTGTATCCCTATCTGAAATAATGGTCTTCGGAATACCATGCAACCTTGTTACCTCTTTAAAATAGAGCTCGACAATGTGTGTAGCATCATTGGTTTTGCAGCAGGGAATGAAGTGTGCCATCTTCGAAAATCTATCTACCACCATGAAGATTGAATCCTTTCCCCTTTGAGTCTTAGGTAGACCCAAAATGAAGTCCATACTCACGTCCCCCCAAGGTAGAGTTGGTACGGGCAATGGGGTGTATAAGCCGTGAGGTAGGGTATGGCTCTTGGCTGCTTGGCATGTTCCACACCTCCTAAGGATGTCTTGAACATCCTTCTCCATCCCTGGCTAGTAGTAATGCTCCCTTAACATAGTTAAGGTCTTTGACTCTCCAAAATGACCCGCCAAGGAACCTCCATGAACTTCCCTGATTAGAAGTTCACGAGTGCTACACTTTGGAATGCACAATCGCACTCCCTTGAATAGATAACCTTCTTGGATTAGGAAATCTCCCTTGGGATGCTTCAAACATGCAGCATAGAGATTCCCAAGGTCTTCATCTTCAGCATATAAACTTTTGAGATGCTCAAAACCAAGAATAAGAGCATCCAATTGGAACATTAGGAGATGTTTCCTTGATAATGCATCCGCACCTTGATTCAACTTTCCCGACTTGTGCTTAATGGTGAAGTGGAATGACTGTAAGAATTCAACCCACTTAGCATGGCGTGAGTTAAGTTTATGCTGGCCTTGAATGTACTTCAATGCCTCGTGATCTGAGTGAAGTATAAACTCACTAGCCACTAAGTAATGACTCCAATGCTCCAGGCACTGAATGATAGCATAGAATTTCTTGTCATATGTGGAGTATTTTCTTCTTGAGTCACATAGTTTTTCACTGAAGAAGGCCAATGGCTTGCCTTCTTGAGTTAAAACTCCACCAATTCCCACTCCTGATGCATCACATTCAACCTCAAAAACCTTCTCAAAGCACGGCAATGCAAGAACAGGTGCTTGAGTAAGTTTCTTCTTGATTTCTTCAAAGGCAGTTTGTGCCTTAGGATTCCATTGGAACAATGAACCCTTTAGCACTTCGGTCATAGGGGACATGATGGTGCTGAAGTTTCGAATAAATCTTCTATAAAACGAAGCTAAGCCATGAAAACTTCGAACATCATGTATACTTTGTGGTTGAGGCCAGGTGCGAATAGCCTCTATCTTCCCTTCATCAACCTTAATGACTTCACTAGAAACAATGTAACCTAAGAATGTAACCTCATGGGTAAAGAAGGTACACTTCTTAAGATTACCATATAACTGCTCACGCTCAAGGACATGCATGATCTGATTGAGATGATTTTGATGTGCTTGCTCGTCCTTGGAATAGATAAGAATGTCATCGAAGTAAACCACCACGAACTTACCAATATAGGGTTTGAATACTTGATTCATTAACCTCATGAATGTACTAGGAGCGTTGGAAAGACCGAATGGCATAACTAGCCACTCATATAAGCCTCCTTTAGTCTTGAATGCAGTCTTCCATTCATCTCCTTCCCTTATTCTGATCTGGTAGTAACCACTTCGAAGATCAATTTTTGAGAAGACTTTAGAGCCATGTAACTCGTCCAGCATGTATTCAAGCCTAGGTATGGGATACCTATACTTGATGGTGATCTTGTTTATGGCTCTGCTGCCCACACACATTCGTTGGCTGCCATCCTTCTTGGGAACCAACAAAGCAGGCACGGCACAGGGGCTTAAGGACTCACGCACAAGTCCTTTTGAAATCAAGTCCTCTACTTGCCGTTGAATCTCCATGGTTTCCTTTGGGTTCATTCTATAAGCTGGCTTATTTGGAAGAACTGAACCAGGAATGAGATCTATGTGGTGTTGGATGTCCCGTTTAGGGGATAAACCCGAGGGTATCTCTTCTGGAAACAAATGACAGAACGTTTGGATGAGTGATTTGGCAAATGGATGGGTTGGTAATGGGGATTCTAGTTCACCTTGTATGGTTTGGATCCACTCCTTAAAAGCCTTGAATTCATGATTCGAAGCCTTCAAAAGAGTTTCACTAAAAGTGAGTAAACAACCAGAATGTTCATGGCCTTTTGTGGGTTTGTTTTTGAGGAGTTCGGATGCTGATAATGGTTTTAGGGTAATCTTCTTTCCTCCCTTAGATACAGAGTATGTATTCATAAAACCATCATGGGTTACCCTTCGGTCATACATCCAAGGCCTTCCCAACAATACATGGCATGCATCCATAGGTATAACATCACACCAAAGTTAGTCTTGATAGTTCTTGCCAATGGATAACGAAATGAGGCACCGTGAATTGACTTGAAGCCCTTTGCTTTGATTCAGCCATTGTATGTTGTAGGGATGGGGATGGGTCGTAGCTTGCAAGCCTAGCTTCTCAATCATGGTAAGAGATACCACGTTTGCACAGCTCCCACCATCAATAATCAATGAACACACCTTGCCTTGAACCGTGCACCTAGTGTGAAAAATGTTTTCTCTTTACTCATCCTTGGTGCTCTTTTGGCCGTTCAAGACCCTCCTCAAAACTAACATCTCTCCTTCATCAGCTTCCTCCGTAACCTCTTCTTGACTTTCTTCATGTTCTTCTTCAGTTTCACCTTCAATTTCACCTTCCTTTTCTTGTTCATCCACGGCTCTCCATTCGGCCAAAGTGATTACCTTGCGGTTTGGGCACTCCGAAGCAATGTGGCCTAGTCCTTGGCACTTGAAACATCTTCTAGTACTCATAGGATTGCGGTTTGGTCGAATTGGGGGTGCTGGGGCCTTTTATGGTGCTTGGGTTCTTTGTGGATTGAAGGAAAGGGATTTTGTGGCTTAGAAACCGGTTGGGAACTCCCTTTGTTAAAAGGTTGGTTCTGGATTGGAGGCCTTTGATGTGGAGGCTTAAAAGTTTGCTTACCTTTCTTTTGTTGCTCAACCTTGTGAGCTAGCACGCAAACCTCATCAAAGGTAGTATAAGCTTACAATTTAACAACATTAGAGTGCCTAGGATCAAGTCCTCCCAAGTACCTTACAATCGTTTGCTCTTCCGGCTCTTGCAAATCACATTTAATCACAAGCTTTTCAAACTCTCTAGTGTACTCTTCAACACTAAGATTGCCTTGGCTCAGATTATGAAGTTGTGAATAACAATCTTGAACATACGTGGGGGGTAAAAATCTAGCCTTCAACTTGGTTTTCATCTTTTCCCAAATTCTGATTTTAGTCTTACGTTCCCTAACTCTCTTAGCACACAAGTTGGTCCACCATAAAGAAGCATACTTACGTAGTCTCAATGCCACCAACTTGATTTTCTTTTCTTCTGGAACGTCCTTGTATTCGAATACCCTCTCCACTGTGTGCAACCAGTCCAAGAAGTCTTCTGGATCAAGCTTGCCTTCATACTCTGGAATCTGAACTCTAAAATCATTAGAGTTACCTTGTCCTCTTTGCTCTTGCCATGGTCTCCTGAATGGCTCTTCATCACTTGAGGATTCAAGGTTATGACTGAACACTTGCTCTCGGCCTTGTGAAGCAGAATGGGATGGTTCTTCATTGAGGTTTTGCTTTTGCTTGAGAAAAGTACCCAATTGCTTGCGTAGGTACTCATTCTGTGCCTTGAGTTCTTGATTAGAAGAAGTAACCTCATGATTAATCTTCAAAATGGCATCAAGCTTCTCTTCTATGCTCATACTAGTACTCATGTTTGTGTTTGTTCAAAGGAAAAACCAAAACTGACTAGTGTTTGAGAGATGGAGAAGAAGGAAGTTTGGATGCGTGGATTCAATACCAGGCCAAGATGAAACACAACTCTGATACCAAATATGATGTAAAGGTGCGAGGGGAAAGAAGACCCAAGCCAACCACACACCAAAGGGGGCTGAAACTTGGAAGAAAGTCACGAACAGAAGTGGCACGGTCATGGTAATATGCACGGCCACCCCGTGCCAATGTTCTGCCCACGAGAACTAGGAATGCCTAGTTTTGGCCGGTTTGGATGTTCTTGAGTTTTGGTTGTGTTTCTAGCTTCTTGGTGGGCTTGAACTCATGGAATTGGATGGGGGAGAAGGTAAGGAGAGTGGATTAATGGGGGGTACGAAGAACACTTAAGTAAAAGAGATTGAAGATGAAGAACACGATGAGCGAAAGAGATTAACTTGAAGATTCAAGCTAATCAAGCGGATTGAGATAGAACTAAACTCTAGGATTAGATACAGAAACACCACTAACCTTTGAGTTTAGGGCCCTTAAGCTTGATTAAGATACAGAATCACCACTTAATCACAGGTTAAGACTCACTTGAACACCACTTAGTTTGGCCTAAACTAAGACAAGCAAGTAAGAATTTGAGAGGAAGCTTTCAAAGCTCTCTACTAAACTTTTCATTCATAAAAACTGAAGTGTGTTTGCTTGTGGCCGTGTGAGTTTTACATATGCAGCAAAATAACCAAGCTAGCAAACTCTCACACAAGCACCTCTACCTTTCCTTCCTAGGTAGGAAAGGTATTAAGGCCTAATCACACCCGGTTAAGACTAACCGGTTGTTAACCACACTTAATGCTAAACAAAGTGCATCAAAACTAACTAGGTAAACAAGACAAATGAGTATTACGACGTAATTATCTTGTGCTTAGGCCTAAACAACTTGGAAACTCAGCAAAAGACATGTGCACAGCCGAAAAGTGGTTTCCCCTTTACGGCTAGCCAGTAGCAAGCAAGGAACATCTTCCCTTGTCTCTCCCTTCTCATTGGCCGTTCTTTTCAAGGTTGCAGCTGATGATTGTTGCCTTGGGGCGTGTGCCCAGCCTTGGAAGACGTGCCAACTCAATTGAAGAGGAGGAAACCCACTGGTGGAGGTAAAATACAACCGTGACACCAAACCGGGTTCAAGGGCAGTTTTGTACCCGGTTTTCAGGCCAAGTTAAACCAAAGAAAAAGTGGGTATGATCTGGATTTTAACTGTGGGGGGGAAGTTCAAGGTGTGTAAAAACCCCCCCAATCAATAAATTAAGGTTAAACAAGGTTTAAGTAGGGTAATCACACCTAAGCTTTCAACCGTGCAGAATTGGACCAAATCTGGCCGGTTGGGGAAAATGCCTTTGATCCTCCATCCTCTTGTGGCATGATTTGAAATCAATGCTTGGGCTTGAAAGCTAACATCCTGAGGATTCCAAAAATGCAAAAATATTGGCCTTAAGCCACAATGTAGCTTAAGAAATCAGATGCACAAAATCGGGCTTATGCTGGCCGGTTATCCCGTTTGTGCTAGTTTCAACTTCTTGCCAAAGGTGAGCCATCTTCTTGTTTTGGGACCTTGTTCTTGGACGATTTGGACTTGTTACATCTTGATCAAGGTCTTGGCTAGGTAGGACTCCATCACTAACTCATCATGAAATAAGAACTACATACTAAATGGAAACAACATGATGCAATGAAGTAAATTAGAGATCATTGCAAGCACAAATTTCAGGGCTAAAATAAATTAAACAAGAAATTGAGTAACACACTGAATTTTTGTATTAATATTATATATATGGGTACAATATCTATATGGAATCTAATTAAAGTAATCCTATAATTCAATCATCTTAGATTAGTTTGAATGAAATTTATTTTGAGAGAAGACCTTAACACCTAGAATGTGGCTTAAAAGGATCGAAGTGACTATTTATATCACCAAATGTGCACTTTTGTTTTTGGGAAGCCCACTCTTAAGAACTCCATAGTTAAGCGCGCTTGCTAGGAAGCAATCTTATGATGGGTGACCTCCTGTGAAGTTTCCTAGGCAGCGTGTGAGCGAGGACGAACCATGCCCGAAAAGACTTGTGGTGATATGTAGGGCTAGTCGATGATTCTTGAAGCTGTTATTGGTAACTATCCGTGCCCCAGGAGGGGTCAGGCATTACAAGGCTAAAATCACACATGTACCATTCAAACATAACTCTTGACAAGAAAATCTTACTCAACTCTGAAAAGCAATTAAATCAACCCCAAGCTTACTTATCTATAATTCCATCATTTTCAGATCAACACTTCACCAGGCTTAGCTCATAATAGCATTTCGAAAGCAGAATAGTGATAGTTAAGCAACAATAATTCCATAACTAACAAAATACCTGTCAAGTTACACTAGCAAAGTAAGAGCGAGAAAGTTGAAACCAACGAACCTGGTGCCTTGTAGGTATTAGCATCATCTTCTCTAATTTATGAACTTTCTCTTTAGTTTTCTTAAACTCTTGCTCGATCTTGATTCTTTTAGCTCGCCCTTCCTCTAAAGCACAACTTTTGGCACGGGAATGAGGAACTTTGATGCCCATGCAAAAGGTCTTTGTGTAGCCATTTTTATCTTCTCCCACAACCTTTTTAAAAATGTCATCTCGAGCAGTAGGATCACATGTGTCATCCTCAAATTGAGACAACTCAGACTCTATTGCTTCTTATCAAGTTCAACAAAAAGAGGAAGAATGTCATGTAAGCATACGATCAGATCAACACCACAACATATTTTAGTGAGAAAAATACTTGAAAAACTTGAAAGGGAATCGAAATGACAAAATAATATTTCTGCAACAGAAGCCTATCTAACTTATTTCCTTTTTGCTGAATAACATGTATAATACAAAGTAAGATAAGCTAACTAGGTAAAGACATAGTTCGTAAAGATATAGCTCATAAAATTTGATTTTATAATACCTCTTCTTCTGTATGTATACGTACAAAACTCTTCATTCCCGTGTAGTGAGGTAATTTTGAGTTGACTCGATTTTCAATACTTCTTTTACTCCTTTCTTAATATGAGACCAAATAAAATAAAGGGGTGCTCTTTTAAAGGAGTTTAAGAATTATACTTCAAAATAATAAAAGTTAAACACTTATCTATCCTTTGTAAGATTCCTAGAACTGTATTAAATTTTCCAATATTTCAAGAGGTATGTGTTCTTCCCTCTTGCCTATTGCTTCATCATGGGATCTTCCATCAAAATGAGCCACCTTTAGCTTAGATTTATAACCTCTCCAACAAGCATGCGTCTTCTGTAGTACCTAATCATAGGGCTCACGTCCTTCTGGAAAGTTGAATGATCGCTATGTAATAGAAGAAAAAGACGAGTTAGAAAAAAAGACCATTATTTTTATACATACATATATGGATACAATGATAAACTACTATGTGCACATACCTATACTTCTTGCCACAGTGCATCTTTCTTCTCTTGTTCCATTCTCCTCCAGTCAAAACAATCAAGTGGTAATCTTCTAAGATCTCTTACAAGACAACCAATTAAGGAAGATAGTTCTCTTGCATGAATTACTAATTGGTTTGAGTTCTTTATCAACATCCACAAATATATGGTCCTTTAACACCTTTGTCTTGTTCCACACATGACCCTTTTCATTCTTTTGCTTTGTTGCTTGCACTCGCCTTCTACGTGTAGAATTGTAAATACCTTCCTTTTCTAATGATGAAATCTCATGATTTGTTTCAAAATTCCTCTCTAGGGAATCTAATTGTCTAACATTAGATTGATTAGATTGTTGGATAATGTGTCTTGGACTATGCCGTACCCCTTGGACTTGTTAGAACCAAAAAAAAAAGTTAAAATTGAAAACAATGTATGGAAAAAAAAAATCTAATACTTCTCTAACAATGTACCAGTTGAACATTATTTTGTATGACATTGAGGGTCCTTATGTAATGGCACATCACTCCCCCCTGGTGCAATTGAAGCATTCAAACACATAGTGGTTAAGATAGACGCAGTTTTTGTCGAAGGCCTTACCACTAGGAACTGATAGTAAGAAGATGACAATAATGTAGATATTGAATTTATGTAAGCACACACTTTAAGTATAGTGTCGATAATCTCTATAATGATAATTAATCTATTATGTACATGGCAAGTTTCAGGCTTATTTGAAGGGGCTTCTTCACTGGTACAATTATAAGAGGAATGAGATTTCCTTGGATTGCTCCGTAACACAGCAATACATTATGAAAAGATTACCAATATATACGTATAAATTATGTAAGCCAATGATCATGTGTTTATCGTGTACCACTTAGTTAGCTTAGATGTTGCATTAAGACCTCTTGCAAGCATTGTACTAACATGAGAAGTATTATTGTTCACAGCAACTATGTGTTGTCCTTACAAGCCTTCCCCTAAAACAAAAGGAGGCATTGTCTTGGATTTTACTACAAGGTATACCCTCATCTATGCTAAGTGAAGTTAACTAATAAATAAGGTTTTTATCATTGTGAACTTACTAGCTTGAGATTGATTAGAGGTGGTTTTCTTAGAGAACAAAGAGCGGCGAACAGATGAGCCTCTAAATGTTGTGCCAAGATCTGAAGAAGTGGATATAATTGTTTGCTTCAGCCTGGGACTCCTTCTTATATTGGAATTAGGATTCTTCCCACTTGAAGTTAGAAAACTCTACATTAACATAAATACAAAACTTGTTAAAATAAATAATTCGAAATTTAATTAGTATACACATTTATATATTTCTACATATATAGCCTACTATTAGTCGACTTCGTGGGATCATCATCTTCTTACTGGTGGGTTTTCTTATAGAAGCCATGTAGAACCTAATGCAAGTCCAACTAGTGTTTGTTTAATTATATAAAAATATCAACGTCACAATGATATCACAAATGCTCCCATGAAAAGAAAAAATAACCAAACAATGTCAAACATATAAATTATTGAAAATGCCTTTCCATACAATCCAAAATATCTATTGGCATCACAAGTACATGTGTAACTAACAAAGTACACTATTAAGAGGCGAAATCATATCATGTTTCATCTTCTTCGACGCCTTCACTGTGATATGAATTTGCCACCTCAACATCATTGTCTTCTCCAACTAAATCAGCAAAAGATTCATCAAATGTGACTCTGGGAATGTCATCTCTAACATCACAAATGTCATGTCCGTGTACCATACTTGAGTTATCTAAGTCTAAGAGATAAACCTCTTGAGCACTTTCTTCTTCCATTTTAAACAAGTCCCTTAGTATAATATGTTAATGTTTCTCTTTAGATTTTAGAACCTAGAACACTTGCACTGCTTGAGATGCAAGGACAAAAGGCTCACTTGTTCTCCAACGTGCTCTTAAGTTAACAAGGGTAAATCTATATTCATCTCATTTGACACCACAAATTGGATCAACCTAATCACATTGAAATAACAGAACACTTCTTCCCTGAGGATAAATCAGCTGAATTATCTCAGTTAGAATTTCATAGCAAGCCATGTCTCCTGTGTCTGTGATTGAATTCATAAGAACACTAGAATTCTGAGTGATACTCCTTGTATCAATCTTTTCAACGCGCCATCTGTACCCATTACAAGTGGTCCTAGTCATTCTTTTTATCCTACAATCTAGTTTACTAGGCAAATATCTCAGATCATCTGCAACATTATGATCCAAGGGAAGATGAATAGACACCTAAGAATTACATAGTTTCAGTAGTCAAATTTTAAATACATACACATACATATTACATATTGCATTTTGTAAGACACTTACAATCTGTTCAAAGTAATGTTGAAATCATCAATGTTCACATAGGTATTTTGGTGTTCATTTCCAATAATCTCAAAATGCTCTCTGAAAGGGTAGCACCAAAACAAAACATGTAAAAGTATGTATTGGAGAGTTAAGGGATAATAAGCACCAAAGTTAAAGTATACTTACTATGCATACACTTGAACTTAATCACAATTAAATAGCATATAACTATGCACTTAATCGATTGCAGAATAATCAGGACAAATATCTTTCATTTTAGATAATGCACACCAGTTGGGGAGAATAGAGGTGGACCCCTATATGCTTCATCGCCATCGTCTTGGTTCCTTTGTGGTTTATTCTCCCTTGTCTCAATGCCTCATAAATATCTAGTGTAAAATGCCACACATTCCTCCGCTAATTGTGCTTTAACAATTGACCCTCTGGATGACTTTTATTGCGAACATAAAATTTACGCTTTCTTAAATCCCTATGATTATTAAATTAATGTAACACGACCATAAGTTCTATTTATGTTTTGGAATAAATATATACGGTTAGAGATGTATCTTTCAACAAGATACATCGAACGACACATAACTGGACCTCCAACTTTTGTTTGATAAGGCAAATGGATAATTAAAAACCATTTTCTCGAAAAAGGCAGGCAAAAAAAAATGCCTTCTAGATGGCAAAGTATAAGAACAACATGATCTTGCAAACTTTCAAAGTCCTCCGGGGTAGCATTTTTGGAACACAACTTCTTAAAGAATGCACTCAACTCAATCAAAACAACACCGAGACTCTTGTTTTATATTTTCCTCGCAACAAGTGGCAATATATAGTTACTGCATAATAATATGATGGTCATGGCTTTTTAAGCCATAGATTTTTCTATCCACAATGTGCCTCCTCATATTTGATGCATAACCATCTGGCACTTTTACTAAGACTAGTATGCTAATAAACTCATCTTTCTCCTTTTTTCTTATTGTAGAGCATATTGGGGGTATGTAAGTCTTACCACCATCTTCTATAGGATGAAAACTATGTCTTATATTCAACTCTTTCAAGTCAAGGTGTGACTGTAGAGTATCTTTTTCTTGCCCTCAATGCCTAAAAGTGTCGTAAGTATGTTCTCTGAAGTATTTTTTTCCACATGCATAACATCAAGGTAGTGACGGACCATAAGATGCTTCCAATATGGGAGGTGGAAAAAATGCTCTCTTTTTTCCAAGGTGTCGTCCCATCTCCCTTTCTTCTATTTTCTGCTTAGTGTCAGGATGCTTTCCAAAAGTAATGTTTAGCCCCTTCATCTAATCTAGCAATTGATCCCCGAATAGTAGTTTAGGAGGAGGTCTCATTTCAATTCCTTTATTGAACGCTTTCTTACTAGGATGATATTTATGATCATCTGCTAAGAAGCGACAATGACCCATATAACACATTTTTTTATTTCCTTTCAAATAAAGGGGGCCAGTGTCAATATTGCAATAAGGAGAAGCATAGTTCCCTTTAATTTTCCAACCTAACAATTACCATAAGCAGCAAAGTCACTGGTTGTACACATTAAGGCTCCATGCAAATCGAAAGTCTCATTTTTGAAGGCATCATAAGTTTGCACACCTGGCTTCCACAATTCTTTTAGCACATCCGCTAAAGGTTCTAAAAAGACATCAATTACCATTTATTGGTGCCTTTAGACATGGTATAACCAATGAAAGAAACATATAGGGTTGCTTCATCCACAACCATAGAGGCAAATTATACGCTATTAATATAACTGGTGATAAACTGTATTGAGTACTTATATTCCCAAATTGATTGAACCCATCGCTTGATAAGTAAAGTTTAACATTTTGTTGATCATGAGCAAAATTTGAGTACTTATTATCAAAATCTTTCCATACATGGGCATCAGTTGTTTGTAGTAATTTGCCATCCCGTTTGCATTCGTCCGCATGCCATCTCATTAAGGGAGCCATCTTAGATGACATAAAGAGTCTCTTGAGTCTACATATCAATGGAAAGTGGCGCAAAACCTTTACAAGAACTAGATCCCCTGAAGCTAATTTCATAATTGCTCCATCATCTGTCGTCATATACCTTAGAGCATTGCACTCAGGGAACGTATTTAATTCAGCCTTGTCTTTCCAAAAAAGAACGCACTCATTCGGACAAGCATCAATCTTTTGCTAGCCAAGACCAAATTGCTTAATGATACTTTATATTTTCTTAAAAGAGTCGGGTAATATTGAATCTTTAGGAAGAGCTCTTTTAAAAAGTTTGACAAAAGCATCAAATGCCCTGTCAGTCACCCCAAATAAACATTTAAGATGGTACATTTCAATGACAAATGAGAGTTTACTAAACTCTTCACAACCAAGATAAAGAGGTTGACCCATATCTTCAATTAACTTAAAGAAGGTCTTCACCTCTTCATTAAGTCTGATGAACCCTCATTGGATTCATGCCAATCAAAAGTATCTTCTATCACATCATGCATGTCATGGTCAAATAATTCATAATTGTCATTGTTAAATGTTTCATCTACCATATAATCGTCAGCATCATCATCACTAATTGTTGACTCCCCATAAAAAACCCAAATACATTTATGATAATCAACATCCACCCACTTTGTGATAAGGTGACCTCTCATAATTTCTCTCTCATCGTAAAGGCAGTTAGCACAAATTGAACATGGGTGTGAAATCTTATTATTATCGGCAGAAGTTGTAAAAACTTCATCAAGGAATGCATTTAAACATTCCTCTTATCCATCATCTATTCCCCCTGAACTTCATCCAACTTTTATCCTTGAATACATCCACAATGACAAGTGCGTTCCTACATATTTCAATTACAAAATTCTTAAATCTATTAATTACTAAAGCATTTTAACCTATTTAATGATAAAACAATAAAAAGGGAAGGAGGAGGAGGAGGGGGAGGGGGAGGGGGAGGGGAATAAGAATGAAGATACTACAACACGAAACTATACAAAATATTTTGCTAATTGAACATATAGATAACTAATTCTTTATTATTTGTCAAATGGTACAAGCTACTGAAGCATTTTTAATTGCTAAAGTATTTCAAAGTAGCATGGCTCAGCAAGAAACTATACAAAATACTACAATAAGATTTCCTAGCAAAAATTTGTAGCATTTTCTGATAATCCAAGGAAAAATCCAGCATTAATGAACCATATTTGGATGCCCATTTCTACCCATCATATACAATTGAAGAAAAAGTAGCAAAGCCCATGATAAATAGACTTCCGAATCAATGCCCAACAATGTTACAAACTACTCTAAAATGATTTCTCCATCCAAAAGACATTGTCAAAAGCATCCACTTCCACAACAGCACCAAACAACAATTTTAGAGAAACCTAGTACAAACTGAAGTAAAAAAGCAAGCATTATTCAAGATAAAAGTTCCCTTCAATAAATTGAGTAAGACTACCCATATACAAGGCCTTAAGAGGGACCAACTTAGGGTGTCTAACCAACCAATTGAATGAATAATAGCCATTACTTCCGTGCTCATCACAGTACAAGCTGGCCTAAAAAATCTAAGTAGCAAAATTGAATTATCGATTAATAAATTGGCTTTATATAATATTCCATAGCTTGATTTCCTAATAACTTCACCTGAGGCATCTAAAATGTCAGGAATTCTGAGATCTTCACCCCCTTCAAAACACATGAGCTCCTCATTCTGCTCATTGCCAGTGTTTCTATATTCTGGGTATGTTATTTCACTACCTGCTTTTTCAATGTCTGGGTTTCTTCTCTTGTAAAAGTAGAATAATATGAAGATTACGTGAGAAAATGGGATGAATACACTGAGGAACAATTTTAGCGTATGGGTGTTCTCTAGTTTGAGAGAGACAAAGAGAGGCAATAAGAATTCTACAGGTTCAAATAATCTCTACTAGCCAAAGCACACAAAACTCTTCATTCGAATTAGCTACTGCCTAAATTCCCTTTCAAATCCAACAAATTCAATGGAGTTTCAAAATACAATACCTTCCGTGATTGCAAATTGAACACCAACAAGCTTGATTACTTCCTTTAGCCTTATTTTTGGGCACCAAACCCTCGATTTTCTAGCAACAAACCATCTAGAAATTGGCTGCTACAACATAATCGGATGTTCAAAAACTTAGAGGAGATTGAACGAGAAGATCAGAGGAGCGACACATACCTTCAAACCTTCAGAATCCAACACCATAAAAGCAACAACAATGGCAATTATGTAGATTCTGACTCCACGAACACCAAGAAACCAACAACAATGGCGACTGATGAAGAAGACAAACTAGGTTTACATTTTGAAGGTCGAAGACTCAAAGAGCTTGAAGAACTACAGTCGCAGATGCTTGTTTGTTTAAGCTTGTAGCATTGTGCTATTTTTTGGTTGATTAAAACAAAAAACCCAATTCAATTTAGGCGTTGGTGGGTTCTGCTACAAAGACCAAAGTAAGAGATTTTTGGCTGATTAAAAGAAAAAACGAGAGTTAAGCTAATAGCTTATTAGGTCCTTTTTTATTTTAATGTCAAATACGTATTTTTTAAATAGTTATTTAATTTTTCCCATGATAATATTCTTTCGTAATACCAACAAAAGTTCTTTTATAGATGAGTATGTTAGTAATATGATTGTAATACCAACAGAAAATTTTGGTGTTGATAATATGATAAGAATACCAACACACTATTTTTTATATGTTGGAAACATTAGGTCCCATTCTACCCTCTAAATTTTAAAACTTTAGTACTAACAAATAATTTAATATGTTACAAAAACTCACTTTACCAAAAGAACTTACGTTTTGTCTCTAGATGTCTGTTGGTGAAAGCTACTTCTTTTGTAGTGTAGGTTGAGTTTTCCACTAATTATTGTTTCTATCAACACTTAGCTGCCCAAGTAAGTTTCTAACTTACTTGCTATAAGTTCTCCATACAAAGATTTAATCCTCACAAGAGAGTGCAATATGATTATCTCAATATGCTCTAGTATTTGTTTCTGCTTCTTGGTCTTCATTGCTTTATAGAGGCTTGTGATCTTTCGCATGACTGTTGGATAAGATCTTCACACAATCTTGGTAAGTCGCCATATAACATGATTTGGTGCTTTCATGATTTCAATGTCATTGGCTCCGTATTTAAACTTTTCATACTTAGCTCTTGGATGTGGCAATGATGTGATCAATATAAGATCTAACTTGAGATGAGAAATCTTGGTTTGAATGACAGGAATCTCAAAAAAATCAATCAAAATAATCCCATAACATATCTCAAAGATATATCAATGATAGCTTATAAAAATATAACATAAGTATGCCAATAATTGTGCTCATAATATCTCTAAAGATATTGACTAAAATCAATTATAAGATTGTATGATATTCCTTTCCAAATAAATTGATCATTCTTTTGGAAAGAATTCGATAATCATATAAAAATCAATAGCTGAAGGCAAACCATATCAAGAGATTAAGATAATATCTCAGCAAATTAGTCAATTATAAATTACTTATAAACACTATGAAATTCAAAGTGTGTCTCTAAGACTTTGACCGAATCTGAAATATGCTACAGCTACCATAGATGAATATGTACGAGATCCTTGCTTGGCTGTCGCTTTTCTTACTTAAGCAAGTAACATCAAAATAATATTTTTGCCAATTTGCAAAAAACCTATCCAAAGCAATTAAGTAATATCAGTCAACATCTTTCGAAGATATTTACCATAAATGAGTTGATATATTTTAAGCAACTCAATCAATTAATAAATCAGTATATACTAGATAATTTATAGAATTAATCAAGGACTGAATTAAGAATTTGTACATCAAAAGATATGTAATCAAAATATTCAAAAAGGTGCTTTACAAATTTAACAGATCGTGCTTTAGATAATGGTTTCACAATCAAATCAATCATAATAATTTCTCTAAGCACACAAACAATATTCCTAAAGAATTTCTAGCATATTAAGCACATTTATTAACCCACAAGATCATGCTATCGATAAGATACATATTCCAAACAATTTATGATGAAGTCCTACCTAGCCAAGACCTTAAGGATGATCATTGAAGTCCCGGAAGTCCGTGCACAATGTCCCAAGTCCAAAGGATGGCTCACATTTTGTAAAGGACACAAATAGTAGCATAGGCCTCCATGAGGTCTAAGTTCCAATGTTTTGCATATCTTGGGTTCCCAAGATGTTGCTACCTGGTGAGAAATTCAAGTTAAGTCAAGTGGAAGATGAAGTACCAGGTCATTCTGGTGAGCCGTGTTGGCAGGAACCCAGTTAGGAGCAGTTTGAGTATGTTAATCTTTTAACAGGCAAATGAGGTCATAAAAATGTGATTCCACTTGGAAGAGTTAGAAGACATCCAGAACTTTTCCAACTATATGTGGCAATCCAAATCATACCTACGTTTTGTACAAGAAATGTGGCGTCCAAACAATGCCTACAAACTGCCACCTATTACCCGGTTGCACCTAATTGGTGCATTTGGTGGTTGATGTCATTCTAGGCATCCAATCTCTACCTAGCAGTATGATTGAGTAGTTAAAGAAGCCTTGGACACAATCATGAAGTAACCAATTGCAGTGCCAATGAGAATCACAGAGAAAAAGGCAGAAACAAGCTCATTAGTCAGCCGTAAAGCATAACCAAGACGAAGCAGCTTTCTCCTCTTCTCTTACACATGACCAGTAACCTTTTTGCTTAATTGATTGATTAGTATCTATTTTAACCTAATCTTTATAATTAAATAGATTCAATGGTCGTAATTAACAAGGGCTAAGCTAGGAATTAGTTTAGTATCTCGCGGGTTAGCTTAAAATATAAACTAAGCAAGATTAAGAGGTTTCCTAATCTTGAAGAAACCTCACTCCCTAAGCTTAAGCAGCTTGTGTGCTTGCATGCTAGGCAATAAGGCGCTATGTACTTGACTTTTGCAATCAGCTTTGACATTTTGAAAGAAAGAAAGAGAGCATTACTCCTTGCTTAAATCGAATACTTAACTTTCTTATCTCTAACTAGGCCAGTTGGAGTGGTGACCAAGTGAGTCTTAAGCCTTGATTAGGTGGTGATATCTGTATCCTAATTAAGCTTGAAGGCCTTAAACTCAAGCTTGGGGTTGATATTTGTATTCTAGTAAGAGTTTAGTTTATAATTATCCTTTAGTCTATCTCGAATTCTCCTTAGACTCTCTTATGATTTCAGCTTGCTTTCTTTGCATTTCATCATATTTGGTATCAAAGCCAAGTTTCTCCTTTGGCTAGTACAACCCCCCCACACTTCCAGATTCGTTCACATATCAAATCTAAACACAAATCCCATTTCAGCCCAAACACATACACGGATACAAGATGAGTTCAAGTATGAGCTTGGATGAAAAGTTTGAGGCAATCATCAAGAATTGTCGATCTCTCTAAGCTCAAAATGAGGTTTTGATGAAGAAAATCAATGAGGACGCTCAACATGATGAAGAACTCAAGCCTTAGAACGAGAACTTGAGAAAACAACTTGGTGCATTCTTAAAACAGACGCAAAAGATGTATGAGGAACCTCATCAATTTGACCTTAGAAGATAAGAATAGGTAGCTAGTCACTCTTTGGATTCATCTAGTGAAGATGAACCCTTAAGAATGGCAAGACTAAAACAAAGGTTACAAGCAAACTGTAATGACTTTAGAGCAGAAATTCCTAAGTTTGAAAGCAAGCTCAATACTGAAGAATTCCTAGATTGGATGCACATAGTTGAGCATGTTTTTTAGTATAATGATGTTCTAGAAGACAAGAACGTGAAGTTGGTGGCCTTAATACTTAGAAAATATGCCTCCCTTTGGTGGACCACTCTATGTGCCAAGAGAGTTCGAGATTGAAAAGCAAAGATCAGGACATGGGAGAAGATGAAGGCCAAGCTTAAGGCTCGGTTTCTACCCCAAACCTATGTCCAGATTGCTATTCTCAACTCCATAACTTGACACAACGTAACTTGAATGTGGAGGAATTCGCTCGTGAGTTTAAAAAGCTTGTTATTAATTGTGACCTCCAAGAACGCGAAGAACAAACTATAGTTAGGTACTTAGGAGGCCTTGATCTGAGGTATGCTAATGTAGTTGATTTGCAAACTTACACTACTTTTGATGAAGTGTGAGTGCTTGCTCACAAAATTGAATAACAAAAGAAGGGAAACTAGCCCCCTAAACATCGGTACACAAAGCATTTTCCCTGGAACCAACCCTTTAATAAGGAGAGTTCTAATCCCATTCCTAAGCCCATGAATCCATCCCTTTCCTTTCCACAAAGAACCCAAGCTCCACAAAAGAGCCAACCCCCTCAAAATAGAGCTAATCCTGTCCCTATGAGCAATAGAAGATGCTTTAAATGTCAAGGTCTTGGGCACATTGCCTCTAACTATCCAAACCATGAGGTTATCACACTAGCTGAATACGCAGCCGTGAAGGACGTATTTGACGAGGAGGAAAAAGAGGAAGATGAGGAAACTCAAGAAGAGGTAGTGGAGGAGGTTGATGAAGGAGAAATGTTGGTTTGAGAAGTATTTTGAGTGGCTAAAAGGGAGTTAAAGATAAGCAAAGGGAGAATATCTTTCATTCCCGTTGTGCGGTTCAAGGGATGGTGTGTTTTGTTATCATTGATGGAGAGAGCTAGGCTAATGTAGTTTCTCTTAGCATGATTGAGAAACTAGGCTTACAAACCATAACTCATCCACACCCATACAACATTAAATGGCAGAATCAAAGTAAGGGTATCCAACTGAACTCTCGGTGTCTCATTTCTACCTCCATTAGAAAGAACTATCATGATGAACTTTGGTGCGATGTTATTCTCATGGATGCATGTCATATCTTACTAGGAAGACCATGGTTGTATGACCAGAAGGTAATACACAATGGATTCTTGAATACATGCTTCTTCAGTAATTAGGAAAAGAAGATTACCTTAGTCCCTTTATCCCCATGTCAGCCCCATAAAGATAAGCCTCAAATGAAAGCCGATCAATCTGATTTGCTTCTTACCTTCAACGAGCCATTACTAAAGGCCTCTTATCATGTGTTTAAGGCCTTTAAAGAGTGGATATTAAGTATCCAAGATGAACCAGAAACCCACTCACCCTCTCACCCTATAGCCAAAGCACGCATACACAAATTCTGTCATTTGTTCCCTGAGGAGATCCCGACAGGTTTACTTAACAAAAAAGATATCCAACACCACAATGACCTTATTCCTATTCTATCCTTCTAAATAAGCTAACCTACAGAGTGAATCCCAAGGAAGCCATGGAGATTCAAAGACAAGTTGATGAAATAATGTCAAAGGGCTTGATCTGTGAGTCCTTGAGTCCGCGTTCTATGTGTCGCTTATTAGTTCCTAAGAAGGATGGAGGAATCCATGTGTGTGTGGATAGCAAGGCCATTAAGAAGATCATAATCAAGTAGAGGTACCCCATACCTATGCTTGAAGATATGCTAGATGAGTTACATGGCTCTTAAGTGTTCTCAAAGATTGATCTTCAAAGTGTTTACTACCAAATTCGTATTAGAGAAGGAGATGAATGGAAAACTGCTTTCAAGACCAAAGGAGGGCTATATGAGTGGCTGGTTATATCATTTGGTCTTTAAAATGCTCCTAGTACCTTTATGAGATTAACGAATCTTACATTGGTAAATTTATGGTATACTTCGATGGCATTCTGATTTATAGCAAGAATGAGCAAGAGCATCAAGATCATATTATACAAATCATGCTTGTTCTTGAACGTGAGAAATTATTTAGTAACCTTAAGAAATGTGCCTTTTTCACTCATGAGGTAACATTCTTAGGTTACATTGTTACTAGAGATGGCATTAAGGCAGATGAGAGTAAGATTGAGGACATTTGATCGTGGCCTATTCCATAAAGTATTCATAATGTACGAAGCTTCCATGGACTTTTACCTTTTTATATGAGGTTTATAACAAACTTTAGTACAATCATGGCTCCCATACTGAGGTTGTTAAGGGCACATCATTCAATTGGACCCCCAAAGTCCAATCTGCCTTTGAAGAAGTAAGAAGAAACTTACTCAAGCACCCATTCTTACTTTGTCCTGCTTTATAAAGGTCTTCGAAGTTGCCTATGGAGTTGGTATAGGTGGTGTTCTTACTCAAGAAGGTAAACCTCTAACCTTCTTTAGCGAGAAATTGTGTGATTTAAGAAGAAAGTATTCCACCTATGATAATAAGTTTTATGCTATCGCAAGGTGCTTGCAGCATTGGAGTCATTACCTTATTGCAACTGAGTTTATTTCACATTCTGATCATGAGGCTTTGAAGTATACTCAAGGCCAACACAAGTTAAACTCATGCCATTCCAAATGGGTTGAGTATCTCCAATCTTTTCATTTCACAATCAAGCACAAATCTGGAAAACTCAATCAAGGAGCCGATGCTTTAACCTGGAGGTACCTACTTTTATTTCAGTTAGATGCTTGTGTACTAGGTTTTAATCATCTAAAAGTTTACATGTTGATGATGAAGACCTCAGGGAGTCAGATTCTATGTGCCAAAAGCTCCCCAAGGGAGATTTCTTAGTCCAAGAGGGCTTTCTATTTAAGGGTACTCAGTTATGTGTCCCTAAGTGTAGCACCTGTGCGCTCTTGATTAGAGAGGTGCATGGTGGTTCGTTGGATGGTCATTTGGGAGACTTCAAGGCCTTAATCATGTTAAGGTAACATTACTACTGGACAAGAATGGAAAAGGATGTTCAAGACATCCTAAGGAGATGTGGTATGTGCTAAGTTGTCAAAACTTACACCCTTCCCCACGGCTTATACACACACCTTCTAGTTCCTACTTTATCTTGGGTGGATGTAAGCATGGATTTCATTTTGGGTTTGCCTAAAACCAAAAGGACCAAGGATTCCCTATTTGTGGTAGTGGATGGGTTCTCAAAGATGGCACACTTTATAACATGCAACAAAACACACGATGCTACACACATTGCTGAGTTATACTTCAAAGAGGTAACCAGATTACATGGTATCCCCATGTCCATTGTTTCTGATAGGGGTACAAAATTTTTAAGTCATTGCTAGATTACCTTATGGAAGAAGTTGGGTACTAAACTCATGTATAGTACCAGTTGTCATCCCAAAACTGATGGGCAACCCAAAGTGATTGATCAAACCTTAGCCACTCTCCTAAGGGCTTTAATTAAACCTCATGCCACAGCTTGGGATTTGCTTTTGCTCATACTAAATTGGCTTACAATAAGGCACTAGCAAGGCTATTGGTGTTTCTCCCTTCAAGGTGATCTATGGAATTGATCCCCTAAGTCCCCTTGATCTCACTCCATGGCCCTTGGACTAGAAACCAAGTACGAATGTAGCAGCAAGAGTAGAGGAGATTTAGAAACTCCATCAGTTGGTTAAGGGTAGAATAGAGAAGACTAATGTATCATATCAAACCCAAGCCAACAAGTATAGGAGAAAGATGGTTTTTCAACTTGGAGACGTTGTATGGATCCACTTAAGGAAGGAAAGTTTCCCTTTCAAAAGGAAGAACAAACTAATGCCAAGAACTGAAGGCCCATTTAAGGTATTAGACAAAGTAAATGCTTACAAGGTTGATTTACTAGGAGAATATGGAGTTTTAGCCACGTTTTTATGTGGCATATTTGAGCCCCTACCATTCAGATGACTACCTAGCAAATTTGAGGATCAAATCTTTTCAACAAAGGGAGGATCATGGAGTCCTACCTGTGCGAGACCTTAAGGATGATCACTCAAGTCTAGGAAGCCTAAGAACAAGGTCTCAAGTCCAAAGGATGGCTCACATTTTACAAATGACACAAACAGAACCATCTGGGTTCAAGGCATACTTTGAGCCCATTTTTGTGCTCTTAATTACTTAAGCCTCCACGATGTTTAAATTCCAATTTTTTATATATCTTAGGTCCCCAAGATGTTAACTACCTAATGCAATTGAGAAATTCATGTTAAGTTCGGTGGAAGATGAAGAACCAGGTCATTTTTGTGAGCCGTGCAGGATAGAACCTGATTTGGACCAGTCTAAGTCTTTTGAGATTTTGAAAAATCAAATGAGGTCATAAATGTGTGATTCCACTTGGGGGAGTTAGAAGATATTTGGGGCTTTCCAAATGTATGTGGCAATCCAAATCATGCCCACATTTTACATGAGAAAGTTGGCATCCAAACAATGCCCACAAACTGCCAGCAACTGTCCAGTTGCACCTAATTGGTGTGTTTGGTGGTTGATGTCATTCTAGGCATCCAATCTCTACCTAGCGGCATGACTAACCAGTTAATGAAGCCTTGGACATAATCATGAAGCAATCAATTGAAGATCCTATGAGAATCAAAGAGAAAAAGGCAGAAACAAGCTCACTAGTCAGACGTAAAGTATAACCGGGACCAAGCAGCTTTCTCCTCTTCTCTCACATATGAACCGCAACCTTTTTGCTTAATTACTTGATTAGTATCTAGCTTAACCTTAATCCTCATGAATTAATAGATTTAATGGTTGTAATTAATAAGGATTAAGCTAGGAATTAGTTTAGTATCTCACAGGTTAGCTTAAACCGTGAACTAAGCAAGATTAGGAGGTTTCCTAATCTTAAAGAAACCTCATCCCTAAACTTGACCAGCTTGTGTGCACTTGTATGCTAGGTTATAAGGGGCTGTATACTTCAATTTTGTAATCAATTTTAACATTTTGGAAGAAAGAAAGAGAGCATTGCTCCTTGTTTAAACCAAATACTTAACTTGCTAATCTCTAACTAGGCCGGTCAGAGTGATGATCAAGTGAGTCTTAAGCCTTAATTAGGTGATGGTATCTGTATCCTAATTAAGCTTAAGGGCCCTAAACTGAAGCTTAGTGGTGATATTTGTATCCTCGTAAGACTTTAGTTTACAATTATCCCTCACTCACTCTTAGATTCTCCTTAGACTCTCTTATAATTGCAGCTTGCTTTCTTTGCATTTAAAATTAGACTTGAGTGTTAATTGAATTCCCTCCATAGTTACATCACATTGATAAACTAACATTAAAGCTTATAATCATGATAATTTCAGCGCACAAATGTAGCAACATGACAAGGCTCATTCAACATGTTGAATCACATATACAACACATGTTATCATTCAGTCATGTATTTCAGGGTCAAATCGACTGACTTTGATATCACTTACTCAAAGACCTTGACTTAGAGAAAAATTACACTTATAAAAGTGGGTTGGACTATATAAGATATGTATCACATAGTCAAAGGCAATGAGAAGTGATAGCGTGTACATTAAGAACATATAGAATATCCACATACATCATGCACATGTCAAGCACACTTTGAACATATCAATATATTGACTACATAAATAATCATCTTTTTGGGTTTCATCAAAATATACTAAATATAACCAACCAACAAGCGGCTTCAGTGCAGAGGTGAGCTTCCCTCTAGGTGGGCAACATCTTTGTTATTTGCAAAGGGCTGGGTAAAAATTTTTATTCAAATTGTTAAGAATATTCCACTAGTAAAGAAGAACGGCAAAATTTTCACATTATTAGCAATAATTTTGTAAATTTTTGATTACTAAAATTCTAAAATTCAATGTAAATCGTAACTATGCTTCTCTGAAGTATTAAATTATCAAAATTTAAGCGGAAAGAAGATTAATACACATCATTTATCAAACAACAGTCATTTTTTGGTCACATTTTATGTAAGGGGATTAACACTTGTAAGCTTTAAAACAACCACATTTTAAAGCGCAAGAAATAATTCAAGAGCTTTAATTTACGGTATAACCTATTACGAAGACTATAATCCTATGAAGACATATGATTTAGCAAAATATTAAAATGAAAACAAAAAACCCATTAAAAAGAAGGGGAGATTCTAGCCCTGTAACCTGTGCTCCAGTTCATACAGTTCTATCCTAAAGCATGATCTGATGATTTGTAGTTCATAAATAATTCAAAAATTAAAAAGTACCTTGTAATACTTTTATTAGTTAATTATTAGCTTGTGGAGCTTCTAGCAAGAGCTTCTATGTAAACTTGATGCTTGGTAGTCAAGTCTGAGGGAGTTGGGATCCCTTTGTAGGAAGTTATAGGGTGCTCAATGATAGATTTTGATTAGTCTTCCATGCAATTTAGAATAAATAGCAGTTTCTGATCTTTGATCCATTAATTAATGAGTGTCATGCAACTTACATTTCAGTGATTGACATCCAGCTAAATGTTTCACTAAAAGAGCAACACTTTGTTTCAAATGAAACCAGGTTGACCACAAAGTTGGGCAATCAAAATTAAGGCAATGCTGATAATGATATGATTGTAGGCACTAAAAATAACGTGTGCCATACTAAGAGGTAAAGTTAAATTAATTATTTAGCTTAACCACCCTATTAATCTAATTAAGCCCAAATTGACTCAGAAGTTATAGCTTGAGCCCAATTTGACTCCTAAGTCAAAGCCTCTTTAAGGCTCATGTCGATTACCAAGTCAAGGCGCATTTAAAACCAAAGTGACTCCTAAGTCAAAGACTAAGAGACTCCTAAGTCAAAATGTCAGTCAAGGGCCTGTTTATCCCTTTATCAACGTCTAATCAAGGATAAACCTTTCGGGCCAACTTGACGTTTGAATCGACATCTTAACAAACTACCAAGTTAATAAATCATTTACTCAAATACCTAATCGACATAGACTCCTAAGTCAAACGGATTTAAACTAAAGCCTAATTGTAAACTAAAAGAGGTCGAGGTCCATGTTGACCTTTAAGGGGGAGGGAAAGAATTTCACTACAAATAGACCTCCATTTCCCCTTATTCTAGGGGGTGGACATACTAAGAATTTGAACGCACCAGCATTCCCTCTCTAGAGAAAGATGCCAAGCACCTCAAGCATGTGCTATCCTCTCTCAAAGATCAAATCCCTTTTTTTTTGTTTGAGATTAAGCCACTTAGGCCTTCTGTCAAGATAGGCTCATTAAATTTCAACCAAGGAGGTCGAATTAGTGGATAACTTTAATTCTATTAAATACAAAGATGGTACCCACGTATATAGTATCAATACAAAAATTTAATTTGTTACTCAATTTATTATCCAATTTATTTTAGGCTTGAAATTTATCTTTATGAAATTTTGGCATCCTTGATGGGACAATCTTAACCTCTGATCTCTTAGTCCTAAAAATTAAAGCTTTCAAGTTTCAATAGCATCCTCTTCAGAGAAGACATGGCCACAAAGAATGTTGCTTCCCAATCTTCAAAGAAAAATAGAACATAATCTCTCATTTGTAGATTCTACAAAACTGACACCACCTTTAGCAAGCGAACCCACAGAATGGTGACAAAAAGCATGGCAACAGCTATTGCAGTGATCGTCACTAGGCAAATAGTGACACCTGCACCCAAACTCCAAGACTTGAAGATGAAGCAAAAAGTTTCATGTTGGATTAATGAAGTTAAAAACCAAACTAAGCTTCAGTGTCCAATCTACAAAGTAGAAGGCTATTATTGTAGAGACACTTCTACAACCACTCCAAAAGGGGCTTTCTTATCAGAAACTAAAGTTAAGTCCACAAAAACTGCTGTCAAACTAGTTGTGATGACATGAGCAAGCAATTGGGAAGAGGAAATGGCTAGTATGACGGCTATCTTACAAAAACTCACCAAGAGAGTGAAGAAAAGGAAGCGTGCATCAAGCTTTTAGAGGACAAGATTGCTAAGTTGGCTAAGAATTTGCAAAACTAGTCAGCTTGATCTTCCACAAAAGACTCAGAGGGTGAAGAAGAGGAAAAAGTGTCAATCTATAGTAAAGCTTCTAACAAGGGGGAGCAACCCAACAAAAGTGGTAATCCTAAAAACGACGGGTCTTTATGATTGATGATTGTCTATCAAATCTAAGACTTAATGGAAAATGCAGTTAAAGCACAACTAGGAGGAGGTTTGCATAGAACTCACTTACAATGAGCCTTACATCAAGATGGTTGATGCTCTCTGCGTGCCCTACGATTATTAACTTCCTAAGTTCCACCAGTTTGATGGGAAGGGCAACCTATAAAAACATATCGCACATCATTGAGACACACAATAGTGATGGGACTGATGGTGACTTCATGATAAAGTACTTTGTCCGGACATTGAAAAATATTACCTTTGATTAGTAAACTGGCTTAGAACCTAAGTCCATCTATATTTCGGAACAAATGGAGTCAAGAGTTCCTCAAAGGATTCTACAGCATCCAATACACTATCAGTATAAGTGAGCTAAAAAAAACAAAATAATGGAATAATGAGCCAATTCTTGACTACGTAAACTGTTGTCGCACACTTAGTCTTGAGTGCAAAGATTTACTATATGAAGCTTCTGCTGTTAAAATATGTAACTAAGGCATGAAGTGGGATTTACTATATGTCCTATAAATAACAAAATCAAGGACTTTCCAAGAATTGGCAACCAAGGCACAGGACATGCAGGCCACCGTAGCTGATTGTCATGGTAACTCCTTCTATTCGATTAAATCAAAGAAGGATGAAGTTGAATTAAAGAAAAATGTTAAGTTCTCTAAGAGCATAACTAAGGAGGTGACGTCCATCTCTACAGGTGAGCCAATTAGGATTACAGGAAAGACTAAATTAGAGGATAAGAAGAGCATGTCATTCAAGTATGCAAAAAGAAGAACCTTATACCAAAATAGCTTCAGGAAAAGAAGTACTCATTTTCCGATACGGACTTCTCGAGCATGCTAGATGACTTGCTTGAGAAGGGTGCTATTTAACTTCTCGAGCCAAAGCACCCAGAAGAAGCTGGAATGACTACCAATCCAAATTATTGTCGATATGATTGACCCTCTTGAAAAGTGTATTAGACACAAGGAGCACTTCATATAGGGCTAAGACTGGAAGTATCATTCTACATTTGGATGAAACAACTATAGCTAATCACACGCTATCTTATGTGGGCATCATACCCCTTTATGTCAACCAAGGGTGAACCGTTTGGCTTCCCTATAGAAACACCATTTAACCCCTTTATTGAAAGAGCAGCTGATCACAATCCAATAAGGGAGTCTAGAACCGGCAAATCTCTTATTGCTAAATATATAACAACTGTGAAAGACTAATGCTGGATCGAGCACCTTAAAGAAGGATGATAAAGGGTGAACCCTTTTTCTTAGGCACAAGTTAAGGAAGTAAAAGCAACCTCAGCCACTATTACTTTGTCATGAGAAAAGTTAAGGAACAAAGACGTTCACAATCAATAAGGAGCATAAAGTTTGCAGCATCGATCCACTTTACCAAAAACCGTCTATCTCTATTACCTTATGTGAATTATACCCAAAAGGATTCTTTGAAAAAATAGTTGTCGACATAACTTCATGTTCTAAATTTGATGATTATAATGACTAGATAAAAAAAAGAGGAGGATACCAGAAAGGTACCTCTCTCCAAAAGATAGAACATTGTCCTAGAAGCTTTGCCAGTGCACATAGGTTGGTAGCAAAGTTTTCACTTGCTGAAAAAGATGTGTAAATAAGTTGATGTCACCATTTTCCATGCAAAGCTATATGCTAATAAGGTGAAGGATGGACCACATATGAGAATTCCTACCCAATATGCCACCCACAACATAACCATGAGTTTCACCAATTACGATTTGTTATTAGGTTCTAGAGCACATAATTGCCTATTTGTTGTTGTTAGATACATTCAAGGGTAAATGGTTAGGCGAATTCTAGTGGATGGTGGTTCAGCCATCAACATCATGCCCAGGTCAACTATGAACGATTTGGGCATCAGCATTGAATTATTTTCCATGAGTCGAACTATAATATAAGATTTCAATCCAGGACAACGTGCGATTGATATGGTTTGCTTAGAGTTGATAATTGGGGACTCGACAACATTAATAATTTTTAGTGCCACAGATTTTAAGACTTCATACAAGTTGTTCCTTGGGTGTTGCTGGCTCTGTGAACATGGAGTGGTAATGTAAACCTTGCACTAATGTCTTAAGTGCTAAAGTTGATACAAAGTTGTTGATACAGTGGCCGAGTTATACTTTGTTGATACAAAGTTGTTCGAGGAAGATGCTGCACCAAAAGAAACTATATCGGCCACTATATCCTCCATAAGAAAAAGTAGTGTAAAGAATACTAAAGAGACTTTTGCACCTCTAGAAGATGTTGTGATGGAAACACCAAGCCAAAACAACACCGAGAAGAAGAAAATAAGCAGATAATTTTATTTGCTCATGTCAAACGCACAATCTTTACAGTAAACCCAACAATTCGAGTCTTTGAGTACATTCATAAGTCACGTCGAAAGGATGGTGAATCACCATTTAACGAATGTATAATTCTTAACACAACCAAGGCTAAGATCAAGTTTAAGGAAGCTAGTTGGCATATTCTCAAGGAAAAGGGTGCTTTCCATTCATAGGCCAAACCAAAGAAAATTAACCAAGGCCTTTCTCCCTGGTTTCATTACTTCTTCCAAAGGCTCACTCCAAAAAAGAATGCGACTTGCCAAGAATGCACACTAGTGATGTGTGTGACCTAAATGCATATAAATTAATGAAACAGTTTGGATATGACATTAGTAACCAACATCTTTAAGATATGTTATTGAAGCTAAGTCTTATGGACTTAACAATATGTAAAAGATGATACATAATCAAGTGGATGAAGTTGGAACACCTAAAATTAGCCTTGGTTACTTAACACCCTAACTGACAAGGATTTCAGGACGATGTAATGATAAACAGCGTTGACACCAACCCAAAATCATCGGTGTTTGACAAGTTATAATAGTACACATTACAATAATGCCTTTACCTGTTTAGTAGTATGACAAAGGGAAAAACCTCAAAGTCCTATGTCTTTAATACGTTAAACGGAGATGACCAGCCTAAACCATCTGTCTTTGCCAGAATCAAGGTAATTGAGAAGTCATCAAGCTCACCATCCTCACTAGAGAGAGATTCGGTGTTAAGTCACCTTGGCGAAATAAATGCATTTTAACATTCCATTCCTTTACATATTAAGCATGTTTTTCCTTAGGATGTGAAGATAGATGGCTCTATAAAAAGCAAAAAGGCATACTCTAGTTCTCACTTGCCAAGGGGCCAATGGCAACTCAAAAGAAAGAACTAAGGAGGAGGAACAAACTTCTTCTAACCATGTCATAGTTCAATAGGTTGACAACTTCAAATTCTAAAATAGAACTCATTGAAGCACCACAAACTTTAAAAGATTGGCCAAGCCATGGTTGGTAAGCTAAAAGAGTTGAAGCTTAGATATGTGGAAGTTCCTCACCGTATCTGTATGAGTGCCATTGGCGCCCATAGATGAAGAAGATTACTTTAAGCTTCACTCTAAATACAAGAATATATTTGCATGGAGTTATAAGAAAATTCATGAATTAGACTCCAAGGCCTTGGTTCACAACTTGTCCATTAGAAAGTGTGTTTCGCCCAAAAAACAACCTCAATGATGTTTTGGGCCCGAGTTACTACTAGAAGTTGAAAAGGGGTTAAGCAAGCTCATTGGTGCCGAGTTTATTTTGTGAGGAGAAATACCTGACCTAAATTGCAAACAACATCCTAGTAAGGAAAAAGAATGGCCCACTTTGCATTTATGTGGATTTTTCGAGACCTTAATGATGTATATTTAAAAGATGACTTTTTGCTTTCAGTCAATGAACTCATGATTGATACTACCACTGGCCACAAAGCCTTATCTTTCATGGATTGCACCATAGGCTATAACCAAATTCAAATAGCATTAGTAGATCAAGTGACCAAAGCAATTCGCACACCAACAGGTATCTTTTGTTGTAATGTAATGCCTTTTGGCTTCAAAAATGCAGGAGCAACCTATCAAATGGTGATGCAAGCAATTTTTGAAGACATGTTACACAACACTATGTAATACTATGCGGGTGATCTTGTGGTTAAGTCCAAAAGGAGATCAGTTCATTTGTGAGATCTCCACTAAATCTTCAAAAGATTACAACAGTGCCAATTGAAGCTGAATCCATTAAAATGCGCTTTTGGTGTTATCTGTAGGAAATTCCTGGTTTTATCGTCTGATATATAGGTATTGAAATTGACCAAGCTAGGATAAAATCAATTTGAGACATGCCTCCATAAAAGAACCTCAAAGGACTCTAGGGTTTCTAAGGACGCTCTGCATACATTAGAAGGTTCGTAATAATTCTTGCTAGTCATTATCCCCCTTTAAGCCACCTCATGTGAAAAGGTGTGCTTTTTGAATGGGATGACTCACGTCAAAAGGCTTTTGACCGCATCAAAATTTACTTATCAAGTCCTCCAATGTAGAGGGCATTGGTTTATGGCAAGCCTTTTCTTCTTTACATCGCAGTGCAAACAGAGGCCTCTTTACTACCTCACCTGGAAAATGTACTTTAATAGTGCTACACACCAATGACGGCGCAGGAGCAGAACTCGTATTTGTCTCCTCTCAAAGGCACAATCTTCTATATTTATTTATGCTAACCTAGGTATGCTCTAAATATCAAGCACTCATACTAGGCCTTCAAATGGCAATTGAGATGGGGATCAAAGACCTTGATGTTGATGGTGACTGACAATTGGTCATCAATCAAATTCTAGAAGAATTTGGAGTGAAAAACGAAGATCTTAACTTATATCATAACAAATGCCTTACGACTATTGGATAGGCTAAAAACTGTTAAGTTGGAACATGTTGAACATGTCCCTAGAAGTCTAAACAAGACAACTGATGTGCTTACAAACCTTGCAGCCACTTTAGCATTAGGGCCCGGAGAGCACGTGGCTGTTTTAGTTTTGTCGCCAATGGGCGGTTATATCACCTAAAGATGACTGGAACAAAGAATTCAAAGTAGTTTTTGTTTGTGAGTTAGATAGAGAAGATTAGTGCCAGCATATATTGACTACTTGAAACATGGTAAGTTGCCAAGTGACTTGAGGCATAAAACAAAAATCCAATCGAGGGCCTCACGCTTTCTGTATTATAAAGGAACATTGTATGGGCACTCTTTCCTTGGTCTTTGGTTACAATGCTTAGATAAAGAGCAAAGGAAACAAGTAATGGAAGAAGACCACACCAGTGTGTGTGGTGCACATCAATCAGGGCCCAAGTTACATGATTGCGACCAAAGAATGGGTTATTATTGACCCATCATGGTGCGTGATCATATTGACTATGAAGGTGTAACACATCTTAATTCCATGCTAACTTCATTCACCAACCCATAGAACCACCATCTAACCGTAGTACCTTAGCCTTTAAAGGCATAGGGACTTGATGTTGTAGGACTTCTCGGTCCTAAATCTTCTGCTGGCCACTTGCACATCTTCGTTGCCACTGACTATTTCTGTAAATTGCAGAGGATACTGCATTAAAGGCTAAAAAGGAGAGTGTTATTGACTTCAATTGGGCATGTCATTTACTGATATAGCATGCTTTTATATATTATCGCAGACAATGGCAAACCGTTCATCTCTAACTGGATAACTAATCATTGGGAAAAATTCATGTTTGCTAAGCTACGTTATCAACATACCACGCATCTCCAAATGGCCTAACAGAAGTTTTCAACAAAACATTATGCAACCTATTGAAGAAGCTGGTGTCAAAATCCAAGAGAGGCTAACATGAGAAACTAGGGGAGGTTCTTTGGGCACATCGAACCACATAAAGGACTCTAGCAAAATCAAACCCCTATGCTTTAGTAGATGGAGTAGAAGCCATCTAACCACTGGAAATTAAAATCCATTGTTATCCATCTGTAATAACAGGGGAATTTCAATTTGAGTTAATCATGAAGGTTGTAATTTTATTAGCTATGTTTCATTATAATAGTTATCTTAGACCAATTTTTATGTGTAAATTAAGTGTATTAATCTGTGTGAATTAGTTTTTTAAATTTATTGAGTAATTAGGTGATTTTGATAATTTAGCGAGTTAGTTAAAATTTGGTCAAGATGAGATTATGCATGACTGGCAAAGTAGCTTAGGCTATTCAATGTGAGAAATCAGGTGGACTCGGTCATCTATGCCTAAACCCATTCTTTGAGTTTATTAGTTCAGAAAAAAGAAGAAGAAGGCTACCCTTTTCTTTTGAACAGCGAGGTGCCCTCACCAAAAAGAAAACATGACACACACATACTCAACCTTCTCTTTCAGCCCTAAACCCCACAAATGACTTCACCATCTGGAGAGAGAAAGAGACCAAGAGAGAGAGAAGGGGAAAGAAAGCAAGGTGGAGAGAGAATGAGAAAGCGAAGGAGCGATGAGGAGAAGAAAGGCAGTACAATGAGAGAGGGGTGAACTAGGCAGTAATAGTGTCGAGGGAAGAAGTTGTGCGGACCAGCAGTGGAGAGGGGGGAAGCATGACTCGACCGAGTCTTGACATTATTCATTAACCCATTTATCGGGTCCTAAAGTGTGGATTAAGGTGGGTGATTACTGATTCCTAAATATAATTGCTAATTTGCAAAGAATTTTTGATTTATTGATAGGTATATGATTTTGCTATTAAGTTGAAATTCTAATGAGTTGAGAGAGTTCTTAGGTAGAAAGTAGATTGATTGAGTTGAGTGAAATTGTTAAGTTGAAATTGAGATGATTCTAAGGTCACCTGTTGGAAGTGCAGTGAAGAAGTTCGGGTTTGTGAGTTTATTCAATTTATGAAGTGTATATGTTGTTATTCTAATTCTGTTTTGTCGTTTGCTAATTGCCAAAATCTGGTTATGGCATATTACTTAATGGTGTTAGTGTTGGCATCTCTGTTATGTCCAGTATAAGGTCACGCTGTTTTTTCCCAGGACTTACATGGAAAAACAGAAAAGTGAACTAAACGGTTTAACAAATGGGTTCAGCAGTTAACCGGGTTCGCGAACGAAGCAGCGACTTGCTCCTGCCCCACCTTACTCCAGTAAACCATACTTGCCCTGTCTTATCGCATCTAGGGCCTTGGTTGTTGCCAAACCCTAAACCAAGAGCAACAAAAAGGTTTGCTGAATGATTCAACTGAACAGTTCAACCGAATCATTCTGTTGGTTTAAGAATTGGCCAAAACACTAGAATGTTGCCCGTCGAGTTAATAAGGTGCTAAGCAAAGGTTGCAAACTTGTTTTAAATGTTCCATTTCATGTGAACTTGAAATGAATTTAGTAAAACAAAGGCAAGTGACTTATTGACAGATATTGAGTGCTTTTAAGTGAAACTAATTATAATTAAGTTGCAACTGGTGAATTCTGAGACGAGGTTTAATCATGTTTTTATATGAAAATGGACATTTGCTTGACTGATAACTCATTTACAAGTTTTCTTGCTAAGATGAACAATGCCATGCTCTTTAAGAAATCAGCTTTTGCCATTAATGAGGCTTGGTTAGCATTCTTGAACATGAATATGCTATTGCTATGATATAGTGGGCATTTCAATGTCAACTGTGTTTGAAAGTGAATTGCATTTGATATATTTTGGGCTAGGAGAATGGCGCTGATATAAAGGACTCAGTCTTAGGAGTGGACCTTAGGATCCTGATTGGAGCAGGAATCCTAGATGTTTCTATCCTGACAAGGATAGAAGTCTGTTGACTTTTGGAGCCCCAGGGATACAAAAAGTCATGAGCCGTGTTAGTCATCTAATGAGAGCACTAACTTGCAAATCCAATACCCTAAAAAGTGATTTCATTATTCGTTGTAAGTGAAAATCCTTGATTCTAGTTTATATTGATGCGGGGATTTGAAAAATAGGTTTGAAAAGTACAGGATTTATTTAAAAAGGGTTCTCATCAATTTATAAATGTAGTTCTTTTAAAGGAAAAGTATTTTATAATAAAATGATTTAGCTCAGTTAAAGTTTTGTGTTCTTTTGTGTGATATGTCTATTCCTTACTAAAAGAACTAATGTGGTGTCATTAAATGTGGTGTTTTACGATTAAGTGAGTAATTGGAGTCAGGTAGGCCACCAACTTAGATAATTAGGATAAGCTGAATGGAGATATGATTCTGGGTTCTTATATGGCTAATGTGGTAATATACTTATAATTTTTGTGTGTTCACTAGTTATTGGTATTGTATGCAACTGCTTGATGTTTTTTGGGGTTAAGAATCATTCACTAAGCATGTGATAGCTTACTCCCCTTTATTTCCCTTTTCCCCCAGGTGCTTAAAAACATAGATAGAAGTCCTCAGTTCATGTAAATATTTTTAAAACTTTCCTTTTTGCTTGGTAAAAGGGTTCACGTGTACATATTGGTTAGCTTATGAGTTAAATGATGTAATATGATGTATTCGTAAGTTCTTGAGCATCTGTAAGTTAATTACTATAGTTCCACTAATGCATATTGACTAATGGTCGCTCTGAATGGCCGTGTGGGCTAAACATCTTAATAGCCAATTATTTTGTTTACTAGAATTGATTTTGTTTATGGGATGTAACCCTTATGCTCCAAATGTGTGATATGTTGACTTGTATCTTTCATTTCTTTTTATTATTAAACTTTATAGCTTATACACTTTACGTGCGTGGCCATAGAGTTGTGATCTTCAGCGTGTAGCCATTGAGCTTGTTGGACATATTCTTTGTGTTTTGTTGTAGTAGGTACCTAACGTGAGGCTGTAAGCCTGAGTTATGGTAAGTTTTTAGGAGCAGCTCTATCTGTTGCGTTCTAAATTTTTGAAATCGCTAACATTACTAGCCCTAGGGGTGTAAGGGTGTTGCACCATTGCTACACAAGAAGGTTTGTGTGAAGATGAAAACCACCAGCTTCTCTTAGCAGAGTTAGAGGCCTTTGCTGAGAAGAGACTTTAAGCCCAACAAAAATTAGATTGCTATCAGGCTTGCCAAACTCATGCATTTAACAAAAAGGCGCAACCACATTCTTTTCCAATTCGGGATCAAATGCCTACATTAAGGAGGCCAGTCATCATGACTCATAAGACATGAAGCACATTCACTCTTAAATGGGAGGGACCTTATGTTTATAAGGTATACACAAATGGTGCCAACAAGATAGAGGATAGACAAGGGGTTTAAGTTGGATTGATAAATAACATGTTCTTGAAGCACTACTTCCCTGAAGGAAAATGCCTTTAAAAGCTTCTGGGCAAGATCCTAAACTATTAAAACCCACAAATAAAAAGAGAAACATGTGTGGTAGTAGTAGCCTATAAGAGTATAAGCTATAAACAACAAAAAAAAAAGCCTAAAAGAGAAAGTTTTATAGTGCTCTTGGCCTACAGGAAAAGAAATAATCTATGTACACCATACCTTGCTGAACTATATGACGACTTAACTTAGTGGGAATTATATGTTTCCATAAGTACATAGGTAGCTTGGTAGCAAACTACCAAGTGCAGTTAGAATAAGACAAAAAAAAGGAAAGAGCAGTAGCCAAATATGTTTCATGTGATAGACAAAACACACAGCTTATTATAAGAGTTCGTTATGCGCAAACAAAAAAACAAAAACAAGGAAGGAACAAAACATGCTAGGTACGAAATCAGTCGATGCTCATCCAAGCATCAGGATTGAGTGAAGATTGTATCTCTAGCATGATATGCTTGAGTGAAGATTGTATTTCTAGCATGATATGCTTATGTCACCCTAGCTACTTCATATCATGGGGTGATAGAGTGGGGACAACTTTAAGGTCAGTAAAAACCTTGTATTACTTATCAACTTCCTTCTCAGTAGTTGCTAGTAGAATCGATTTAGCCTTGACATCATCCTTTGTAGGGCACTCTTTTTTCTAGGCAATATGAAGTGCTTCCTCTTAGATAATAATTTTATGAGCTGCTCTGTATTTCTCTGTTAATATATCAAGATCTATATGAATTATGGCAAGATGGGATCGCATGAGCTCGACCTGCTCAGCACACATAACATTCTTCTTCCCCACATCATTGGGATGACGGCATATAGAAGTTACTTCCTTTAATGATAATAAGGTAGATACAGTGCTACCACTGTCTTGCACCTTCTTTCTTAAGCGGTTTGGGCCCACATAGAGTCGGTCGATTCCATGAAGCTTCATGAAATTTCGATCCCACTGCATCAAATTTCATATTTTTCAAATTGATCAAATATTCAAACCTTATTATTCATATGACGGTAGCATCAATGCTCTGAGAGCTAGGTCCTGGGAGGTCAGAAGTGGCGAGGTTAGAAACAACATAGACATACCTCACCTTTAAACCCCCGTGAATAGCAGTACCTGTAACACTAATAGGTAATCTCCTTGCGATCACTTCAAGAGAATTTGGCTGATCAACTGTATGTTGGGTGTTGATAGGGGAGACATGCAATCCTTTTGTTCATCTTAAAGTGGAATCTCTAATTACCTCAGGTGATGTGAGCAATCTCACAGTAGCAATATCCTTGACTATCCCAAATGTGCTCTAAGGGTGGATGATTTACTTGCGAGGCTAACTTCCTTGAGTAGCTATTTGTCAATAATAGGTGCAGCCTATAACACAAGGTTGAACTCAAAAATTTTTAAAAAAAGAGATTAAACAAAGTAAGCATGGTATCATTTTGTGCTTATAAAAACACCGAAGGAACTAAAAAAAAAATAATTTGAAATGCAATATGAAGACAAAGAAAGGGAATGTACATCATCAAGGATGGGTTATTCGGTTGAACAACACCTGGCCTCATCAAAAAGGTCATCCCTAAGGCTCACTTCAGCATCTTTTGAAGTCACAATCTCAAGCCTTCTGCACCCTCCATCTTTGATGTTCACCTCAGAGTCTGGTTCGTTGTCACTATCTTCCACCAGGTTTGGTTTTTTATTAGTACGGTGAATCCCTAGAGACTCCCAAGCTTCATCACATGACTTCTGTTCCTTGGCATCAGACTCTTCCATAGGATCTTTTCCTTTGTTCCTCTTAGCCTTTTTTGATGAGCTTACCTCATCATCTTTCTCTTGTTTTGATCAGTGCACTTTTGTACTCTTCTTGAAGATGGAGACGCTAGTTCTAAGGTCATTGATGGTCACTTTGTGCCACTAATTCATGTACACTAAAGTCACATATTGAGTTAGTGTCAGGGAGCAGCTGGGTGATCACCTTGAGACATGCTCCTCAAAAATAAGAGCCTCTTCCAATACCGAAGGGCATCATCATATAATAGTACTTGAGTATAAGGATCCTCTAGGGCCTAACTCGTTTGCTAAACTATTGTGGGCTATAGGGTTCAATATAGAAGGTTATACCACGGTAAATTGGATGGAATTTGTCTCCTAAGGGACATCATTTAACTTGCCTTATCTTCATCCAACTTGCCATTAACAACAAGGGTTTGCGACCGACGCTTTGCTAACATAGGACACCCCAAGTAAGGGATTTTTCCTTTATGAATAAGTTTACGTGCCACATTTCATTTGGAAGCTGGAGTAGCACACCATCAAAAGACCTAGAGGGATGGGTTACAGTACATGATGGGTTTCGAGGTACTAAACAAGCCGTAATAAAGGTAATGGCCTTAAAAGAATGATTACGAATGAGAAGGCTTTGTAGCTTTGGTAATCCCATTCCGACTACAATAAATGCTTACTGCTAGACTAGAGGTTTAGCCAGATGCCATTAAACTAACAATCTAAAAGTTCTCAGACGGATAAATCTCTGCCCAGTCTTGGAAAGTGCAAAGACACACAACCAATATGATAAGAATGCAACAAAATAAGGACTCCTCCTCTTCTCTTACGGAACTCGAAGGCTTTCGAAGACGTTTAATTCATCATGAACCCAACCAATGTGTTAAGTTTAAATTTGGCTACTGGGGTTATGGGTCTTCGTAAGAGTTGAACTACAATGGCACGAGCATGTTGGCGGATTATGAATGAACCTTTGCTCATATAAAAAATCATCCAAACTTCACTAAGTCCTTCTCGTAGTTTGGTGCCATTTATAAGCCTTGAAAAGCAAGAAACAAGAATCTCAAAGAAGTGTTGGGATGACCTTTTGGTCTTGCTAATGCCGATAGATTAAAATTTGAATGCTAGGAACGGTCTCTTTACATATCCTACCTTCGATTGAGAGGTCACCAAGTCTATGAAAGCCCCACAAAGAGATGGATATTTTGCTAAAAACAATATAAAGATTATTGGTGCTATGGCATCAACTTACAAAAAGCACGAACAATATAGAAATGAAGCATACATTGCTTGATATACTAAATAACTCCTCAAGTGCCGCTCAAAATAAGAGAACACATGCTCTATCCGTTCCCACTAAAGGTGTATGTAACTAAACACTCAATAAAACAACTTGTTCGGTCCCCATCGAGACTTCCCGAATATGAATTGCCACCTAACAGTGGTGAACTCGACAATTAAATAGGATATATCATGGTGCATACTTTGAAGTAACCAGGTAACTGAATCATCCTCTATGCATTTCTCAACTTAAATTGGTAACTTAGGAGGAAAGGATAATGCCTATAATATGGGCACTTGGTCAGCTTTCAGCATGCATAAAGAATAATGAACAAGAAAGGAAGCCCTTGATTTTGGCTATTCATCCTCCTTAACTATGACATAGCGAAAGAGCTTGCCATCTTGCTAAAATTCATTGAGGTGAACCCTTATGAATCGCGAGAAAATTAAAAAAACATAAAGTTAGTTTTTTTAAAGGGATGAGGTTAGCAAATAGAACAACATCTGGGAAGAAACAAAAAAGGGGGATGAAAGAAAATCAATCAAAGACGTTATTTCTCCACTATCAAGCTGCTAGTTACTGATGGTACTACTTATGGCGTGTGGGTTTCAAGTCTAGACCCCAAAAGATCGAGTTGTAAACCACATTTGGAACTGGACCTTCAAATCTCCATACCAACTATAGTGTGCGAGTTTCCCAAAAAGGCGTAGCGGAACTGTGTTCGGAAGTGGAACCACATTTGCAAGTGTGTCTTTAAGTCTTTTTACAACTTACAGCAAGCGGGTTGCCATTCTTGTCCCCGAAAGGCCCGGGGAACTATGTTTACAATTGCATCTTGAAATTTTCGTACCATTTATGGCATGTGGGTTTCCATTCTAGGCCTCAAAAGCCCAGTGAAAACTGTGTCGCAAGTGGTCTTTCAACTAGTTTACAAACTTACATAAGTGATAATAAAGAAATATAACCAAAAGTATACAGTTTCGGTATAAAATAAACAAGCATGACGCTATGATAATAGAAGCAAGAGTAAGGGAAACACAATCAAATAGACTATTCCATGGGACAAGATGTTGTAGCTTTAAGATCGAAACAAATCATTGTCTTCTTTTCTGGTCACTATACTGCATAAGTCACAAGCCAAAAAAATAAATAACAATGAGGCACCAATATGGAAGCAGTGAAGCAGAGAAGTTGCCATTCGCAAGCTACTATAAAGACTAGAAAAAAATTTCTTTCTTTAGGATCATTTCATTGATTTAACCAAAGCACTTAGCGTTTGTTAGTAACAAAAGGAGTAATCAAATGGGTGAAAAACATGATGTAGAAAAGATAGAGCATTGCAATTGTTTTTTAAAGGAATAACCAAGAGTCCTAAGTACATAAGATAGACAAATGGGAGTTACATGGCAGAGAAGGCGACAGTTTAGACCTTCTAAATTAAACATAAGGGGGTGGCTGGAGCCTTTAGTGGAAAAATATTCAATGTTAGAATCCACTACCCAACCATCAATCTAATAAACAAAGCCCGTAATTTTCCTTCGATAAAAATTGCAAAGATCAACACTTGTTCTTCCCTGTATTGCACTCTATAGCTTCGTAAGGTTCATTTACAACTAGGAAACAAAATACCATCGACTATGGCAGCCATAAGATGCTAGAGGCTAATGTGATGAAGTTATATATAATTATTTAAAGGCTCAACCCCTAGCAAGGACCCAATCCTTGCTAGAATAAATGGATGAAGGATTCCAATTTCAGAAGAAAACCAAAAAAAAAAAATATTCCCAACTTTGAAATGAAACAAAAATAAGAGGTTGTGGGAGGCACAGTTGCTGATGAATTACATGAATCAATTCAACCTAGTTGTAAGCTTTCACTATAATTTAATTCTGTAGAGCACAAAAAAAGGGGGGGTGGACAAAGTTAGAATCTTTCATGGGTGAAGGCATTCACGTGAGGCTAACTAGGCAAGGCATAGGAAATTATTAAATAGGAGAAACAGGGAGCATGCCACTAAGGCAAAAACACAATTAAAAAGAAACATGGCATTTTATAATGATTACTAAATGTTAGAGCCAGTTAAGTGTGTCACAAGGAGATCAACATTGTATTATGCGGCAGTACCTACAAAAATGGGAAGGTATCAAAACATCGATGCCTTTATCTTCACCAATCAATGCTCCAAGAAACCCATGATGTCTAGCGCAATAGGACTTCCTACACTTGGATGTTAAAATGTGCTTTTTGGGAGACCCCGAACCTTAACGTGAGGTTTTATATGATCATTCCCTGAATGGTAAATGACTCTAAGCTACAATCTTGGGTTGCCCAAATTAAATAATTCTTACGTTGGGGCCTGATGGGTTAGGCACAAGCTAATTTTAGAATCCTTAAACTTTTTGTTGTGCATGAAAAAGGGGATTGATGTAAGGTGACATCTACTCAAGTTAGGGATCAAATGATATTGAGTGACATGATTCAGAACAACAACATAGATGTCGGTGTTGGCTCTACAAATCAAGTCTGTAATATGGAAAGTTAAGTCGATAGCTTCTCAAGGTAACAAGTTAAAAAAAAGATTCGAGACACCAGTTAGGTTTAAATGACAAATGTCTTGCACCTCATCTAGTCTAGAGGGAGGAATTTTAGGCACTATAAACATGTGTCGTACCAAGAGATAAAGTTAAATTAATTATCTGGGTTAGCCCTTTCAATTAATCTAATTAAGCCATGTCCCAAGCATAATTTAACTCCTACGTAAAAGCTTGCTCAAGGCCTACGTCAACTACCAAGTCAAGGCCCATTCAAAGCCCAAGCAACTACCAAGTAAAAGCCTAAGAGACTCCTAAGTAAAAAGTCAAGTTAAAGGCAATCAAGAGCTTGATTGTCCCTAAGTCAATGTCTAAGTGAGGATTAACTCTTTGGTCTAGCTTAGCGATTGAATTGACACCTTAACTTACTACCAAGTCAACACAGCAATACTCAAACAACAAGTCAATGTAGAATCTCAAGTCAAATCGATTGAAGCTAAAGTCCGATTTAGGCCCAAAATAGGTCAAGGTCCGCATTAACCTTTAATGGGGAGGGAGGGAAGTTTGGTATAAATAGACCCCTGCTCGCCATCATTCTAGGGGTGGAAATTTAAGAACTCAAAAGCTCAAGAATGCCCTCTTTAAAGGAAGGCAACAAGCACATGTCAACTTCTCTTAAAGATCAAATACTTTTTTAGGATTAAGCCTCTTAGTGCTTTTCCCAAGATAAAGTTCATTTAAATTGATCTAAAGAGATTGAATTAGATAGTTACTTTGTATTGAATATAGAGATTTTACACATACGCTTCGAACCAATACAAAAATTAAAATTGTTACTTAATTTCTTGTCTAGCTTTTTTTAGGCTTGAAATTGGTGTTTGTAAATTTTTGGCACGCTTGGTGGAATAATCTCTACCTCTCATCTCCGTCTCCTGAAAATTAAGGCTTTCAAGTTTCAACAATGTCATTCTCTGTAAAGACATGGCCACGAAGAACATCACCTCTTAATCTTGTAAGAAGAATAGCACTGATTATTTCCCTGGTAGATCCTATGAAACTGACGCCACCTCTAGTAGGCAAACCCATAGAACGGACACAAGAAACATGGCATCATTAGGGAAACGTTGAAGCCCGCACCCAAACTCTAAGACTTGAAGATGAAGAAAAAAAGTGCCTTCTTAGATGGACGAAGTTCAAAACCTTACCAAGCTTTGATCTCCAATTCATCAAGCACGAGGTTGTTATAGTAGTGACTCTTCTTTGCCCTCACCACAATGAGCTTTTTTGTCAAAAACTGAAGCTGAGTATGCAGCAACTATTATCATAAAAGATATGATGATAGTTGTAAGTAATTAAGAAGAAGAGATCGCTAATATGAACTCTATCTTTCAAAAACTCATGAAGGAGGGATGAGAAAAGGAAGCATACATCAAGCTTCAAGAGGAAAGGATTGCTAAGCTGATGAGTTGGAAAAATGGTCAGCTTAATCTTTCACAAAAGGCTCAAAAAATGAAGAAGATGAAAAAGTGCCCATTCATAGTGAAGCTTCTGACAAGGAGGAACAACTAAGAAAGATGGTAAGCCGAACAACGACGAGTCTTCAGGATCAATCAATGTCAAATAAATCGAAGACTCGATAGAAAATGTTCTTAAAGCACCACTAGGAGGAGTATTGCACGGAACTCACCTCTGCACCAAGCTTACACCAAGTGGGTTCATGCTATCCTCATACCCCACAATTATCAACCTCCTAATTACCGCCAGTTTGATGGGAAGGGTAACGTAAAGCAACATGTTTGACACATGCGATAATGTTGGCACTTATGGCAACCTTATGATAAAGCAGCTTGACCAAATATTGAAAGTTACTGCCTTTGATTTGTATACTAACCTAGAACCTGAGTCCATCCACATTAGGAACGAATGAAACAAGTGTTCCATAATAGATTCTACGGCACCCAATGCACCGTCGGTATGACTAAGCCGACAAATACAAAACAATGGAAAGATGAGCCATTTCTTGACTACATCAACCACCACTACGCACCTAATCTTAAGTGCAAAGATCGTCTATCTGAAGCTTTTGATGTTGAAATGTGTACCCAAAGCATGGAGGGGGGCAGGTTATATGTCCTATAAATGAGCAAACATATGAATTTCCAAGAATTATCAACCATGGCATATTACATGGAGGTTGCAATGCTTAATCCTCATGGAAACTTCTTCTATTATACTGAATTTAAAAAAAAAAGTTGAATTCAAGAAAAATACTAAGTTTTCTAAAAGTGTGACTAAGGAGGCAATGCCCGTCTCTATAGTGAGCCAATTCAGATTACAAGAAAGGCAAAATTAGATGATAAGAGGAGCATATCATTCAAGGATTCAACAATGAAGTGTCGTCCACTAAAAGAGCTTCGGGAAAAGAAGTACCCATGTTGAGACTCGGATTTGTTGGGTGTGGTAGATTACTTGCTTGAGAAGCATGTCATTCAACTGCTTAAAAGGAAGCACCTAGAAGAAGACGGAAGGACAACCGATGTAAAATAATGTTGATACCATAGGGTCATCAGTCACCCCCTTGAAAAGTGCATTATAATCTAGGAGCAGATCATATAGTTGGTAAAGGATGGAAGGATCATTCTAGATGTAGATGAAACAATAGAAGCTAATCACATGTCTACCTTATGTGAGCATCATGCAACATCGCATCAACAAAGGGCGAACTATTTGGCTTCCTCGAAGAAATAGAATTTAACCCCTTTGCTGAAAGAGTGGTTAATTATAATGCAATTTTAGAGTGTAGTATGAATAAATCCCTTACTACTAATCCCATGACAACTGCCAAAGACCAATACCTCATCAAGCACCTTTAAGGAGGACGATAAAGGGTGGGCCCTTGTTGCTAAGCATAAGTTGAGAAAGCAAAGGCAAGCTCAACCACCATCACTTTATAACGAGAAAAGTCAAGGAAGAATAATGTTTGTAGTTAATAAGGAGCTTAAAGTTCAGGCCATCTACCCACTTCATCAAAATCATCTATCTATATTGACATAGGCAATGTCTTCCCAAAAGGATTATTTAACACAAAGGTTATTATAACACCCTAAGTATACATATTCCACTGTTTACAATACTTTATTATCTTTACTAATTAGAAGTGATAACACAATGATCGGGCCGCTACCGCTGTCCCAAAAAGGATAAGGCCTCCGATAATTACATTTGGGGTATTTGCGTTAAACATAAATCAAACCTAAAGTATTTAGCATCATCCAAACCATATGGGAGTAACTAATATCAAACAGCAGGTTGTACATCAAATAAATAACTCACCATTGTTGTTACAGGTCAATCTCTGAAAGTCTCAAAATACATCACCCAAAGAAACATTAAATGCAATACATCATCACTATATGCTAGACTGATGAGGCTCCCTTGCTCATTTATCCTCTTAGACAGGTTCGCTAAGGTGAAGCCGATTCACTTAGCACTTGCCTAAAATAAAACATAACAAACATTTTGAAATGTAAGCCGAACCTCAGTGCATGCATTCCTATTTTGTTAAATAATCATGGAAACACTGATTGGGCTCACTTTGCAATTCATTTGAGTTTAAAACAAGGAATGAGAAGAATATAAAACTACATTGCTAATTATTATCTGGTATTAAACCCCTGATATTATTACAATCTGTAGCTAGGCGTATACTTGCCAGGTCGATCACCGGACCTGGCTTGAGGCCGCGCAGGTAGTTGAAAGTCAATGCCCTGTAACTGGTAACTGATGGGGTCAAGTTCTAAAGATATAGGCAATGAACGTACCCGAAAATTTTAATGCAATCTGATCGAGTAATGTTATGCACAAAAAGGGGAAGAAGTGATAGATTAGGCCCTAATTCTGTTCAAAAATATCATTATAAATATATGTAGTTAGCAAATGTAAATCTTATTCTCATAGTTTATAATTTAGTTCAAAGGGTAACGCTTAACAGATACAAAAGTAAATAATTCGTAACTTAAACTCCCAACCACAACTTAAGACCTAAATCCCCAACATGGAAAGTTTAAAAAGTCCCTCAAAACATTCATTCATAGTGCAAAACATAATTCCCACAATAGGGTTCCTAAAATTGGGCTAGAACACAACTGTGCATAAGTTCAATCTATCCTATGCAATCTTACCTAAATAGCCATAACTTTTTCCATAGAACTTGAATTTAAGTGATTTAGAAGGCATTTGAAAGACAACTCACTGATCTATCTATATACCAAAAATCATAATTTGTCAATGATCTAAACAGTAACATTTTACTTGTAAAGAGACCCCTGTTTTAGGTCTTACCACAGCCTGCTGCCCATGTTCTCAATCCTTCTTTTTCACATAATTTCCCTCTGACATCACTCTTTAAAATTACTATACCATGATTTGTTCCATAACATCACCTTACATAGCCATGTTACTCATAATCATCTTCATCTAATTTTCAATTTTTCTCTTTTCAAAATCACTCAAAACATATACATAAGCGCACTTATTTGCATAAATAGGCAAAATGACCTCTTATAATTAATTGGAGAAACTATCATAATCTATAGGTTTTACAAGAATCACAGCAAGTCATTTTTTAAGTCAAACGACACATCAAATATTTATTTCTCACCCATTACACATAAATAACTCGCTTGATGCCAGGAGTAAGCTCAGCTGTGCATAATCATTAAAACCCTAGGTTATGGCCAACTTATTTTCAGCATTAACTCATCCAAAACCACACCAACACCACTATAGTTATTTGTAATGCTAAAGACTATCAAATCAAATACAAAACAATCTATAAAAATTATTTTAACTAAGCTTGCATTATTATGAACAACCTCAATCTTTACTTGCTTTCAAGATTAACCAATTAACTAAAACATCAAACGAACTCTTGTTTCTTTTAGAACAATGTGATCAACAATAAAAAATAACAAAAATAAGAATCAAAACCAAAATACAACCAAAATCCACAAGATACGACTGGGGTTCTACTCACTTTGATGCTTAAGAAAGGAGATATAAGTGAGGTTGGATGTTTGTAGGAATGTGGGTGGTTAGCTAGGCGGGTTGTTGGTGGATGTCTAGTGGGAAGGGGGTGGAAGACACTAGCTAAAATAACCTTAGGCAATAGCAACAAGAGAGGGCAGCACGGCTAGGAGGAGAGAGAAAGAGGAGTGTTGCTTGCTTGCTTGATATTTTGGGTCTTTTACTTGGATGCAAATGATCTAATTTTTACTTGGTTGAGTTGATATGTAGCAAAATTAACTTAAACCAACAGAAATTAAACACATTTAATGGAGCTTAGTCAAGTAAAATGAAGTAATATCTTGTTGGGCTAGAATTTGGCCTAAATGAGTTTGGGCCCGAAAAATACACTTTATGCGATTGAAATTTTTCGTAGCTCGACTTTAAACTTTAGGGTCATTATGAAAAGTAATGTAATCTTTTAAAGCATATTTATCTTGGCTGGCTATTGATTCCCATAAAATTTTACGATAATAAAAACCCGAATCGCAAAGTGAGGCCCAAATGAGATGTTTCCAATTGGGTTGTTTAAATGCAATAATTAAATGTGAGTAAAATAATGACAGGGCTTAATTAATTAAATAACCATGATTTAAGGTTGCACTATTATAGCCTTCCCCCCTTAGAGAGTTTCTTCCTCAAAACTTATGAATTTGCTGATGCAGTTATGACTGCCTCAAATAGGTGTGGGTACTTGGCTTTCATCTCTTCCTTGGTTTCCAAGGTGGTATAGTTTGACCATAATGGTTTGACCAATGGCATCTGCTTGTTGTGCAATTGCTTGATCCTGCGGTCCAATATTTTGATTGGGCATTCTTCATACACTAGATAACTAGTAACTTCAATGGCTTTAAATACTATGGAATGGTCTGGATTTGGTATGTATTTCCTGAGCTGAGAGATATGAAACATGTTATGCATGTGCTCGAGTTCCACTGGCAAGCCCAGTTGATAAGGTATAGGATTCAACTTTTTAATGACTTCAAAGGGTCTAATATATCTTGGACTCAATTTCCTTCGTACTTCAAACCTCTTGATACCCTTGGTTGGTGAAACCTTTAGAAAAACTTTACCACCTACTTAAAATTCCGGATGCCTCCTTTTTACAGCATAGCTCTTTTGTTGACTCTGGGTAACTCGAATATGCTCCCGAATCCTTCTTATTATTTCAGTAGTTTCTTGAATCATTTCAGGGCCTATGATCAATGCCTCATCCAAGTCACTCTAGCATAGTGGGGTTCTGTATTTTCTTTCGTATAAAGCCCCAAAACGGGGCCATTTTAATGGTGGATTGTTGTGTGAGAATTCCACCAATGGTAAATGGCCTTCCCATTTCCCTTGGAACTCTAATACACAAGCTCTCAACATGTCTTCTATAATTTGATTCACTCTTTCGGTTTAACCATTTATTTCAGGGTTATTAGAGCTGCTAAAAGTTTAGTTTAGTTCTAAATGCTTTTCGAAGTGCTTGCCAAAAATTGGCCTAGAATTGCTGGTCTCTATCTGGTATTATATCTGAGGGAATCCCATGTAGTCGGAGTATCTCCCTCACAAACAGCTGGGCTAATCTTTCAACTCCCCAAGTATCCCAAATTGGTACAAAATTTGCAGACTTGGTGAGTCGATCTACTATTACCCAGATGGAATTTTTCTTTGAAGCAAAAAGGGGTAATCCTATAACAAAGTCCATTGAAATTGAATCCCACTTCCAATTAGGAATTTCTGAAGGTCTCAATTCACTTATGGGGCTTCGGTGTTCTGCTTTGACCTTTTAGAAAATCAGACACTTGTCCATATACTATGCGATTTCCTTTTTCATAGTATTCTACTAAAAATATTACCTCGGGTCTCCGTACGCATTTGTGCCTCCTGGATGCACTGAGTCGTGAGGTAAGAGACTTCCCTTAATTCCTTATTTTTGGGCACACACAGGTAATTCTGGAATCATAGGGTCCCATCTTCATGCACTATAAATCTAAGAGACTTCCCTTGTCCTAAATTTTGCTTTATTCTTTGGAGTTTCGGATCACTATCCTGGTTCACTCAAATTTCCTCCATTATGAAGGGTTGCAAGGTAAGTGCTGACAACTGAACATTCGCGTTCCTGTGTGACACTAATTGAATGCCAAACTCCTCAAGCTCTCTTAAGAGGTTCAATTGAGTAATCACTATGTTGTTCAGGCTATACTGAGCTTTTTTACTCAGGGCATCTGCTATAACATTTGCCTTTCCAGCGTGGCATTGAATCTGCAAATCAGAATCTCCAAACAACTTAAGCCAACGCCTTTGTCTCAAATTGAGCTCCTTCTGAGTGAAGATATACTTCAGGCTCCGATGGTCAGTATAAATCTAGCATGGTACTCTATATAAGTAATGTCTCCAGATTTTCAATGTAAAAACCATAGTTGCCAACTCTAGGTCATGGGTAGCGTAATGTTTCTCGTAAGGCTTGTGCTGTCAAGAGGCATAAGCTACTACTTTGTCTTCCTGCATCAGAACAAACCCCAAACCGTTCTTCAACGCATCACTATAAATAGTATACTCCTTACCTTGTATTGGTAGTGTTAGGATTCAGGTGGTAGTTAATCGCTGTCTTAGCTCTTCAAAAGCCCTCTCACATTTCGCTATCCACTCAAATTTAGTCGCTTTCTTCAGCAAATTGGTCATGGGCAAAGCTATTTTTGAAAAGTCCTTAACAAACCTTTGATAATAGCCTGTTAAACCTAAAAAGCTTCTTATCCCAATGACATTGGTAGGCCTTGACCATTCTGTGATTACTTTCAACTTCTGATGGTCAACTTTAATTCCTTCCTTTGTAACCACATGCCCCAAGAATACCACTACTCCCAACCAAAATTCACACCTCTTTAATTTTCCATAGAGTTAATGCTCCCTTAAGGTCTATAACACTGTCCTCAAATGAACAACATGTTCATCTTTGTCCTTAGAATATATAAAAATGTGATCTATGAACACCACTGCGAACTTGTCTAAATAGGGTCTGAAAACTCTATTCATAATATCCATGAAGGCTGTTGGGGTATTGATTAGGCCAAACGGCATCACCGTCAACACATAGTGACCATACCTGGTGCTAAACGCAATCTTGGGAATGTCTTCAGGTTTAATCATAAGTTGATGGTACCCTGACCACAAATCAATCTTAGAGAAGTCTCTTGCTCCTTGCAATTGATTAAATAAGTCATCTATTTGCGGCAAAGGGCATTTGTTTTTTTACGGTAATCTTATTCAACTCTTTGTAATGAATACATAACCTCAAGGTTTCATCTTTCTTCATTATAAACAACACTAGGGCACCCCATGGTGACACACTTGGTCTCATAAATCCCTTTCGTAATAACTCGTCTAACTGAATCTTCAGTTCTCTAAGCTCAGTTGGGGCCATACGATATGGGTTTTGGGGATAGGTTAGGCCCCAGAGATTAATTCAATCTCAAAATTAATTTCCCTCTATGAGGGCAGTCCTGGTAACTTCTCAGGAAAAACATCTTCAAGTTCACAAACTACAGGTCATGTGTATATCCGAACCTCAAACACATCCAAATAAGGGTAAAAGAGCCTCAATCTATTTTGCTCTTGAAGGATAGAACTTGGACAATATTTTGTTTCTATTTTGGAACTTATAAAAAGATTAAGGGTGATGTATCCAGCCTATAAAGTCAAGGGAAGTGCAAGAAAGAGTAGAGAAACTGAATACCAAATAAGGAACTCAAAGAACACAATACGTTAAATCGGTTGAACCAGATAAAGGCAACTCAGTTGACTAGGATAAGCCAATGGCACCACCTAGGGAGGCAATTCGGCTATTTCTTTTTTGCTTAAGGACATAGGATTAAATCATCACCAAACAAAAGAAAAGAAACCTAGAAGAACACCACTTGAGCTAGGCAACCCAAGCTAATTAGTAACTAAGAATTTAAGAGAGTGTAAAACTCAATTTGGTTTTCATTAATGTTCAAGCTTTTCTCATGCATTCTAGAGGCTCCTTATATATCGGAAGGCCTCAAACATCAGTTTACAAAAGGTACAAGCCAAGCCAAATGGCCGAAAGACAAAAAGAGCACAAAAAGCAATGAAAGTACAAAAGGTGATAATGATAGTGTGCTGCCAGTTTTGACGGCAACAGCAACATTAAACAGTTATATCTTCTTTCCATATGACTACTTTTAGCCCCTTTCTAGCATAGCCATTTGAGAGATATGCTCAGAACAATTAAGATGGTTCAGACTAGAATCCGAAAAGCACCTTCAGAAGTTTCTCTCCTTTTGGCCTCCCTCCTGGGTGTTTAACCTTGGTGTCTTTTCCCACCCATAAAATTCAATAAAAAAAGGGATCCAAAATTAAAATTTCAGGCTGCTAAATATGGATTTTGTTAGGGAAAAAGTGTTCCCAAAACCAGGTTAAAAACTGCCTCGAAAAGCAATCTGGACAGTTTGACTTTAAAGTGGGTTTTGAATGGGTGAATGATATCCAATGAGACTAAAAATTGATTTATTGGACAACTATGATCCCCAAGTTTATAGAAACATTGAAAGAATGGACTTAAGGCACTGGGAAGCTATGCAACCAAAGTCAAAAACATAGGCCACATGCATGAGGACCCTGGTAACAAACTGTTGAGCATGTCTTGACTTGTTTCTAACCCTTGGCACGTCTCTTGCACCTCTTGAGTCATTAGAAACGCTTGGGATTCATCCCCATTAACAGAAATATTTTCTACTTTCTTTTCTTTTGTTTGAGTGTTAATGGCATAATACCAATATCTAATACGCCCCTTATATAACAGCTCACTTGCTTTCGTAGGAGAGATTAAAGAATAAGGTTTTTCCTCTCCCTGTCCATGAAAACATATTTCTCTCCCTTTTCCATCTTTTAAAATAACCTTAAGATCTTCAATATCAATCTTTGCCCCTATAAGTGTGGAACCAATTCATTCACAAAATGATGTCAAAATTGGATAGATCAAATTGAGTCAAATCCCCAGGGAATGTGGTTTCACCAATGGTGACGGGAATAAGTTTATAGAAGATATGGCACTCAACTACGGAGTCATTGGATAACTTGATCCTATAATTGGTTTTTGTTCTCTAATTCTCAAGGTTCAATTACATGGCAGATTGGGTAGATACAAATGAATGACTAGCACCTGAATCAAATAATACACAAAATGGCTTTGAATTTAAAAAGAGAGTTCCAGTGACTACTGTACTAGAGGTAGCAGCTTCCTTCTTGCCTATCACGTACGCCCTTCCTGCGACTACAGGCCTTGGAGGTAGGGTCCTTGGCAGACTAGAGCCAAGGGTTTTGCTACGCCCTTGTCTACAGTCTTCAGTCTTCGAAGGCATGCAGCTATGAGATGTTCCTTGCTTCCACACCACATGCACTTGTTTGTTCTTACTCGGCATTCATGGGTGGTGTGGTTAGTTCTTCCGCATTTCCCAAAGGGCTCTACTGAGCCTACAAGGCGGCTGTTGGGAGGAGCGGGAGTAGGCTCCTTCTGGTTTATACTCTTACTCGAAACTCCTTGCTCGATCCCTTTTCTCTTTTGATTGATTGGTTCACGGCTCTTAACTCTGTCTTCACTCACTTCACTTCTACTACTCGCTCATATAACACTTGGTAGGTCGAGATTGGCTGTCCAACCAGTGCGTTGGGAATGTAGAAGGCCAAATCATCTCCAAACGTCCTCATCTTTAACTGTCGGATTACATAAATTTAGGGACAAACCTGAATATTTTTGTAAACTTACTAGCATACTACATCACAATTATACTACCACCCATCTTTAACTCCATGAACTCTTTCTGCTTCTGTCTTTAAACCACAACTAGCTAGAATTTAGCCCTTAATTCATCCAGGAAATTTACTTTAGGTGAATTTAGGCCCTAAGAGCCTACCCTTAACGGTGTTCCACCAGATATCAGCTGCACCAGCAGGTAGAACATCCCGATGTTCACCTTTTTCTCCTCCGAGACCTCTACCACTATAAACCTTTTCTTCATTCCTCTAATCCAGTCCTCTAAATCCACTAGATTATGTTTTTCATCATACACTTTAGGGTTGCATCGTGCTACACTTTCCGCTAACTTATCATCTCTAGGAGGGTTTTCGGTAGGTATTTAGGGAATCCGTTTCATCAGTTCAGTTACTAAGGTTCGCAGTAATTGAGGTCCCCAACATTCTTAGCTAGCTCTGGGGGAATTTGGGGCATTTTACCAAGGTTTGGTGGCAAGTTACACGAAGCTTGCATACCAGATCCCTGGCCCTGGTTTGAGTTATCCCTTATAGGAGGGCTCGCATTGTTTTGTACAAATTTAGACATTCTGGTCATATATTAAGTGACACGATTCAATCATTGGACTAACCCAACATATAAGATAAGCATACCAAACCAATACATTTAATATGGCTCAAATATTATTTAAAACAGAAACTAAAGCTTCATTATATCATTCCATAACTGCTTATTTACATACATAGCTGCATACTTACGTACACAATAAATAAAAGTATATCACATCCGTCAGACTAAATAACATCACCTCCGACTCCTAACCCAAATCAAAACACCAACTATCCCCCAGACACTAAATCCGTCACATACCCAAAAAGGGAAACAGACCTAGCCCTCGCAGTTGGACGGATTTGACTGGCTACATACAATGCCATCTAATGCACAAAATGCATCGATCGAAACTGACCATGCTATTTACAAGTAGGGCATAAAATGCAACCTACTAAAATTAACTCCTAGAACGACCTAATGATCCTAAATGGATTGTAATCTGGGTCAAAATCACCATCAAGCTTCTCGCTTGAATCGAAGCTGCTAGCCATGCCTCTGACTCTGTAACACCTGCTGCATGGCCAACCTACTGCTCCCTCAAATCTAGATCCTCCTTTAGATCATCATCTGCTGGTAGATGATCCTCGGGCTCCTCCATAGGTTGCTCATCTGAGCCAATCACCACCACCTCTGGTGAGCCAGGGAGATCCACAACCACCTAAGCCTCCCCCATTCCCGATGGCACAGGGCTATCGGGTATCTAAGGAATGCCCAGCACATGCGATGATGGTGGTTCGTTCACTGGTGCAGGAACTACGAGTAGGGATATGTGTGGTGTAGGGGAAAAACAAGCTATAGGGTCTCTATGGTGATCCCCCTCTATTCAAATTCCTCCCTGAGCATCAACTCTGCGGTGATTATAGCCCAAGTCCCCTGGATATAAAACCTTGTTCTATTCTAATATGGGTTTCCCATCATCATGAAATGATGATGATGGAGTCTAAACTCAACCCACGGGTCAACCATAGGTAAGGACCACAACAGCCCACACGCACGGACTGTGATACTATGGAACTCAGACAAGGGGTCCTCTGCATAAGCTACTGTGCAGCCTTGTAGCAGTGAGATATGAGCAGCCATAGAGGTACCTGGCATCATGTTAACTGCATAAGGATCCATCTAACCAAAAAAAAAAAAAAAAACTTAAATGTGGGCGTACAAAATATAAGCAGCACATATTCTAGCATCACGAGTCTCCAACACCATACAATGTCCCTTACTACCAAACCTTCTCACCCTCCTATATCTAAACTCCATGTTCCATATCCCATTAAGAAAATCTCAATCAAGCTCTGACATAAAATTTGTAACACCCCAAATATACAAGGCTCAATTAAATAAGTAAACAAGATTTAGGGTCTAGCTCTTACAGTTATCAATGTGACATCATGTTCTATAGTTGATGATGATGATGATGACGAGAAAAATATATAGTAGAATACCGGAAAGACAGTCCTTCCAAAAGAGACAACAATGTCCTCATCATCTTTAAAGCTTTTCTAGTGCACATAGGTTAGCAGTAAATGTTTCACATGCCGAAAGATATGCATGAACAAGTAGTTGTTGCCATTCGCTGGGCAAAACTGTATATTAACAAGGTGAAGGCCCTACCATATACAGGAAGTCCTATTCAACGTGCCACCTGGAACACTGCTGTGATATTCACCAATGATGACTTGTTATTAGGTTCTAAACCACGTAATTGTCGGTTGTTTGTCACTAGATACATTCGAGGGAAAATGGTTAATTATACTAGAAGATGGTTCCGCAGTCAATGTCATGCTCTATTATGAAGGATTTAGGTATCACCATTGACGAATTATTTAAAAGCCGAACGATGATACAAAGTTTCAATCTAGAAGGACAATATGCAGTTGGTGTGATTCTTAGAGTTAACAATTGGCGACTTAACGACATCATCACTTTTTTATGTGATAGATTCCAAGACTTCATCCAAGTTAATACCGGGGCGTCCATGGCTACATGAACATAAAGTGGTAGCATCAACCTTACACCATTGACTTAAGTACTACCAGGAAGGGGAAAGGAGTGCAAATCAAGATGTTAAACCATTTATCGTGGTTAAGTCTTCTTCGAGGAAGATGTTATGCTGAATGAAACTATGACATTGCTATATCCTTCATAGAAAGAGGTAGTGTAGAGAATTCCAAGGAGACTCACACACCTCCATAAAATGTTTATCATGGCAACACTAAGGCACAAAAACACCAGGAAAAGAAAATAAGCAAGCAACTTCAGTCACTTCTGTGAAACAAACAATCATCATAGCAAACCCAGCATTGTCAGTCTTTAGGTAGATTCCTAAGTCTCATCGAGAGGATGGTGAGTCACTATTTAGTGAATTCATAGTTCCCAAAGCACAACCAAGGCTAACGTCAAGTTCAAGGAAGCCAGTTGGCATATTCCTAAAGAAAAGCGTGTGCTTTAAGTTCATAAGGCTAACCAAAGCAAATTGATGAAGGCCTTTCTCCCTGGTTTCATTGTCTAATGGCTCACTCCAAGAATAAAGCGACTTGCTAGGGATACGCAATAGAGATGTATTTGGTCCAAATGCATACAAATTAATGAAGAGGTCTGGTGATGTTTAGTGAGCTGACATCTCTTGGGTATGTCATCGAAGCTAAGTCTTACAGACTTAATGATACACGAAAGATGATGCAGAATGAAGAGGGTGAAGTTGCAATGTCTAAAACTGGCTTGGTTACATACCACCCTAATCTAGAAGGATTTCAGGATGACGTAAGGACGAACAGTCACTCGTACAATATATTACTACTGAGGAGGTTAATGATGGTAAGGGTGAAAACATTGAGAGCAACCCAAAGTCATCAGCGTGTGATAGGTTACAACAGTATACATCACAACAATGCCCTTTCGTGTTTAGAAGGATGGCAAAGGATAAAACCTCGAAGTCCTCTGCCTTTCATAGGTTAAAAGGAGATAACAGCCTAAACCCTCAATCTTTGACATAATCAAGATAAGTGAGAGGTTATTAAGTTGACCATCCTCACAAGAGAGGGATTAATTGTTTAGTTGCCTATATGAAACAAATGAAGCCTAAAGTGCCATTCCTTCATGTATAAAGCGTGTTTTTATATTATATGTGAAGACAAATGGCTCTCCAAAAGTAAAGAGGTGTACTCTAGTCCTCACTAGCGAGGAGGATACTGCCAACTTAAAAGAAAGAACCAAGGAGATAGAACAAACTTTTTCTAGGTATATCGTAGTTCAAGAGGCTAAGTTTTGGTAGGGGGTTAGCCACACTTAATGAGCTAAAAGAGTTGAACCTCGAATATGGGGAAGGGCTTGCTCTATCTATTTGAGTGCCATGCTCGTGCCCAATGACAAAGAAGAGTACTTTAAGTTTCTCTTTGAATATAACAATGTGTTCCCATAGAGCTATAACAAAATGCCTTGATTAGATCCCAAGGTTGTAGTTCCCCACATGCCCATTAAAAAAAGGCGTTTCACCTAAAAAACAAAAGTTAATATCGGAAATAAAAAATGAGCTAAACAAGCTCATAGATGTCGGGTTCATATGCAAGGTGAAATACCCAACGGGGATTGCCAACATCATCTCAATAACAAATAAGAATGGCCGACTTTGCATTTGTGTGGATTTTTGAGGCCTTGATAACGCATGCCCAGAAGATGACTTTTCGCTTTTGGTTACTTAACTAATGATTGATGCTATCATTGGCCACGAAGCCTTGTCCTTTATGGATTGCACTGCAGGCTATAACCAACTTCATAAGACATTCGCATATAAAGAGGCTATAGCATTTCACACAGCAAAGGGTATCTTTTCCTACAAGGTGATGCCTTTCGGCTTAAAAAATATGGGAGCAACCTATCAGAGAGCGATACAAACTATTTTCGATCACATCTTACAAAATTATGGAATATTGTGTAGATGATCTAGTTGTTAAGTTCACAAAGAGATCAAATCATTTGCGAGATCATCGCCAAATCTTTGAAAGATTACGATAGGGCCAAAGAAAGATGAATCCACAAAAGCACGCACTTTGGTGTCACCTTTGGGAAATACGTAGGCTTTAACATTTGATATAGAGGTATTGAAATTAACTAAGTTAAGATATAAACAATTTAAAACATGCATCCACAAAAGAAACTAAAAGAACTTTGGGGTTAGCAATGACACTTGATGTATATTAGAAGGCTTATATCAAATCTCACTGGTCATTATCAAAAAAAGGTGTGCCTTTTAAATAGGATGGCTCATGTCAAAAGGCTTTCGATGGCGTTAGAAGTTACTTGTCAAGTCCTTTGTGTTGGGAATGCCGATTTGTGGCAGGCCTCTTCTACTTTACATCATAGCCTACGAATGTTCCCTTGGAGCATTATGTGCCTAAGAAAATGCCGAAGGCAAGGAGAGGGCCCTTTACTACCTCAGTTGGACATTGGTTATGGTTGAATTTTCCTATTCAGTAATTGAAGACATGTGCTTAGTTCTCTTGTTTGCCATTCAATGTTGAGGCATTGTATGCATGCTCACACTATGTATGTTATCTCTAAAGCCGATCCAATTAAGTACTTCTTCTCAAGGCTAGTTCTGAATGGATAACTTGCAAAGTGCGTAGTTATCTTAGAATAATACCATCTTATTTACATGCCACAAAGGGCAGTTAAAGGCCAAGCATTAGCAGATTTCTTAGCAGGCCTTCTAGTCCTAAGTGAGTGAGAACTAGATGATGATCTTGCAAGGGAGGAAGTGTTATTTGTCGATGTCCTACCACACTAAGAAATGTACTTTGATGGTGCTTTGCGTCATAATGGTGCAAGAGTAGGAGTCATACTTATCTCCCCAAAAAACCATATTCTTCCATATTCATTTGTGTTAACCTTGTAGTAATCTCACAATATAGGTAAATATCAAGAACTTATACTAGGACTTTAAATGGAAATTGAGATGGGGATTAAAGACCTTGATATATGTGTTAGTACGTAATTGGTCATCAATTAACTTTGATAAGAATTTGGAGTGAAGAAAGTTAATCTTATCCTATATCACAAGCTTTACTAATGACTATTAAAGGGGCTAAAACCTGTTAAGTTGGAGTCTATTCCTAGGAGTGCTAACAAGATGGTTAACGCACTTGTAAACCTTGTAGCCACTTTAGCATAGAGAACGAGAGAGAATGTGGTTGTTCCAATTTGCAGTCAATGGATTGTTACATCACCTGAAGATGACTCTAATGAAGAATCAAAGCAGTTTCCATTTGCGAGATACATAAAGATGATTAGTGCTTGCCACTTATAGACTACTTGAAACATAGAAAGCTTGTTAAGTGACTTGGGGGATAAAACAGAAATCTAATGGAGAGCCTCACGCTTTCTCTGTTGCCAAGGAACATTGTGTCGATGGTCTTTCTTGGCCTTTGGTTACAATGTTTAGACAAGGAGGAAGGAAAACAAGTAATAGAAGAAGTCCATGTTAGCGTGTGTAGCGCACATTAGTTGGGACCCAAGTTACGTGATCGTATCAAAGAAATCGTTTATTATTGGCCCACCATACTATGTGATTATATCAACCATGCAAAAAGGTGCAACATATGACAGCTCTAAGCTAACTTCATTCGCTAACCTTCAGAACCACTCCATCACATCATAGCATCTTGGCCTTTTGAGGTATTTGGACTTGATGTTGTGTGACGTCGCACTCCTAAATCTTCTGCTGGCCAGTTGTAAATATTAGCTACCATTGACTGTTTCTCTAAATGGGCAGAGGCTATCTTATTATAGAAAGTTAAAAAAGAGAATGTTGTCGACTTTATTCGGATGGACATCATAAGTCGATATGGTTGCCCCGATATAATATCACAAACAATGGCAAACCATTCATCAACAAATTGATGACAAGCCTGTGTTAGAAATTTAAGTGTGCCCAACATAAATTGTCCATGTAATATGGACCTTCAAATTCCTAGCAGAAGGCTTCAACAAAACGTTATGCAACCAGCTAAAGAAGGTGTAGTCCAAATCCAAGAGAACTTGGCATGACAAACCCTTTTGCTCTGGTATATGGAGTCAAAGCCCTTTTACTCTAGTACATGGCGTAGAAGCCCTCCAGTCACTGGGAATTCAAATTCTGTCATTATAAAAGAAGGTTTAAGTGAAGATAAAAAGGACCAGCTTCACTTAGCAGAACTTAGAGGCCCTTGATGAGAGGAAACTTCAAGCCTATGAAAACTTAGCGTGCTATTAGGCTCGCCCAACTCAAACATTTAACAGAAAATGTGCAACCACAATCTTTTTAGGCTAGGAATCAAGTGCTTGCATTAAGGAGGCTAATGATCATTAATCATAAGACTGGGAGCAAATTCACTCCCAAAAGGGAGAGACCTTAGTTGTCCATGAGGTATACCTAAATGGTGCCTGCAAGATACTGGATGGAAAAGGGGCTTGGGTTGAACCTAAAAGTGGCAAGTTCTAAAAGCACTATGTCTCTTGGGGAAAATACTTGGCTAGCTTCCGAACGAAAGCATAAAATATTCACACCAAAAAAAAAAAACCCTTTGCAGTAGTCCCAGCCTGCAAGAGTATTATAAACGTTGAACGGCAAAACGAAAAGTAAAAAATAAAAACCCTTGTGATGCTCTTGCTACAAAAGAGTATACATTGTGAATGGCAAAATAAATAATTAAAGTATATTTTGTTGAAGTACTTTATGACTTTATCTTATTTGTAATTGTAAGTTTCCATAACTATGTAGGTGCCTTGGTAAGCAAATTTTAAGGTGCAGTCTGAATAAGACAAAAAAAGAAAGATGGGGGGGAGGAAACAAGTTTTATATTACCGAGAACATAAAACTTGTTACAATAGCTTATTGCACGAAAAAAAAAATCAAAGTAAAAAGTGAGCAAAATAAACTAGCTATTAAATTAGTTGGTTTCCAAGCATCAAGGTCGAATGAAGATTGTATCTCTAGCATGAGCTACTCATGCCTCTCTAAGTCTTTCATATCATTCGGTGATAGAGTGGGCACAACGTCAAAGTTAGCGAGAACCTTGGATTTCTCATCAACTTCCTTCTCAACATTTGCTAGTAGACTCCATTAGGCCTTGATATTATCCTTTAGCTAGCACTCTTCTTCCTAGGTAATGTGAAGTGCTTCCTCTAAGTCAACAATTTCCTAGGCCATTCCTTCATGTTTCTCTATCAATGCATCAAGATCTGCACGAACCATGACAAGATGGGATCGTATGAGTTTCACCTGCTCAATGCACATAAGCTTCTCCTTCCCCACATTATTATGATAACAAGAAATGGAAGCTGCTTTCTTTATTCATAAGAAGGTAGATATAGTGCTTCGGTAGTCTTCCACCTTCTTTCTCTAGGGGTTTGGGTCCCCACAGAGCCACTCAATTCCGTTATACATCATTGAGGCTTCATGGGTTTTGGCTTTCACTTCATCAAATTTTATGTTTTTCAAATCGGGCAAATACTTAACCCCCATTACTTATGTGGCAGAAGTGATGATGCTCTTGGAGCTAGGTCCTCGGTACAAAGAAGTGGCAAGGGTAGCAAGCAGGCCTCCCCTTTGAACCCCTGGGAATATCAATATCTGCAACAACAATGGGTGATCTCTTGGCCGCTACATAAAGAAAATTTAGGCCATCAACTGAATGTCGACTATTGGTAGGCATGAGGAGGTAGAGCCACTCAATTAGGCCCTGAGAATAGCTTTTATTCCTCCTCAAGCTGAATCTTTGACTGCGTGAGCCGATGTCAATATTCTCACAAGCGTAATATCCTTACTTTATTCTAGGATGTGCTTTAACGATGAATGATTTAATAGCTAGGCCAGCTTCCTTAATTAGTTGCTTACCAACAATAGGTGTAGCCTCTTACCCTAGGTCGAACTCACCAATCTTTAAAAAAAAAAAAAAGAGAGAATTAAGCAAAGTAAGTATCGCATAATTTCGAGCTGACTAAAAAAAAAAAAAACTGAAGAGAAAAAAAGAAATGGTAATAAGAAGACATAGAAAGGAAAGGAATGTCATCAAGGTTGGCTTGCTCAGCTAAATACCTCTCGACATCATCTAACAAGTCTTCTAAAAGGATTGCTCTAGTGTCTCCCCGATTCACAATCTCACGCCGTTTACTCCCTTATGTATGAAATTCACCTAAGCGTCATCACGGGACTTCTATTCCTTAGTATCTAAGTCTTCCATAGAATCTTTTGCTTTCTTCACCCCAACCTTTTCAACGAGCCCGTCTCTACATCTTTCTTCTATTTGGATGATTTCACTTCCCTACTCCTCATATGCATGGAAACACTAGTTTTGAGTCATTAATAGTCACTTTGGACCACCAATTCTGATGTACTAAAGAAATATATTAACTTAGCATCAAGAAGCGAAAGGGCAAAACACCTTAGAACATACTCTCCGAAAATAAGAGCCACTTCGAACACCGAAGGGCATCATAATATAACACTGCTTAAGTCCGAGGTTCCTCCAGAAGCATCCCAGAAATCCCTTGGCAGAACCCAAATTTCCTCCAAAACCAATGTAGATTATAGGGGTCAACATAAAAAGTTGTACTGCAGCTTATAGGAAGGAAGCCATCCTAAACAGATATTGAGTAACTTGCGTTGTCTCTATCCAACTCACCACTATCAACAACGGTCTCTGATCGGTTCTTTCCTAAAATGAGACAAGCCAAGTCTAAGATTTCCATTCATGAATCAATTTATGAGCACCACTAACGTTGCTATGTTTTGTTTGGGAGCCGGAGTAGCGTACTATAAAAACACCTAGAGGGATGGGTTGCAGTATGTGATGGGTTTTAAAGAAGTGAGCAACCCATCCAAAAAGGTAATGGACCATAATGAATGGAAGGCTTCACGGCATCGGTAATCCAATTTAGACCATGGTAAATGCTTACTAACAAAGGAACTGTCATACTCGAGTTGCAGCCGGTTGCCATTAAACTAACGATCTCAAAAGTTGTCGGATGAGTAAATTGCTTCCTAGTTCCAAGAAGTGAAATTCCCCATGGCCAACATGATAAGAATAAACCCAAATAACTACCCTTCCTCTTCTCTTTTGGGAATCCCAAGGCTTTTAAAGAGGCTTAATTCATCTCAACTCCAGCGAATATCTTGAGTTTGAATTTGGCCATTGGGGTTATAGGTCTTCGTAGGAGTTGAATTATGATGGTGAGAGCATGTTTGACGAGTTATGAATGAACCTTTGTTTGCACCAAAAATCTACCCAAACTTTAGCACTAACTCCCTTCTCACAGTTATGTGCCTTTTCTAAGCTCCTAAAAGCAGCAAACAAGAATCTGCAAGAAGATGGATTGACCATTTGGTCTTGCTTATCTTGATAGTGGAAAATTTGAATGTTAGGGACAGTCTCATCATATATTTTGCCATTGATTAAAAGGCCATGAACACTATAGAAATCCCACAAAGAGGTGGGCATTTCCCCACACATAGTATGAAGAGCATTAGTGATAGGGCACCGGCTCTAGCAAAAAGCATTAAGAATGTGAACATCCTAGCTATAGGAGTAAAGTGAAGCATACACTTCTTGATATAGTGAACAACTCCTCAATCGCTACTCAAAATAAGAGAGTATGTACCCTGTCCATTCCTAGTAAAGGTGTATGTAACCAAACTCTCCTTAAAACAACATGTAGGTCCTTATTGAGACTTCCCATATATGATTTACTGCCCAATCATGGAAAACTTTATAATCAACCTAGATTTGTCATGTTACACACTTTGAAGTAAATAAGCAACATCCTTTTTGCCTTTCTCCGCTCGAATTGATAACTCCGAAGAAAAGGACAATGGCTCTATAGTAGGCACTTCGTTAGCTTTCGGCCAGCATAAGGAATCATAAACAAGAAATGAAGTCCCTAATTCAGGTTTTTCATCCTCCTTATCTACGATGGAGAGAAAGACCTTGTGATCTCAAACCATTATAAATCACCCAAAAATTTTATAAAACCAAACATAAATTTTCTCTTTTTTTAATGGAGGAAGCTAGCAAATAGAACAACATTTGGGAAGAAATAAAAATAAAAAGCGGGGATGAAAAAAAAATCGATCAAAGATTTTAGTTCTTTACTACCAAGATGGAGGTAAGTCACGATTTATGAACTAAAAGAGTTGAATCTCGGATCTATGGAAGAGCCTCGCCCTATGAATGTGAGCGTCGTGCTCATACCCAAGGAGGAAGAAGAATACATCCAACTTCTGCAATATAAGGATGTGTCTGCATGGAGTTACAAGTAAATGCTTGGATTAGATCTCGAGGTCATGGTTCACCAGTGATCAATTAAAAAGGGTGCTCCACCTAAAAAACAAGCTCAATAATGTTTTCGCTCTAAGTTAATACCAAAAATTAAAAAGAACGTAAGTAAGCTCATTGATGACATGTTTAGCTGGAATTCTCCTACTTAAACCATTCATAACCTTAATTTCTTTTATTTGAAGGCTTTGTACACATCCTAAAGTTTCCCCTTATGGCCTGAAATCATAATCATGCATAGTTTTGGTGGGCTGAAAAGACGGTACAAAACCGAGCAGAAACCAGCTTCTAGAACCCGGTTAGTAGCTGCACGTATTTTCCATCTTGTAAGGGTTTGCTCAGCTATTTACATGCTTTTTTGCTTCAATTATGAATCAAGGTAGCCAGGAACATCATCATTTGGTGTAAAATCAGCGTTGGAAAGAGCTAGCCAATGTGAGAGAAAAGGAAGAAATCACGCCTTGCATTCTGATTGGTCAGCCGAAAAGAGGTCTCACTTTACGGCTACTTTTCTCCCCTTTTTCTCTAATAAGCTTATGTATTAAGGCTAATTGGATGTATTAATGTTAAGTATGATCATTTGTTTTGCTTTCCTTAGTTTACTGGATTTAATTAGCTTAAGTTAAGCAACCTTTATAACTAGCTTAGTTCTAAGCACTAGCTAAGCATGTTTAAGAGCTTTCCTTCCTAGGAAGGAAACCTCCTTAGCTCGCTTTGCTACCTTAGGCCGTGTGTATAAGGCCCTTTTGAAGGCTTATTTTATAACCAAGCTTTTGATATTGAATGGCTGAATTGAGAGCATTGCTCTTGCTTTCCTTAAACCCTTAACTTGGTTATCTCTGACTAAGTCGGTTAGAGTAGTGATCAAGTAAGCCTTAAGCCTTGATTAGGTGGTGATATCTGTATCCTTATTAATCTTAAGGTCCTAAGCTCAAGCCTAATGGTGATATCTATATCTAAGCAAGACTTTAGAACTCATTTATCTCCCCTCTCACATTCGAACTCCACTTAGAGTCTCCAATGATTTATGGTTGCGTTCATTGCACTTGGAATCAGTTTAGAGTGTTTGTTGAAATCCTCCATAGATACATCAAATGCTGAAGCAACCTAGTAGAGGGTGATACAAACTATTTTCGAAGCTATGTTTAAAAATAATTTATGGAATTCTATGTGGATGATCTATTGTTTAAGCCTGAAAAGCGATCATAACATGTACGAGATCTTCGTCAAATCTTTAAAATATTACGATAGCAGCAACTAAAGGTGAATCTACTGAAGTGCATAGTTGGAGTCACATTTGTGAAATTTGTAGGCTTTATCATCCAGCATAAAGGTATCGAAATTGACCAAACCATGATAAAAGCAATTTGAGACATACCTCACCAAAGGACCTCAAATAACTTCGGAGTTTCCAAGGATGCTTGGCATATATCAAAAGGTTCATATCAAATCTTGCTGGTTATTATCACCATTTCAGCGGTCTCATGAGAAAAGGTGCACCTTTTGAATGGAATGTCAAAAGACTTTCGTTATCAACAAAAAGTACTTTTTATGTCCGGTTTATGGGAAGCCTCTTCTATTTTACATCATAGCACAAGAACATTCCCTTGGAGCATTATATGGCCATGACAATCCCAAAGGTAATTGGACATTGATTAGAGTTAAAGGTAACTATTCAGCAATTGAAAAGATGCACTTAGCTATAATGTTTGTTGTTCAAAAGTTGAGACATTACATAGAAGCCCACATTGTCCATGTTATCTCAAAAGCCAATCCAATTAAAAGCACCTTATCAATGCTAGTTTTGAATAGACCACTTGCAAAGTTGCCAGTCTTCTTATAACAATTCCATCATATTCATGAGCCATAAAGGGTAGTTAAAAGTTCAAGCATTTGTGAACTTCTTAGTAGATTACCCGATTCCATATTAGTATGAGCTAAATGATGATCTTCTTCGAGACAAGGTCTTATTTATCAATATTGTACCACCCTGTGAAATGTACTTTGATTGTGCTATGCGTAATGATGGTTGTTGGTAATATTTTCATTTGGTGGGAAAGGGTTATAAGTCGTCCTCTGGATTAATGGTGATTAGCTTTAGATTGACTTAACCATAAAAGTGTTTTCAAAGTCCAAACTTAATTAAACAAATCTAACATGCAAAGTTAGTAAACACTTCTAAAATGACTTTTCAAAGCAAATAAGCACTACAGTAATCTAGTTAATGTTTACTAGCATCTAAATGCACATAGCACAGAGAAAAGAGGACTGGGCTCGACATGGCCCTTAGCTCAACTTGGCCAATCAACATAACTAACAACCCTCAAAGATTGCCCCAGAAAAAGAAGAATTTCTAAATCAAACTAAGATTAACCCTAGAAAGTGCAATGAAAAGATAAGGGAGAGAAGTTTACCAATGAGTTCACAAGCATTCATGGCCATGACTAAGAGCTACCATTATTATCAAGCTTCGGATGATCTCTTTACCCATGAAACCTCAAGTTTGCAGTAACTCAAGCTATCCTAGTAGTGTAAATGAGCAATTATAGAGAAGAGGGAAATAAACAAAAGAGATGATTGAGTCCTGAGAGTTAGATTTTGGTTTCAAATCGATTGTACCAAAACCCAAATCTCCCCACAACCCACAACTCATTAACCGCATATTTGGGGAAGGTTAATGCTGCTCAAAAGAGAACTTTGAAGAAATTTAGGAGAGAGAAAGTAAGATTAAGCAATAATAAATTGAAGGTCAAGAAACTTGCAACAAAATTAATATAAAGCTTCAACTTTTAAGCTATTCATTAAGGGAGGAGAGAGAAAATTCTACAAGGCTAAAACTAGAGAGAAATAGCTGCTAAAAAGTAAGATACCCTAGCAGTGCCAAAAATTGCCTTCTAACCCTTACATTATGGACCAATTAAAAAAAAGGCAATTTAGCGTTTGGCACAGGTCGTGCCCCTTTACGCAGGCCCCCGTGCCAAATCTTGGTCCAATTTCTCTTTTTTCCTACTCATGGCATGCCCTGTTGGCTTCTTGGCACGGTCCTTTAGTATTTGGCACGCCCCTTGGATTCTTCCTTCAAAGTGGGTTGGGATTTTCTTCTAGTTGGGATTCTCTCTTATTTAAACCTACAAAACGCAAAATCTAATTAATGAACTAATTTAATGATTATTGGTGAGTTAAAGTCCAATAATGAGGGTCAAAAATTTGGCCGGTTAGAAACCAAACAAATACCCCCACAATTTTATTTTGCTCATCCTCAAGTAACACATGAGGAAATCACCTTTTTATTGGTGGTACGTTTACGTTTAGCATATGCAACAAGCCCTTTAGACCTTTGTGTCCCCCAAGTGGACGAGTGCAGTCTCGTGAGGGTTTAAGAAAGACAAACCCACAAGTCGTTGAAGAAGAAAAAGGAAAAGAGAGAGAGAGAGTGGGAAAAAATCTTTTTGGGCTTTTCACAAATCTTTACAAAGCAACATTAATAAGGGTAATCGTGCATTTCCTAAGTCAACAAGTCACTCTAATCCCCAAGATCCACACAACACATGCATAGGGCGCACAATCAGTAGTAATCATATTTTTCATTCCAAGCTTTTTTAATGAGAAGTAAGCGGTGGTTACTCACTTTAGGCATGCAAAACTCTCCCCCCAAGTCTTTAGATTAATAACATGGTTGCACTCATACTCAACACCAACAATGCACTCTACCATAAGTCTGATCTAGTTATCATCCTCCACCACATAATTGCACATGCATTTTGATGGCCAAGAGGGCTTTTCAAAGGTTGTAATGGGGCTAGCTTAAAGGTTGAGAAAAGGGATAACCACTTGGGAATGAGGAGTTAGTAAGCTGTTGTAAATTTCTACAGGTATACAGTTTATCACTGTAGGAATTATAGATGCTGTCCTCATAGATGATTCTGAAATTGATTACTAAAAATTTAAAATTAAAGTTAGAAGCATTCCAACCTTATTACCAAAAGAAAATTAGAGTACCGAAACTTTTGAATCATAACACTAAATTAGAAACAGGAACCAAATGCAAATAATTTCAACCCACCAACACTTAGCCGTGAGTATCCATTTATTCCCATGTTAACATCAAGGCATCGCAAAATGAATATAGCAAAGCAATTGAACCTAAGAGCAGCAGAGCCCACCAATTCAAAACAGGAGAAGTGAGCTTGAACTATTAGAATCTAAATTTAAACAACTTTGATATCAAACATGCAATTTATGGCTGAAATGCATAGCCTAGAACCGAAATACATCCATTAGAAACTCAAGCCAGATCTTGAATTATGAACAGAAAATGAAAGAGAACTCAAAAAAACGCAAATTAAAATCAACTCAAGGAAATTAACTCTATCCCCTTCAAACTGAATTTTTTCACTTTTGTGGCCTTCCATTGACTCTTCATCGTCCCTATGAATGCTTGAAACTATTCCATTGATGATGGTGAGTAATGATGGACGAGACAGAAAAACGCCATGACCGTGTGGGGAAGATGAAGCAACGTTGTCTCCTAAATTTGGAAACGAGCAGCGAGGGGAAGAAGAAGAGAAGATGAAGAGGCTGGCAATAGGGACTGCCCTGTTTTGCTTCCCCTGTTCGCCGGTTTGCTGGAAACGAAGAAGGAGAAGAGGTGATGGGGAGGGCGTTCACGTGACACGGCATGCTGGGGTTTAAATGAAAACAACAAGGCAGGCTGGGCTGAGGAAGAAGATAAGGGAACAAACGGGCCAGGCCCAGCAAGGGAAGAGAAGGTCGGGTCTAACATAAGAACAGAAGGAAATGAAAGAGAAGGAGGGGGGAAAATTGGGCCGGCGTGTGTGAATTGGGCCACGGCATGGCATGGTTTTCTTTTCTTTCTTTTGTCTTGTCCCCTTCAATCTGATCTAACCCTTGCACATGTTTGAGCAAATTTATTTATTATTTTTCAAGGTGTTTTTAGTTTCTACAAAATAAATAAAAACATTACATAAATTCTAATTTAATAATTTATTCCGTGCAATTATGAGATAATATAAGGGTATAAAATGTCATAATTTACGATTTAACAAATACCCCCATATCTAAGTTTTGCTCATCCTCGAGTACAATAAGAGTGAAAATCCTAGAAAATAAAATAAAATTTTAACTCACTTTCGTATGAATCACAATTGCAATTAGCATGTGCAGCAAGTCCTTTAAACCCCTAGGTTACCCTAGTGGACGAGGAAGGTCTTGTGAGAGTTTGGAGATGATGTACCCACAAAATCTATAAAAGAAATCCAAAACGAAAAATGAAAAATCTTTTTGGTTTTTTTTTTCAAAAATTTATATATACAATACTGGGAAAAAATATATACACATTCTAACCAGCCACATTGCTCAAGAACCGAAAGTACTAGATCACATATATGCACAGTGTACACATTAAGAAACCTTAATTCCACTAATGACATCTATACACAATCCTTCACCCACTTAGAAATTATGTACAAGCATGACTAGTAAAACCTCACTTTAGGGAAATGTGGAACACTCCCACTCATATGTTTAAAATATAACAAGGTTCACTTGACTCTCTTCCAATCAAACCAATTACCATAGTCTTGCTAAGGTTCTCGATTCTCCACCACTAAAATGCAAAACGCGAAATAATAATCAAGAGGACTTTTTAGGGTTACAATGCGGCTAAGGGTAAAGGGTAAGAGATGGACAAATGATTGGGGAAAATGAGGAGCTAAAAGCCACAGCTAATGAGCAACCAACACTTACACCAATTATATTGCATACTCTCCCAAAAGAAGATAAGAACACACCCCCTAGAAATTATGAATTGACCATTGGAAATGTGTATACAAGGATAATCCATACCAAACACTCTTATTCACAACACATGAATTTTTCAAGAGATTTTCTTTAAACTTTTTTCCATCAATTTTTCAATGGAAACTTTTTCATTTAAACTTTTTCCATTTCTCCATTTTTCTCGCTTTTTTTCCCTTTTTTCCCCTTTTTTTAAGAAGAGAAAGAATGAATGGCATGTACAAGAGCAAGACAACTCAATTCTAAATTGATGGAGGTCCATCCCCTAGCATGATCCATGGCCAGCAAGGAAGCCCAAACAGTCCAAGTTCCAAGTCCAAAATGCAAAGAATCAGCCTAGGAACACAAGGGAACTTTTTTGTCAAAACTGGAATTTCAGGCGTGCACAAACCCGGTTTTGTGCACCTGATTTCCTAACCTTCCCAAGGCTGAAATGGGGTTGCAGGAAGCCTAAGTTTAAGTTCAAGATGTGCTCTTTCCATCAAGACCTCTTGCAAGTCATTTGGAGATCATTTGGTACCTCAAAACCTCAAGCCAAGTCAGACACTACATCTGGCCAGAAACTGGACTGTCCGAAATCAAGGGCTGTTTTGGTGGACCATTTCTCCTCTATTTGGTTTGAAACTTTTATGGCTTGAAAGTACTTTAAAAATATTATCAAATGGCCATAAAAAAACTCAGCCAAATTACACACATGTGGAGCTATTAACCACCAAAACATTGCACAAAACACCCTTTTATCCAGCCCATGCCCAGCCGGTACAACAGAGAGAGGAATGAGGTGTTTTTGCTCTTTTCCATGCTTAGCCACTTGCAAGAATCATCATGAGGAGTGCCAAGCTGCCAAGGAAGCTTCCAATCACCCCAAGGTCGACACATCATCCTCAAGATTAGCATAGAAGAGGTGTCAAGTGGAGGATGCATCTAACCTTTTTTGCTTTGATTTGATCTTTGTATTTTTGCCTAGTTTAGCTTGTAGTGCAACCTAAGGCCTATGTTTGTACCTTGAAGATTGTATTAAATTCCCCCCCAAGGCCCTTTGGCCGGGCACACTCATGCAAACATAGTGAATGAAGTTGAGCATTGCTCCTTTGAACTCTCAAACTCTCTTCTAGCTTATCTCTTCCTTTGGCCGGGTTGAGTGGTGATCTAGCAAGAGTCTTAACTCCTTCTTGGTGGTGTTTCTGTATCCAAGGGGTGGTTAAGGGCCCTAACATCTTTCCTTGGTGGTGTTTCTGTATCCAAGGTTGGTGTTAGTTCTGGCTACTTATCCAAGTCTAAGGAGAGTTTGAGGATTCAAAGTTGCCTTGAACTTCTTGCACTTTCCTTCCGTCTTCCCCATCCTCTTGGCTTTCCCTTGAGGATACATCATACTTAGTATCAGAGCTAAGGCTTCCCTAGGCCTAAGCTTGCTGCCCAACACCCTTCCAAACACCCAAACACATTTCCCCCACAAAAAAGCCAAAACCGTGCTCCACGGGTTTTCACCGCCCAGAACATCGGCACGGCTGCCCCGTGCCAAAGCGCACGACCGTGCCACCCTCACGTCCCAGCCATACTTCATTTTCACCCACAGCCAGCACCTCAGCACGGCCACCCCGTGCCATGTCACACGACCGTGCCACCCCTTTTCCAGCAACATCTCAACTTCACTCCCGTCCAGAACCAGAGCACGGCCACCCCGTGCCTCACAGCACGCCCGTGCCACATTCAGGCCGTGAAGTTCCTCCTTGTTTCAACGTGAGCACTACTAGCATGACCATGGAGGAGAAGTTTGAGGCTCTCATGAGGAATTATGAGGCCTTGAGGCTACAAAATGAAGAGATCAAAGGTCAGAACGAGTATTTGAGACGACAACTCGGAGATTCCTTGAAGCAAAAGCGTAAGGAGATTAGAAGCTCCCGATCTTCTAACTCCTCCGACTCCAAGCCAGAAGCAAGAGAAGCCCCACGCTTGAGCTCATCAAGTGAAGAGGAGGCTTATGAAAGATCAAGAAGAGGAAGGCGAACAACCTCTCACCATGGAGGCATTAGAGTGGAGATTCCAGAATTTGAAGGGAAGCTAGACCCCGATGAGTTCTTGGAATGGATGCAAACCGTTGAGAGGATCTTTGACTACAAAGAGATTTCGGAGGGAAATAAGGTAAAACTTGTGGCCCTTAAACTTCGTAAATATGCTTCTCTTTGGTGGTCCAACCTTTGTGCTAAGAGAGCTAGGCAAGGGAAGGGAAAAATTCGAACATGGGAAAATATGAAAGCCAAACTCAAAGCCCGTTTCTTACCCCCATCTTACCTACAAGACAATTACTCCCAACTTCACAACCTTACCCAAGGGAACTTGAGTGTCGAGGAATACACTAGGGAATTTGAGAAGTTGATAATCAAGTGTGACTTGAGGGAGCCCGAAGAGCAAACCATAGTGAGGTATTTGGGTGGGTTAGATCCTAGATATGCTCATGTGGTAGAATTGCAACAATACACCACTTTTGATGAGGTGTGTGTCCTAGCCCACAAAGTTGAACAACAAAGGAAATCCAAGCTCTACAAAAGAGAACCTCCCAAACCCTTTCCCAAGAGCCAACCTTTCAACAAGAGGAGCTCTTATCCACCTCCCAAACCCGCGGTTACTACACCCCCACCTCCACAAAAGAACCAAGCTCCCCAAAAGACTCCACTGTCCCAAAACCATCCCAACCCTAAGCCAAATGACCAAAGAAGATGTTTCAAGTGTCAAGGTCTTGGGCACATTGCTTCGGAGTGTCCAAATAGGAGAGTTATCACCTTGGCCGAGTGGGATGAGAGAAGAGAAGAAGAGGAAGTAGAGGAGGAAGAAAGAGAAGGTGTGTTTTACATGGAGGAACAAGAGGAAGTGATTGAGGCGGCGGATGAAGGAGAGTTACTTGTATTGAGGAGAGCCTTGAGTACCAAAAAAGAAGAGCATGAAGAACAAAGGGAGAACATCTTCCATACAAGATGCACCATTCACGGCAAAGTGTGTTCCCTCATCATTGATGGTGGGAGTTGTGCAAATGTAGCATCCTCAACCATGGTGGAGAAGCTTGGCCTTCAAGCTTCGGCTCATCCTCACCCCTATAACATTCAATGGCCAAATCAAGGTAAGGGGTTGCAAGTTAATTCAAGATGCTTGATTTCATTTTCCATTGGCAAGCACTATCATGATGAGTTGTGGTGTGATATCATCCCCATGGATGCATGTCACCTTTTGTTGGGAAGACCATGGTTATTTGACCGAAAAGTCATGCATGATGGCTACTTGAACACCTACACTTTCCACAAGGATGGGAGAAAGATCACCCTTGCCCCATTAAGCCCTTCCCAACTCCACAAAAGCAAGCCCCAAGCAACCCATGACCGTTCGGATATGCTTCTAACCGTGAGTGAGCCTCTCCTTAAGACTTCTCACCATGAATTCAAAGCCTTTAGGGAGTGGATCCTAGCCACCCTTGAAGAGTCCGAAACCACCACCCCATCACACCCCCTAGCCCTTTCCCTCCTTGAACACTTTAGCCATGTCTTTCCCGAAGAAATACCTCCCGGCTTACCTCCACAAAGAACCATCCAACACCACATAGATCTCATACCCGGTTCCATCCTCCCAAATAAACCGGCATACCGAGCCAACCCCAAGGAAACCATGGAAATCCAAAGGCAAGTTGATGAGCTTATGGATAAGGGGTTGATTAGAGAGATGTTGAGCCCTTGTGCGGTTCCGGCCCTCCTTGTTCCAAAGAAAGATGGGAGCATGCGCATGTGTGTTGATAGTAGGGCAATCAACAAAATAACCATCAAGTATAGATATCCAATTCCCCGCCTTGAAGACATGCTTGATGAGTTATATGGTTCTAGTGTGTTCTCTAAAGTGGACTTGAGAAGTGGCTACTATCAAATCCGCATTAGAGAGGGAGATGAGTGGAAGACGGCCTTCAAAACCAAAGGAGGCTTGTATGAGTGGCTAGTCATGCCATTCGGTTTGTCAAATGCTCCAAGTACCTTCATGCGGCTCATGAACCAAGTGTTCCGGCCCTTTATTGGCAAATTTGTTGTGGTGTATTTTGATGACATCCTCATCTATAGCAAGAATGAAGAAGAGCACCTTCAACATCTCACCCAAGTCATGAAGGTCCTAGAAGAAGAAAAACTCTATGGTAACCTCAAGAAGTGCACCTTTTTCACTCAAGAGGTGACCTTCCTTGGTTACATTGTTACAAGTGAAGGTATCAAGGTTGATGAAAGCAAAGTGGAAGCAATCCGGTCATGGCCAACCCCAATAAGCATTAATGATGTGCGAAGTTTCCATGGGCTTGCCTCCTTCTATAGGCGGTTCATAAGGAACTTTAGCACCATTATGGCCCCAATGACCGAGGTTATCAAAGGCGCAACGTTCAAGTGGACTCCCAAAGCCCAAGAAGCCTTTGAATCCATCAAGTCCAAGCTCACCCAAGCACCGGTTCTTGCCTTGCCATGTTTTGACAAAGTGTTTGAGGTAGAGTGTGATGCATCCGGAGTTGGTATTGGAGGAGTACTCACTCAAGAGGGGCGGCCCTTAGCCTTCTTTAGTGAGAAGCTTTGTGACTCAAGGAGAAAATACTCCACTTATGATAAAGAGTTCTATGCAATAGTGAGGTGCCTTGAGCATTGGAATCATTACTTGGTAGCTAGTGAGTTTATCTTGCACTCCGATCATGAAGCCTTGAAATACATTCAAGGGAAACATAAACTTAACTCACGGTATGCCAACTGGGTGGAGTTCCTCCAATCTTTCCACTTCACCATCAAGCATAAGTCCGGAAAGCCCAACCAAGGAGCCGATGCCTTGTCAAGGAGGCACTTATTGCTATTCCAACTTGATGCTTGCATTCTTGGCTTTGAGCATTTGAAGTCCCTCTATGAGAAAGATGAAGATTTGGGAGAGCTCTACAAGGAGTGTCTACGGCATCCCAAAGGAGACTTCCTTGTCCAAGATGGGTTTTTGTTCAAGGGTTCAAGATTGTGTGTGCCTAAGTGTGGCACAAGAGAGCTACTCATATGTGAGGTCCATGGAGGATCTCTTGCCGGTCACTTTGGAGAGAACAAGACCCTTATGATGCTAAGGGAACATTACTATTGGCCGAGTATGAGCAAAGATGTGCAAGATGTGTTGAAGAGATGTGCAACTTGCCAAGTTGCCAAGAGCCACCTCCTACCCCACGGCTTATACACTCCCTTACCTACTCCCAACCATCCTTGGGAAGATGTAAGCATGGACTTTGTTCTTGGCCTCCTAAGAACACAACGGGGTAAGGATTCCATTTTCGTGGTTGTTGATCGTTTTTCTAAGATGGCCCATTTCATACCTTGTACCAAGACCAATGATGCCACCCACATTGCCGAATTATATTTCAAGGAAGTAATGAGGTTGCATGGCATCCCTAGATCCATTGTTTCGGATAGGGATACCAAGTTCCTTAGCCATTTTTGGGTGACACTTTGGAAGAAGATGGGAACTAAGCTCAAGTATAGCACTTCATGCCACCCCCAAACGGATGGGCAAACCAAAGTCACCAACCGGACTTTGGGAACCCTTCTAAGAGTGCTAGTGAAGTCCAACCTCAACGCTTGGGACTTAGCCTTGCCTCATGCCGAGTTCGCTTTCAACAAAATACCTAGCAAGACTACGGGTATGTCCCCATTCAAGGTAGTTTATGGGTTGGATCCTTTGAGTCCCCTTGATCCTGTTCCAAGGGAGATGAATGAGAAGCCTCACATGGAGGCTAGCAAGCGAGTTGAAGAGATTCAAAAGCTCCATGAGACCGTGAGGTCCAAGATAGAGAAGGCCAATGCATCCTACAAGGACCATGCCAACAAGCATAGGAAGAAGATGGTGTTCCACCCCGGTGATTTGGTATGGGTTCACTTGAGGAAGGAACGATTTCCTTCTAAAAGGAAGAGCAAGTTGATGCCAAGAGCCAATGGCCCCTTTGAAGTGTTAGAGCGCATCAACGACAATGCTTACAAGATCAATTTACCCGGTGAATATGGAGTTTCGGCCACCTTCAATGTAGCCGACCTTAGCCCCTATGAGGAGGATGAAAATCTTATCAATTTGAGGGCAAATTCTCTTCAACAAGGGGAGGATGATGGAGGTCCATCCCCTAGCATGATCCATGGCCAGCAAGGAAGCCCAAAGAGTCCAAGTTCCACGTCCCAAAATGCAAAGAATCAGCCTAGGAACACAAGGGAACTTTTTTGTCAAAACTGGAATTTCAGGCGTGCACAAACCCGGTTTTGTGCACCTGATTTCCTAACATTCCCAAGGCTGAAATGGGGTTGCAGGAAGCCTAAGTTTAAGATCAAGATGTGCTCTTTCCATGAAGACCTCTTGCAAGTCATTTGGAGATCATTTGGTACCTCAAAACCTCAAGCCAAGTCAGACACTACATCCTGGCCAGAAACTAGACTGTCCGAAATCAAGGGCTGTTTTGGTGGACCATTTCTCCTCTATTTGGTTTGAAACTTTTATGGCTTGAAAGTAATTTAAAAATATTATCAAATGGCCATAAAAAAACTCAGCCAAATTACACACATGTGGAGCTATTAACCACCAAAACATTGCACAAAACACCCTTTTATCCAGCCCATGCCCAGCCGGTACAAGAGAGAGAGGAATGAGGTGTTTTTGCTCTTTTCCATGCTTAGCCACTTGCAAGAATCATCATGAGGAGTGCCAAGCTGCCAAGGAAGCTTCCAATCACCCCAAGGTCGACACATCATCCTCAAGATTAGCATAGAAGAGGTGTCAAGTGGAGGATGCATCTAACCTTTTTTGCTTTGATTTGATCTTTGTATTTTTGCCTAGTTTAGCTTGTAGTGCAACCTAAGGCCTATGTTTGTACTTGAAAGCTTTGTATTAAATTCCCCCCCAAGGCCCTTTGGCCGGCCACTCAAGCAAACATATGAATGAAGTTGAGCTTTGCTCCTTTGAACTCTCAAACTCTCTTCTAGCTTATCTCTTCCTTTGGCCGGGTTGAGGGGTGATCTAGCAAGAGTCTTAACTCCTTCTTGGTGGTGTTTCTGTATCCAAGGGGTGGTTAAGGGCCCTAACATCTTTCCTTGGTGGTGTTTCTGTATCCAAGGTTGGTGTTAGTTCCGGCTACTTATCCAAGTCTAAGGAGAGTTTGAGGATTCAAAGTTGCTTTGAACTTCTTGCACTTTCCTTCCGTCTTCCCCATCCTCTTGGCTTTCCCTTGAGGATACATCATAAATGGTCACCATGATACAACCCCACAACCAAGATTTACCATCAATTACTTAAAATACCCAAAAGCTATCCAACTTATGAAGTGTTGCCCCTCTAGCCTTGGCTCCGGTAGAAGAAAATATGTTTAGGCAATGGCTAAGACAAAAGGGTTCACAAGAAAAAGGGGTCAAAGCTAAAAGGGTTTAACAAAAGGGTAAGCATTCACACAAAGCTGGCGATTTGGCTATGTAGCTTGCAAAAACAAGAGAATGCCTCTATCATATTATCATAATGCACATGCTAAATGTGATTTCAAAGAGAATCAAAGCAAGTTCTAGAGATGTAATCATGGAAGAGACACACACGAAAGAAAAATGTGAGACTACATATGATGTATTAGTGTATAAGGCTTAAAATCTCACCGGTTCATCTACCACTGCCAAGCTTGCTTAGAATTAATGTCAGGAGTTAGCATCGTATACAAACATCATACGTTAGGACTAAGTTCTATCAATGCACACCACATCTATAGACAACCTAACACTAAGGATACAACAGAATATAGCCAATCAGAATGGCACATAAATTCCCCAAAAACAAAACAAAATTTTTTTGGATTTTCAAATTTTTCACCTTTTTTTTCAATTTTTTTGCAATTTTTCAGTTTTTTGTTTTTTCAAAGTCTGAATTTTCTTCAAAGTTTTCCCACCCACACACTTAAGCCTGCAAATGTCCTCATTGGGAGTGGAAAGAAACATAAAAAGCCAAAAGAAGAATGTATATACAAAAGAAAACATGACTCAAAAAGAAAAAAATGACAAACTCAAAAAGGAAATAATAAAAATAAAACAAAGCAACACATATATACAAAAGGGAATAAAATTAAAAAGAGAAGACAGAAAGAAACGAGTGTACCACGTCAGGTGTTGAATTACACCTAAGCTGTAGCCTCCAAAGATGTGTTTAGATAGAGGCTCATAGAGCATCAGCCACTCCATATTAAGCTGAAAAGTGCTACTCAAATCAAATCCCATTAGTGCACGAAGTAGCTTATCAAATACAGAAGACCAACTCTCCGTAACATAGAAACAATAAAAAGTATAGAGTTGGAGCTAGGAAGAGTACATCCACCAAGCCAATAAAGCACAAGTAAGGGCCTACTTTAACTTGTCAAATAGTTGGGCCCAAACATCAAATAGACAGACGTATTTAAAATTAGCCAGTACGTGGGTCATTGGCTTAGAAATCTTATCATCAATAATGAGCGGTCTAAGCAAAATAGTGGGTGCAAAGTCCACAAGTTTTGTAATATCAAAAATCATGAGAGTTTGGTCTAAATCAAAATTCTTAGTGGCAGCGTTCCCAGACTCGATAAATTTAGACTCGCGATATTCAAAAAAGAGGTCAGTTTGGATGGGGTCAAAGGAGGAGGATTCATATTCGACACGAAAACCCTCATCAAAACTGTCATTGATATCAAACCCATAAGAAAAGACTCATACTCCACAGAAAGAATAGTGTCATTAAATTCCAATTTAGTAGGTTCAACTTCCTCTTCACATGGCTCCTGTAAAATAGGTTCTGTTGACTCTTCTATCTCATGATGCTCAATGTTAGACTCGATGCTCATATCTAACGCACTAGGATTCTCAAGTTCTTCACCCTCCTCAAACTCACAAGAGTCATTCAAAGCAGTGGCTAGGTCCGCAGAAATTAGGACTTCATCAGTGACATCCCTAGGTGAGCTAGTGTGGGGTGCCAAGCCAGGAGATAGAGACTGAGGAAGGTCACTCTCTTGTTCTAAGCTAGGCAAAGGCATGACATTATTCAAGTTAGGCCTGACAAGATAAGAGGCCTCAAAATCATCCTCAAGACTAACTTCAAGTATAGGCGATCCTAAATTAGAGTCAGGCTCATTATAATTCTCCTTGCTATGACTGAAACAATGAGAATATTCAGCAATTCTCTTTTCCATGTTCTCTATCATTTTATCAGTCATATCATTAATCGTTGTCCTTAGGGACGATTGTGGAATTGATTACCAAAAATTTATAATTAAAACTAGAAGCATTCTAACCTGATAACCAAAAGGAAATTGGAGTGCTGAAACTTCTGAATCATAACACTAAATTAGAAACATGAACTAAATGCAAATAAATTCAACCCACCAACACTTAGCTATAATTATCCATTTAGCCCCATGTTATCATCGACGCAGAGCAAAATGAATACAACAAAGCAATTGAAACCAAGACCAGCAGAGCACACCAATTCAAAATAGGAGACGTGAACTTGAATGATTACAATCCAAATTTAAACAACTCTAATATCGAATTTGCGATCTATAGCCGAAATGCACAGCTGACAACCGAAATACATCCATTGAAAACTCAAGTCGGATCTCGAATTCTATAAGGAAAATGAAAGAGAACCCAAAAATGCAAATTAAAATCGACCCAAGGAAATTAACTCTATCCCCTCCTAACTGAATTTTTTCACTTTTGTAGCCTCCCGTCGACACTTCGCCGTGCCTTTGAATGCTTAAAACTGTTCCATTGATGATGGTGAGTAATGATGGAGGAGAGAGAAAAAAGCTATGACCGCGTGGGAAGGATGAAGTAGCGTTCGCTGCTGAATCTGGAAACGGGCAGCAAGGGAAAAAAGAAGAGAAGATGAAGAGGCTGGCAGTGGGGACTACCCTGCTCTGCTTCCCTTGTTCATCGGTTTGCTGGAAACGAAGAAGGAGAAGAGGTGATGCGGTGACACGACCTGCTGGGGTTTAAATGGAAAGAACAAGGCAAGCTAGGCTGAGGAAGGAGATCAGGGAACAAGCGGGCTAGGCCCAGCGAGGGAAAAGAAGGCCAGTCTAGCGTAAGAAAAGAAGGAAATTGAAGAGAAGAAGGGGAGAAACTGGGCCGGCATGTGCGAATTGGGCCATGGCCTTGCATGGCTTTCTTTTCTTTCTTCTTTCTTATCCACTTCTATCTTATCTAACCCTTGCACTTGTTTGAGCGAATTTATTTATTTTTTTCAAGGTGTTTTCAGTTCCTACAAAACAAATAAAAACATTATTGAAATTCTAATTTAATAATTTATTCCAAGCAATTATTAGATAATATAAGGGCATAGAATGTCATAATTTACGGTTTAGCACAAGTCGGTCCAATGAGTTATCACAATCACTCTGTCAAACGTATCCCTCACAAATGCACCCCAACTAGCAATTTGAAATGATGACTTGAATACTCTAGTTATCACTTAAACCTTTAATGCTAAGACTTTTATTTCCCTTTTTTTACATTTTTTTAAAACAAAGTTTCTCATTTCTTTGTTTTATTGTGTTCTATTCTCTTTTTCTTCTTTTTGTTCTTTTTTTCCAACCAAAGAATGCTTGGCAAGAAGGCTTTTGACTTTTAACAAAGTCTTAAGTCAATTCCCATATTTCTCTCTTCCTTTTTCATCAGCCACACCAATGCACACTCCCTTATATTATTCCCAAACCCTCTCATCATAGTGATAATCATTAGTCTTGGCTCAGGAGGAGGTAATGTTTGAGGCCAAAGGCTAATGATGCGGATCACACAAAAAACTTCGGTGCGTAAGGCTCAAAGGGGGAAACAAGGGATACAAATTATGTAATAAGGGAGGCTTTTTGGCTAATGTGGCTGCAATTATGCACACAAAATGCCTCCTTCCTTTCGTCAGTAATGCAAATGCGATATGTAGTTTCAAAGAGAGTTATTGTAAATTCTGGAGAATGACAAATTCGGGTGAGCCCCTTATAAAAGGATAAGATGACCTCAAGTGAAGAAGCGATCAACTAAGGCTTAAAAACCTCACAGGTTTATCAACCCTACCTACTCTCATCTATTAGGTCAAACCAGACATGCATTGAAAAAAACTTAGACCTTCTATCCATTACATGCACCATAATTATGTGCCATTTGAATCCCGAGCAAAATGAGGTCCTTGCTAACAAAAGCAACACATATTCCCCCAAAACGATCTGTTTACAAGAAAAATGAAAAATCTTTTTGGATTTTCGAAAAAATTTCTCTCTTTCTCTTTTTCAAAAATAATAGAAGAGGGTTCCCCACCCCCCCAAACGTAACATGCACAATGTCCTCGTTATGGGAACTAAGGTGCTGTAACAAGGAAACAACAAAAAATAAAGAAATGAAAAAGAGAATAAAAGAAAGAATATAGACCAAGAAAAGGAACAGAACTACCTCAAAAAAAAAAAAAACATGGACGTGATAAACATGGAGTTATATATACAATGCAATTGCATGACTAGACTAAATACAACTATGTGCGTTACCTATATTACCAAGAAACCCATTATGCCAATAGTCAAATCCACCGCACGTGGATTACACTGATCACAGCATTCACCCATTATGTCAATCAAATGTCCAACACACCATAATAAGTAGGGAGGGGCAAAGATGAATAACAACATGTGACCACCTAGCTAGGATGCCCCCCTTATATAAATAATAACAATGAATCGACTTAAAATGCAATACACGATAGAGAGTAAAGGAGGGGTCATATACCCCTTAGGGTATGTCACTCCCTTCTCGATCGACTGCATACATCCAGACATCCGATGAATGTCATGACACATCTCATTGTACTCGTCCTGAAGTTTAGCAACTTCCTCCGTGAGGTTGGAAAAGGATTGGTTAAAGGTCGCGTCAAAAGGCATTTAGGGTGTGGAAGAGGTGCCCTTCACCTTGAAATAGGGGTGTTGGTTTGTGTTTGTAGTTGAGGTGGTTGTTGTTATTGTGCGAGGTCATTCTCCCCTTGGTGTCCCCAATTGTTGGGCCTCTTGCTCTTCATCTTCACCTTCGTTGTCATCATCCTCACTGCCCTCTACATTGCACTCATCAACTTCATCCCCCTATCATGGCAACACCATCTCTCTCACAATGACTCGATCACAGTTCCAATTTCTTTTGTTTGAAATAGCGGTTTGGGCAGCATCGAGAAAGGTCAAAAGTACTTGTCTGTGGTGGGGATACTTGTTAATGCCTCTCTTTGTGTCGAGGATAGTCAAGTGGGCTAGGGTGGCTGTATCGAGATTCCCATCCGAAAAGTAAGGCTCGAGATTGCCCAATTTTCGCCCATGGCCCCAAGGCTTAGGCAATTAGAGTGATTATACCCCCGCGCCAATTACATTTTCGTAAGTAGTTTTGGCCACTTATACTAAGTGGTAAATGATGAAAGCTCCGATAGCAGCATGGGTACCAGTCAAGGCGCAACTTTACTTTTCTACAAAAGTTTTGGCTATCACTGCGCCCAAAGATAATGTTAGCCAGCAATGCAGTATATAATGAATATTGACATTGCAAATGTCAGTGGCCTTGGCCTCCCTAGGGTAGTAAATACGTGGCCACCCACACCTGTCGTTGTATGATTTTCTTTTCGAGCATGTGATGTTCAACCAAACATGGTTGGGGTGCCACCTACTTGGCACGTCCCTTAAAGAATTTAAATACACCGGTAAGTGAAGCAACCCGTTAAGTTCCCTTAAACTCATCCTATGGTCCATATTAAACATCTAGAATGAAATAAGGACCTCTTGAAACCTATATGAACTAGCCCATTCCATATTCAATGAACTCAAAAACTCAATAAAATACCAGTCGTACGATGCACAATTCATTTCGACATATTCCATCCAACCTAAATTACTCAATAAACGCACAACATCATTTGGCATTCCTAATTGTCTTAAAGAATCCACATGCCAAAATCTTCGCTTATTTGTTTTCCTGGCACTAAATGTTTCATACTTTATCCTTTGATCATCATTCCCAAAAATTAAACCCTTAGTGCTAGGAGGTAAAATCAATGAGTAAGCATTTTTAGTACCTTTCGTTCTTGAGGGTGTTTGGGATGAAGATGCCTTAGATGATTTCTTAGGTAGAGTGGGTCCCTTGGATGATTCACTAACCCGTTTGTCCCCCATTTTGCTAATTGAGTGTGAATTCAAGCCTTGGAGTGCAAAACTAAAAGCAAAGAGCAAGCTTTCTTCATCTGTGACCTTCAACCTCAATAATGCAGGTTAGCATTTTAGAGAGAGAAAGTGAGTGAGTTGGGGATGAAATAGGGTGAATTTGAGAGAATTTGTGGTGGAAATGGGGAGATTAAGGTTGAAAATGGTGAATTTTTTAAAGAAATTAAAGTATTTAGCAAAGATTTGTGTGGGTAATGAGAGGGAGAATAAGGCTTAGAAAGAGACAGAGCTGTGTAGAGAGAGAAACTATAGAGGAAGAAGGTGAAGAAAAATGAACTCTGAATTTAAAGCGGCCCAAAGTTAGTATGGTCGTGCCCCTCAGCACGGGGCCTCCGTTCCCATTCTCTAGTTGTTGTTTTTCTTGGCTGATCGTGGCATGTGCGTGCCCCCTGGTGTGGGGGCACCATGCCAAATCTCTATCCAGGCACTCCTTTTTGTCTAATTTGTCTTCCAAATCCTTTTTCTTACTAAAAATTTTCTCTCTTTTTCTTCTTTTTGAACCTCTCTTTCTCTTCTTTTTCTCACTCATTTTATTCTCTGTTCTACTCTCTCTGTTTTGTCATTATTTAAAAATTATTCAAAGTCTTTTCACACTTTTTCTTGGCTTTTTCACCCTTTTTTATTCTTTTTTTCTTTTCAACAGCCAGACACTTATGTCCACCATGCACATTTGTATAATGACTCAAGACATGATTACACGGTCGGAGGACATTTGTGAAGGAAGATACACTCGACGTTCACCTTGTTTGCTAGTTCTAGCATGGGCTTCAATCTATGCCCGTTCACCTTGAGCACTTGGTCCTTGGTGGGGTCCTTAATTTTGACTACTACAAGGAGGAACACCTTAGCCACAACATAAGGCCTACCCCACCTAGACTGTAACTTTCCTGGGAGAAAATGAAGGTGGGAATCATATAGAAACACTTTTTGGCCAGGAGAAAACTGTTTTCTATGGATTAGTTTACCATGGAAGAATTTAGCATGCCCTTTGCTTTAGCGAGTGTTATCATATGCTTCTCGCCTAATTTTTTCCAACTCATTCAAACTAAGCTTCCTTTCCTCACCAACAGCTATCAAGTCACAATTTAGGGCTCCAATTACCCACCAAGCTAGATGTTCAAGCTCAAGGGGAAGGTGGCATGGACTCCCAAAACCACCGTATAGGGTGACATGCCCAAGGTGGTTTTAAAAGCTGTCCAATAGGCCCAAAGTGCGTCAATTAGCTTATTCGCCCGTTGCTTTCTATTCCTATTCACAATTTTTCGAGAATTTGCTTGACTTGCCTATTCAAAACCTCTACTTGACTGTTAGTTTGTGGATGGTACGGGGTTACCATGCGATAGGGGATTGAATACCTTAAGGTGTATCAAATGACCTATTGTCGAAATGGGTCCTTGATCACTAATGATAGCCCTAAGCATCCCATACCTAGCAAAAAATGTTTTCACACAAAAACCTCACAACCACCTTAGACTCATTCGTCCTCGTGGAAATGGCCTCCATCCATTTTGACACATAATTCACACACAAGAGAACGTACTTATTCCCAAATGAGTTTGGGAATAGAACCATAAAATCTATACCCCATACATTAAACATGTCCACAACAATGAGGTGGTCAGTGGCATCATATCTTTTATACCTATATTGCCCATTATTGACGACACAAGCATCTTTTACAATACTTATGGGCGTCTCTGAGTAAGGTAGGGCAATAGAATCCGCTTTGAAAAATTTTTACCGCAGTCTTTTTCCCACTAAAGTGTCATCCATAAAATTGGTCATAACAGAAGGAGATGATACTTTGAAAGTGCTCATCAGGGACACATCTTCCAATTATTTGGTCTGGACAATATTTAGATAAGTACGGGTCGTCCCATATGAAGAATCGGACCATGGAAAGAAAGCGATCCCTGTCATCCTTTTTCCATTCCACTGTCATTTCCCCAATCATTAAATAGTTCACTATGTTGGCAAATCATGACTCGACTTGAGCCCTAAACAATTGCTCATTGGGGAAATAGTCACACATGGAACTTTCACTTGCATCATTTACCACTAGCCCAGATAGATGGTCTGCTATCGAGTTCTTAGAACCCTTCCTATCTTTGATCTCACAATTAAAATTTTGTAAAACATAATCCACTTAATTAGCCTAGGCTTTGCATCCTTCTTTTCCATTAGATGTTTCAAGGCGGTATAGTCGGTCAAAACAATAACATGAGACCCTATGAGGCAATGTCTAAGCTTTTCAAATCCAAAACCTACCGCTAAGAATTCTTTTTCAGTCCTAGTATAATTCACTTACGCATCATTCAAAGTATGACTCGCATAGTAAATTACATAGGGCTTCTTATCAATTCTTGGTCCTAGAATTACCTCAACTGCATAGTCTAATGCATTGCACATAAGGTTAAAAATCTCTCCCCAAATAGGAGGATGCAATATAGGTGTCATAGTGATTGCCTCCTTAAGCATTGTAAATGCCACTTCACCCTCATTGGAGAAGTGGAAGTGTGTCTCCTTAGCTAGGAGTAAGGAGAAGGGCTTAGCAATCTTACTAAAGTCTTTGATGAATCCCCGATAAAAATCGGCATGCCTAAGAAAGGATCGTATATCCTTTACACAAGTACAGGGCAAGGTTCACAATCAAATCGACTTTCGCTTTATCCACCTTTATACCCTCAATAGAGATAATATGACTGAAGACAATCCCCCTCTTGACCATGAAATGATATTTTTCCCAATTAAGAGTTAAATTATGTCCCAATACCTTCTTAACACTTTTTCCAATTTAGCTAAGCAATCCTCAAAAGAGTCTTCATACACGGAGAAGTCGTCCATGAATATCTCAAGGCATTACTTAACTAAGTTAAAAAATATCAAGATCATACATCTTTGGAAAGTAGCTAGGGCATTGAAAAGACCAAAGTGCTTCTTCCTAAAAGCATAAGTGCCAAAGGGCATGTAAGTGTGGTCTTTTCTTGGTCTTCGGGGCAATAGGAATTTGGTATAGCTGGAATACTTGTCAAGGAAGCAATAGAAAGCCTATTCAGCTAACCTTTTCAAGATTTAGTCTAAGAAGGGCAAGGGAAAGTGATCCTTCCTATTATGGGAGTTCAACTTTTAATAGTCAATGCATACCCCCTACTGGGATTGGACTCTTGTGGGAATGAGCTCAGTCTTATCATTCTTGGCCACAGTTATACCGATCTTTTTGGGAATAACTTAGACGGGTCTCACCCATTAACTATTTGAGATGGGGCAAATAATGTCATGATCTAACCACTTGAGGATTTCTTTCTTTATAACTTTTTAAAGGGTGGGGTTCAATCTTCTTTGTCTATCCCGGTAAGGTTTTGTATTGTCCTCAAGGTGTATGCGATGTTGTACTATGATGGGACTAATGACACAGATGTCTCCTAAAGTCCACCCTAATACTTCTTTGTTTTCCTTAACAAGTCTAGGACTTGAATTTCTTGGTCTGAATTGAAATAAGTAGCAAGTACACAGGAAAAGTTTCATTCGGACCTAAGAATGCATATTTGAGCATGTTGGAAAGGGGTTTTAGTTCAAGAGAGGAAGACAACAACACACTAGGAGGTGCCTCATGAGATAAAAGGGGAATAGAAGAGATGATGCAAGAATAGATGCTTGCAATGAGTCATCACATTGGTCCTCAAATGCGAATACGTTATATTCGGGTTCATACTCCATGCAAATTGACTCATCTACGTAAGACTTTAACGCTTCTTCATAATCAACCTCTACCTCCCCCAATGCAAAGTCACCCACCTGATTAAGGGATTGGTGCTCAACATCATCAAAACCCATTAGTTGCTTTCGAACGTTAAACACATTTAATTCTATGCTCATATTTCCAAATGTGAATTTTAATTTCCCATCCCTATAAATAAGAGCATTTGAGGTAGTTAGGAATGGTTGACCAAGGGTGCTAGGGATTTTATTTTTAGAACTCATTACAACCTCAGTCTCTATGACTACAAAATTTATTGGAAACATGATTTCCCCCACTTTAGTCAGCACATCCTCAACCATCCCTCTAGAAAGCCTAGTGGAACGGTTAGCTAACTGAAGGACCATTTTTGTTGGAGTATGCACGGGATGGGCTGAATGAAGCTATCTTAAGCTTAGTTCTAAATTTCTCCTTAGTAACAAGATATGACTTGATTTAAAGGTCAGGCCACCAATCAAGACTAAGGATCCACCAAGAATTGTTTACAGGCTATGCTGCCCACAATTCTATAAAGGATTCCACTCAAGACTCACCACCTTTGAGAAAGGATAAAGAGAACTTAAGATTTTGAGAGAGAAAGCTTGAGCTTCTTTGCATATAATCTGAGTTGTATCTTACAAATGAGTTTACTGGCTTTTTAAGCGCCTAAGCATAGCCAAAGCAACTCAAGAGTTAACGAGGGGGAACAAGAGTACACTTAGGGAAGGGGGAACATTCAATCGATCACCTATGCACTCTAACACATCACCACTTGCTTTGTCAACCTCATTAGTGTTAATGATGCCCTTAAGTGAGGTGTCAAGCTTACAAAAGGCCATAAGTACATTAGCACAAGCAACTTGCAGCAAGAAGTACACATAGATATCAAGAAACAACCTAGTACAAACGGCTAGGCTAGAGCCGGTTAAAGAGGTGTTTTGCTTGTACTTTAGGCTGGATAAAGGCAGCACAAGGGGGTGCTTTTTGGGCACTTTGGGCACTTGACTTGATAAATATTTAGATCACCTTTCATTCCCTAAAGTTTCACAAAATTTGGACTTCAATAAGGTAACTTAATCAGCTCCATTTTCGGACTATGCCGGAATCTACCTAGTCTATATAGTCTGGAAAGATCTTGCTATTTGACCCACCAAATGAAGTCCAAAAGCCTTGAAATGTATGTTACTGGAAAGCTAACATTCTAAGCATAAAGAGATGGGCTAATAATCCCAATCATGACCGTAGAAACCATCTCTAAAAGGCAGATAAACTAGGACCACATTCTGTCCAGAACTGGCTGAGATAGTGCAACCTATTGTTTGTACCTTCCTTTATTCTTGCTGAGGGTGTAACTCCCTTTTGATGCATAAACACTTAGAAGTCCCAAATGATAAGAGTGTCACACCCAAAGGGCTTAGGATGGGGTTAAAATTAGAACTCTAAATCAGTACACGGACCAAGTCCCCTTTGATGGAGTTTGTGTGCCTTAAGGAGGATGTGGGAGCTCTCTTGGACTTGGGTAGGCATGACACTTGCTTCATCCTCGCCTTCTTGATTGTGATTTTCCCTTAAATCATCACCTTCTTCTTCATCATCAAGGTAGGGTGTGAGATCACCCACATTAAATGTAGGGGATACACCCATGTCTCCGGGCAACTCAAGCTTATATGGATTATCATTCACCTCCTTAAGGACCTTGAAAGAACCATCCCCTCTTGGCATGAGCTTGTTTCTCCTCCTTGATGGAAACCTTTCTTTTCTCAATTGTAACCACACCAAGTCCCCAGGCTTGAAGGTGATAGCTTTGCTGTGCTTGTTTGCTCTTGCCTTATACATTTCATTAGTCTTCTCAATCTTTACCTGAATCTGTTGGTGAAGCTTCTTCATCTCTCGTGCTTTCTCTTCGGCCTCATAAGTCACTCTAGACTCAAGTGGGAGTGGTATAAGTTCTAGTGGAGCTATGGGTTAATTCCATAGCATGATTCAAAGGGAGAATGGGCTGTGCAACGCTAGGAGTGCGGTTGTATGCAAATTTAGCATGGGGAAGCTTGAGATCCCACTCCTTAATCCTTTTGCTCACCAAACTTCTAAACAAAGTAGCAATAGTTTTGTTGGTGACTTCAGTTTGCCCATCTGTTTGAGGATGGTGGGAGGTACTATACAAGAGCTTAGTACCAAGGAGTCTTCACAAACACCTCCAAAAGTGGCTAAGAAACTTTATGTCCCCATCAGACACAATGCTCCTAGGGATACCATGAAGCTTAACAACTTCTTTGAAGTAGAGGTCGGCTATGTGGGTTGTATCATCTGTCCTCTCACAAGGAACAAAGTGAACCATCTTTAAGAAATGGTCCACCACCACCATAACAACATCCTTACCCCTTTGAGTTCTTCGAAGAGTAATTACGAAGTCCATGCTCACATCTTCCCATGGACCATTAGGGATAGGCAAAGGAGTGTATAATCCTTGGTGGAATTAACTCTTGGCCCTTTGATAAATAAAACACTTGGAAATCACCTCACGAATATCACCACCTATTTTAGGCCCGTAGAAGTGTTCCTTGCGCATGTCAATGGTCTTGTTGATCCCAAAATGGCCGGCTAGACCCCCTCTATGAACTTCTTTGATAAGAAGTTTTCAGATGGGTCCTCTTGGGATATAAAGCTTATTGCCCTTGAAGAGGAAGCCTTCTTAGTGAGTGTATAGGCTATGCTTACTGCCTTTTGGATCATTAAGGTAAGGCTTAAAATTCTCATCCTCTTGGTAGAGATCATGGATGAATTAGAAGCCTAGAACCCTTGCTTCTATCCCAGCTAGTAGGGAATGCCGCCTTGAAAGAGCATCTGCAACAACGTTGGTGCTCCCCTTCTTGTGCTCGGTCACAAATGAGAAGCTTTGTAAAAACTCAACCCATTTAGCATGCCTTCGATTGAGTTTATGTTGGCCATTTAAATACTTCAATACCTTATGGTCTGAATGGAGGACAAATTGTTTTGGCCTTAAGTAATGAGACCAATGATCAAGAGCTCTCACCAATGCATAGAACTCTTTGTCATATGTTGAGTAGTTCTTCCTTGAGCCATTGAGTTTCTCACTAAAGTAAGCAACGGGGCGTTGATCTTGCATGAGGTCAACCCCTATGCCAACTCCACTTATATCACAATCAACTTCAAAGAACTTGTCAAAATCGGGAAGGGCTAACACTGGGCCCTTAGCTTGGCTTTGAGCTTCTCAAAGGCGACATGGGCAGCCTTGGTCCACCCAAATGATCCCTTCTTCACGCACTCGGTGATGGGGCATAAGGGTGCTAAATCCCTTAATGAACCTCCTATAAAATAATGCCAAGCCATGAAAGCTCCTAACTTCGGTGATGGAGGTAGGAGTGGGCCATAACTTGATGGCTTCAACCTTAGCTTGATCCATGGAAATGCCATCCTTGGAGACAACATACCCCAAAAAGGTGACGTGGGGTGAAAAGAACTCACATTTCTCCAACTTGCCAAAGATCCTTTGAGCTGTCAAGACCTTGAATACCTCTTCTAAATGGTGTAGGTGATCCTCTTGACTCTTGAAGTGGACTAGAATGTCATCGAAATAAACCACCATGAATCTTCCAAGAAAAGGCCTTAAGACTTTATTCATCAACCTCATGAATGTACTAGGGGCATTAGAGAGGCCGAAATAGATCACTAGCCACTCATAAAGAATAGCCTTTGCCTTGAATGTCGTTTTCCACTGATCCCCTTCCTTCATATACATTTGGTGATACCCACTTCTCAAGTCAATCTTGGAGAAGATGAAAGAGCCATGTAGTTCATCAAGCCTAGGTATGAGGTACCTATACTTGATAGTAATGTTGTTTATGGCTCTACTATCCACACACATACGAAAGGTACCATCCATTTTGGGCACTAACAAGGCCAAAATCGAGCATGGGCTCATGCTCTCTCTTATATACCCTCTTGCCATCAATTCATCAACTTGCCTTTGGAGTTCCTTAGTCTCTTGGGGGCTACCCCTATAGGCAGCCTTGTTAGGGAGTGGAGCACCGGGAATAAGGTCAATTTGGTGCTCAATGGCTCAGATTGGACGGAGGCCGGGTGGTAGATCTTGTGGAAAGACATCTTGGTATTATGAGAGGAAGGGGTAGATTAGGGGGTATAAGGGAGTCACTTCCTCACTTTTGTTACTTTCAAGCATGAGCAAAGCTAGAACTTGCTTACCCTTGGTTAAAGCTCTCTCAACCCGTGTTTCACTCAACATGAGAAGGTCTCTCTTTTTCTCACTTCCCACCCCGGGCTTAGTTTTCTGGACTTGGTTTGGAGGTAATGGGTTTAGGACTATCTTTTCCTTATCAATGATCAAAGAGTAAGTGTTCTTGAACTCATCATGCATGACATGTCTATCAAATTGCCAAGGCCGATGCAAAAGTATATGACATACACTCATAGGTACCACATCAGAAAGGACATTATCTCTATGCTTTCTACTAATTGAAAAAGAGATGAGTGCTTACTTAGATACCTTAATGTCACCACCATCATTGAGCCATTTGAGAGAGTATGGCTTGTGACGTGAAATAGTAGGAATGCCAAGCTTTTCAATAAGTGTAGTGGAGGATACACTAGTGCAACTTCCACCATCAATGATCAAGTTGCAAACCTTGTCTTGTATGGTGCACCGAGAGTGAAAGATCATGTCCCTTTGGGCCTTACCATAAGGAGTGTCTTGAGTGTGTAAAACCCTTCTCAAGACAAGTAATTCACCTTCATCGGCCTCAAGTTGTGTCTCTTTTTCCATATAGTCCGACTCTTCTGTATGACTTCCTCTTGAGTCTTCATCAATAGGACATCTACTTCCTCAACCTCTTGCATAGTCATGACCCTTCGGTTAGGACAATCATATTGGAAGTGTCCATACCCTTCACATTTAAAGCACTTCTTGCCCTCAAGCTTCTTAGGTAATTCCTTTGGTGAAGGAAGAGCCACGGCCATGCCCTTGTCAACCCATGAGGTGCCTTCGGGTGTAGGATAAATGAAGGGCTTGAATGGAGGTTTTGAACTCACTTACTCCTTAGGAAAGGGCTTGGAAAAGATCTTCTTTTCCTTCTTTCTCTTCTCAACCTTGTGAGCGAACTTAAAGACATCATCCAAGGTGAAATAGGTTTGAAGTTCCATCTTCCTAGTAATAAGGGGGTTTAGCCCATTGAGAAACAGAGCCACGGTTTGCTCTTGGGGTTCATGGATGCCTCCCCTCAAAAGGAGTTAGTTAAACTTCCTCATGTACTCACCCACACTCATATTATTAAAACGCTAATGATATGATTTATAGAAAACTACAGTGGAAGACTTAATAAAAGAAGGCGCTACCGCCGTCCTGATAAGAACAAGGCTCACTGAAACCATTTAATCTTGCAACTCTTGTTTACAATCATAAAATCTATTAAACTGAAACACTTCAGGACCAAAGTCCATAATAGTTCAACCAAACCATGTACTAACTCACATTCCATACCACACAAATAACTTGACCCTAAGGTTGGTTCCAATATTCATGCTATGTTGAATCCACTGTGAGCATCTGACGAGTTCCAAAAGGGCTTGCTAAATGGAGAAACATGTTATACTTCATCACCCAAAATGGAAAACATGAAAACAATTCAAAAATATGAGCAAAAACTCAGTACATACATTCCTGTATTGTAAAATGAGCATAAAAACACTGTTGATGGGTACCCGTCTTTGCAATTCATTTAGTTGGCAATAAGAATGAAAATGAAAGTAATATAAAACAGAATTGCTCATTATTATCTGGATGTGAACCCCTTGCACTGATATGATCTACACATATGTGTACACCTGCCAATCTAATCAAGAGTTGGCCTGAAGCCGCGCGGGTAAATGATAGGCTGACGCCCTATAGATGATAACTGATGGGGCTATAAGTTAAATGGCAAATCACTATATAAACTAATTTATTGATAAACTCATTAAGAGTTGTAACTTGATAAACATGATTTGCTTTCTGAAGATACAGGCAATGGACGTACCTTGAGTCTTTAAAAATGACATCTGACTTGACACAAGTCAGCTGTTTCATAAATGTCATCTGACTTGATAAATATGTTCTGACTTGATAACACTTATGCATAACGGGGAATGATAACTAGGCCTCAACTCTGTTTTATAAATGTCATTGTAAGTATGTGTTGTCAGTAAATGATTCGTACTCGCAAAATTGAGCAAGCAAAAGTATGTGTAACAGAAATTGAGTAATTAAATGGTATACATAACTTGTGTATTTCAATATAACTTCAAAACTGAATTGATGAAAGTAATTAAATTTGAAATGTAAATGAAAGTAAAATAGTCCACAATGAGATAAATGAGATTGCAAAGGAAAAGGCCTTGATGGTGATAATTGAAAGAGTGGTTATGACCTTTTCTGAAATAGATTACTGATACGGGTTTAAGGCTTGCTGATGTATAACTTGGTTCAAGATAACAGCAAGTACACTAGATTGGCTTAATAAATGCATTTGATATATGCTGAAGTAAGTAATAAAGTTTTGAGGCAAAGAGAGATATATTTTGGTTCAAAATAGCATAAACTGCAATAACTTGGCCTGATAAATATGCTTTCTGAGTCACAACTCTTCCAACTTTTTATATTTCATTCATAAATCCATTAGATAAAGAATTCCACCCCAAATGAGTCATTGAACTCAATAGAAGCTATTAAGCTCACTAAGCTTGGTATTTTCTTTGTAAAATTCATAAATGATTCGCAGCTCATAAACAAACTCCCAATTTGTATATTTGTCTTCTTATTTCTCATTAATCAGGCTAAAAGCTCCATGAAAGTCCATGAGTATTCATGTCTCCCTAAATGATCGTGCTTGGCCCAAAATACACAAAATGAGTGTCTGATCAATCTCAGTCAATCACCAAAATGATCAAAATGAGTGCCTGATCGAAACGAGTGCATGCTCTTTACATATTTATTCAAAATGCTTCCAAAAATCACCAAATTCCAATTACTCAACCAAAATTCATGAAATCTTGTAAGAAATTCAAAAATAATATGAATAATCTACAGTACAATTTTCAGAATGTTTCTCCAAGTGTACGCTGCACAGAAATTGCAATAACGGCCCAATTTGCACTAAAGTAGGTTAGTTCACTTCAACAATTCATAACTTTCACCCTAGAGCTCAAATGGAGACATAAAACCCCAATATGTAAAGATTATGAAGTTTTCTAAAACTTTCATTCAGGACACAAGGCATGATTCCTACAATAGGGTTTCCAAAATAGGGCTAAAACACAAGTGTGTTAGGTTTTGGTCCATCTTGCATAGCTTTGGTAAAATGACCATAACCTCTTCCGCAGACCTCGGATTGAGGCGATTCAAGAGGCATTTTAAAGCTAACACACTGAACTATATACCCACCAAAATTCATAAGTTTTAGCTGGACCATTCATTACCTGTTTAATCCTAAAATTAGCCCTAATTTCCTGAAATTCCAGCCCTTCACTGATTTAACTTTCTCTTTTTTTTTGGGTACAAAACTGAAATCAATTCGAATCACCACAATTAGATATAAAAAGATCACTTAAGGCCTCATATACACATCCCAACTCTAAACAACTTCATTAATATATAATTACATAATTCGTATCCAAAACAGCGCAGTTTTCTTCAAAATTCCATAACTCACTGATTACACCTCCAAAATTCATGAAATGTTGCCAAAAAATCCCAAATAAGGTATAGAATCTGCAGTAAAAATTTCAAAATTTTTGGACATTTTCATAATTCCTAGAATTTTTGACAGTGGCAATTCAACAAATACAAAATCATGAAATCATGCTCTTGATCAAATACCCATAACTCCAAACATCCCCAAACTCAATACAAATTTCACAATAACTATCAATTTGATAATCCAAACATAGTCCATAAATAAAACAACCATAAAACTCAAGATAAAATAAGTTAGGGTTTTGGGATATACCTCACTTTAGGCTTGAATTAGAGGGAGGAGCGGGCTGTTTTGAGTCATTTAGATTATTGGATAAGATAGCTGGCAACAAAGGAAAGTCGGGGCAACCAAGAGGTGGCCGGAAAAGTGGCTGCAAACCACTAAAATTGGCGGCACTGCTACCCCTGTTTTCTGCCCTTGGAGCCGTGGAGAAGAGAGAAAATGGAGAGTTGGGTTTGTGAATTTTTGTTCAATTTTTGTGGTTATAAATTGTCAATTAATGGCTACATGTGGCTGAAAATTATCCACCCAAAAAGTAGCTTTTTGCTAATTAAAATTAGGTGCTAAAATGAGCAATTAGTGAAATAACAAAGTTAGCAAAGTTTTGGGCTTTTGTTTTGAGCCCAACAAGCTAAGTTCCGGCTCGAAAAATTATTTGAAGTGTTGAACAAAGAAAAAATTTTGTATCGCTCAGAATTAAAGTTTACCGAAGGTAAGAAAATAATTCATCACTAATTTATACTTACCGAGGCCTAATATCGATTCACCCACCATTTAATCAATCAACGAAACTCGAATTAACAATCAATGAAACTTGAGTTGCAAAGTGGTACCCAAAATGAAATATCTCCCAACTGGGATGATTAAGTACGATAAATGAAGGTGGAAAATTTAAATAACATAATGGAATTCGTTAAATAAATAAATTGAGTGTAATTGAATTTAATAAACATGATTTGGTTAAATAAATATCCATGAGTGATTAGGTCAATAAACATGATAAAGTAAATGAATAAACATGATTAATGACATAAATAAAGATGATTTAAATAAATAAATAGGGGTTAGGGTCGGGTTATTATAGCCTTTCCCCCTTAAAGAGTTTCGTCCTCAAAACTTATAACACTAGTCAACTATATGCAATGCTGCTTTAAAACACATGGGCCATTACTTCCCATTGCTTCCCTCTGAAGAGGTATAATTTGCCAAATGTACTCCAACTAACGGTGTATGTATTGTATAACTTCTTAATCCCATATTTCAGTAGTAGATCCCAATACTTCTCACACAATAGCCTCAATGAACTCAATTACTTTGCTTCAAAAGTGTTGTTCTCTTCGAAAGAAAGGAACCTTGTTACTAGTGAGGAGGTGCTCACTACTGGTTCATCACCTTGTCCACTAATGGAAACTGATGTATACCCTAATAAGGACTCTGATACTATAACGAGCTATAAAATACGTTATATACGTGGTCAAGTTCGACTGGCAGGTGTAGTCAACAAGCTACAGGATTTAACCTTTCTATGAATCATAAGGCCCCATGTAACTAGTCCATACTTGACCTTGGATAGTCGGTCTCTTACTACTTGGATTAGAAAAGCCTTTTGAAATAGTTCATAACCCATCTGTGACTTTGGTGATTTCCTTGTTTTGCCAGCACAACTCTTTTGTCAGCTGTATATCACCTTAACATGTACTTGAATTTCCCCTCGTAATGCTTACTTGGGTTAGCCATGACCTTGTACTCAATGTTTCTTCTGGCTCACTCCAATATAATTAGACAGTGCTTGAGATTATGCCCTTATCAAAATGTCCTTCTCTGATATTCCTAATGCATTATGGGATCTTCCCTTATTAGACTACTCAAGAATCTGCTCTCGTCGATAAAGGGTAATGAAATGACTATGGTTAGGGATGAGAGTGATGCAATTCTTACCCAAGCAAATCATTGTATACAAAAGAAATGAACAATGAGACTAAAAAAAGAAACAAATAAAGGAGAGGTTATCATGGGATGGTTAAAATAAAGATAACCATAAGTGTATTATGAATTCTAAAATATAATGCCATAGGAAACAAGATAAGTGCAATAGATTGACAACTAGATTGGACAAGCAAAGTGTAATAGATAGATAAATGGATTAGACGAGCAAAGTGCCAATGGATAGATAAATGGATTGGATAAACAAGGTACAATGGATAAATAAATAGCTTGAACAAGCAAGGTCTAATGAATAGATAAATGGATTGAATAGGCTACAGTGGAAAGGAAACATGCATTTGCTCATATGGAGCCAAGTCAAGTACGACAATAAGATTAAATAAGGATTACTGAAGTTCACTTATGACAAATGGATATAAGATATAGGTGTGAGAATTACAAGTGCCATAAATAGATCAATAGATTGAACCGGTAAAATGCAATGGATAGATTAATAGATTGAACGAGCAAAGTACCAATGGATAAGTAAATAGATTGAACAAGTGACATGAGAAACGTGCCTTCGCTCATATGAAACCAATTTAAGTCCAGTAATAAGATTGAGCAGAAAAGCTAAAGTTTACTTATGAGCATGTAAGATATATGTGTGGGAGTTGAAGTTCAAAATAAGGAGAGTAAGGGGATTATGGCAATCGCAATCACCCACACCAATGAGAATTGAATTACATTATGAATTCCAAACAAGTTATATGAGTGTATTATTATGAATAAATGAGATGTAAGGTAGATGTGTGGATCAGCTCTCAGCGGATTGAACGACAACTCATGATCATGAAATAAAGATGGTGAAGGTTGAGAGCACTGGAATGTTAACAACCATATAAGGTCGAATAAAAATGCATGGCACACTTAACAATGGGTTTGCGAAGACATGGAAGATCACCTGAATAGGAAATATCGGGTTGAAATACAACAGAGATTAAGCAATATTGGATAGTATTAAGTTTTAAAGATTATACAAGCAAACAATTACAAGAATGACTATAAAAGGGCATTCCCTTAAGAGATAAACTGTGGTTGCATGGTTTAGGTGTGATATCCGGACCTCAATTCATTCCTGGAAAAGACATCTGCTGTTGGCAGTTAATCCCATAAATCATTTATGCAAGGTATAGGGCACTTACTTTTTATTATGATTTTGATCAGCTTTCTGCACGCAGTACACAACTATAAGATTCTATCTTCCTTCTTTACACATAAAAAATGAGGGTTTCCCATAGTGACACACTTGGTCAAATAACTCCCTTCTGTAACAATTCACTTCACTAAATTTGTAGTCCCTTGAACTCTGCAGGGGGTCATGTGATAGGGGCTCTGAAAATGGAGTGAGCACCTAGAACTAGGTTGATCTGAAAATCAATGTTGCTTAAAGGGAAAACAGTCCTGAAAGTTCTCAAATGAAACATCTCTAAATCCACCAACTGTAAATATGGATATGGATATACCGAGTGTGGTTGTCAAATCACTAATATTCAATGCATTACTGACATGATAATTCACTTGCTTGCACAATGTAATTGGGGGGATAAATAGGGCTTTTCTTCCCTCAGCCCGTAGAAATGCACGTTTAGCCAATCCTCATCTCTCAAGCTAACCTTAAGATCCTTACCAATCATCTTAGTCCTGTAAGTACACAGTCAGTTCACCCCCATAATGATACCAGATCTGCCAATCAAACTGGATTGAATGTCCAGTGAATATGGTTCCAGCAATACTACTAGAGACATGTGTATAAAAGATAAACATTCAACTACCTACTGGTCTCAATAAATTAAAATGGCAGGGGGTAATCTAAAATATGAAGAGATGTAACCACAATATGAACTCTAGCAAAGATATTTCTTTATTGGTTAGAAAGGACCGACATGTAAGCTAAATGAATGAAAGGACGAAGAATCGTAATGAAAGAGGCAAGGCACAGAAATGACCTGCATATACAATACATACAGTTTGTCCACGATGGTCATGATAGTAAAGTAAATGATCGATGTTATGAAATTAAGAGGGAGTATTAAGTAATGAAGGTGAAGAAATGTAACAGGTTACCAAAGCGGCTTTTGAAAAGTCATACGGTATCTGTATGTGAGTAAAATAACAAAGATAAGGGTCAACACTATCAGAAGGGAAATTTTATTCATCTGGTGTTTGAAAGGACAATACATCAAGATGAAGGAGTCAGTCTTATGATTGAACATGATGACATCCACCAATAACACATTTTGCAGTAAATAGAACTCTCGGGTAGGTATATAAGCTTCAACACTGCTGGCAGATGGAAATAGCACAAATTGCTGTTTATTATTAATAAGATAGGCTATACCAGTGCAGGAAGGATTACCAAAATAATTTGAGTAACGACACGCAATCATTGCCATAGAATAGTATGCCAATATGATGTTACGGGGCGATAGAAACACAAACAATATGGATCCATTTAATTATCAAAAAGGCACTTAATGACTGGGTCTGAAGCAACCAAAGACTTTTCAAGCTATAAATGAATAGGACCCAAATAGAAGCAAGGAGTTAATGTAGGTGGCAGTAAAAGTATGAACACAGTGATGACTGAATTGTCAGTGTTTGAATCGCCTATAAGAAAGGTTGCTCAGACGTGTTTGAAGAAGTCCTCATAGACCACATATGCGAATTTCCATAAACACCCCATTACAAATCAAGAGAGTGTTAGTGACAAAGAAATGATGACTTTGAACAATTCAAGGTAACTAGGGTAGAAATAAGTCGATGACAGGAAGTAATGGGAGCATTAATGAGGTAAGGTCTTAGTGTCAAGATCGAATAATTCGTATACATGGCAGCTTAATCTTACTTGTACCACTCATATAATGCCAAGTGGCATAACTTAAGCTACTAATTATTATCACCATACATGAGCATTCATTGTAGTGTTCATCTCATACTGGTTTACCTCAAAGATATTGCCACATAAGGCATTTCCTCATCTAGAGGTTTACATCTAACTTGACACTATATTAATCCCTTGAGAAGTTGCAAATGGCATCCCCACATTGGGTTTCAACCATATACTAACACACCTCAATAAAACTCTCAAATCCTGGGGCAAAACGGACAGAGTTCCGCCTAAAAACTGGCTAAAACCTAGGTTTAAAGCCTTACAATAGATATCTGAAATGGAGAAAAGCACTTCAATAACTCAACGGCCACACGCCGGAGTTCATAACTCAATGGGTCACACACCCCGAGTGCACGATTGCAAAAATTTAAACAATAAGAGAAATGAAACAGACAATACAACTCCCAAATAAATAAGAGCATCCCTCACTAACAGGTGACCGAAATGGTTTCATACTCCACTTTGCTAATGCTTGGATATCAGGATATTACCAAATGATTGAGTCACCCAAATGGAAATGGTTCCTCCATATATGCCCACACATATTAACGTATAGTCAATAGCTCATTTAACTGGTCCAACATAACTCATACACACCTTGATAGCTAACTCATAAACACTTGATAGCTCATAGCAGCCTTTAAAACCTTAGCTCTGTTACCAAATTTGTAGCGCCCCTAAAATGCTAATGATATTATTTACAGAAAACTGCAGCGGAAGACTTAATAAAAGAAGGCGCTATCACCGTCCTGATAAGGACAAGGCTCACTGAGATCATTTAATCTTGCAACTCGTGTTCACAATTACAAAATCTATTAAACTGAAACACTTCAAGACCAAAGTCCATACTAGTTCAACCAAACCATGTACTAACTCAAATTCCATACCACATAAGTAACTTGACCCTAAGGTTGGTTCCAATATTCATGCTATGCTGAATCCACTGTGAGCATCTGACGAGTTCTAAAAGGGCTTGTTAAATGGAGAAACATGTGATACTTCATCACCTAAAATGGAAAACATGAAAACAATTTAAAAATAAGAGCAAAAACTCATTACATACATTTCTATATCGTAAAATGAGCATAGAAACACTGTTGATGGGTACTCGTCTTTGCAATTCATTTAGTTGGCAATAACAATGAAAATGAAAGTAATATGAAACTGAATTGCTTATTATTATTTGGATGTAAACCTCTTGCACTGATATGATCTATACATAGGTATACACCTGCTAATCCGATCAAGAGTTGGCCTAAAGCCGCACGGGTAAATGATGGGCTGACGCCCTATAGATGATAACTGATGGGGTTACAAGTTAAATGGCAAATCATTGTGTAAACTGATTCATTGATAAACTCATTAAGAGTTGTAACTTGATAAACATGATATGCTTTCTGAACATACAAGCAATGGACGTACCTTGAGTCTTTAAAAATGACATCTGACTTGATACAAGTCAGCTATTTTACAAATGTCATCTGACTTGATAAATATGTTTTGGTTTGATAACACTTATGCATAACGGGGAACGATAACTAGGCCTCAACTCTATTTCATAAATGTCATTATAAGTATGTGTAGTTAGTAAATGATCCGTACTCGCATAATTGAGTGAAGTAAAAGTATGTGTAACAGAAATTGAGTAATTAAATGGTATACATAACTTGTGTATTTCAATATAACTTCAAAACTAAATTGATGAAAGTAATAAAATTTGATATGTAAATGAAAGTAAAATAGTCCACAATGAGATAAATGAGATTACAAAGGAAAAGGCCTTGATGGTGATAATTGAAAGAGTGATTATGGCCTTTTCTGAAATAGGTTACTGATACGGGTTTAAAGCTTGGTGATGTATAACTTGGTTTAAGATAACAGCAAGTACACTAGATTGGCTTGATAAATACATTTGATATATGCTGAAGTGAGCAAGTAATAAATGTTTGAGGCAAAGAGAGATATATCTTGGTTCAAAATAGTATAAACTATAATAACTTAGTCTGATAAATATGATTTCTGAGTCACAACTCTCCCAACTTCTCATATTTCATTCATAAATTCATTAGATAAAGAATTCCACCCCAAATGAGTCATTGAACTCAATCAAAGCTATTAAGCTCAGTAAGCTTGGTATTTTCTTTGTAAAATCCATAAATGATTCGCAGCTCATAAACGAACTCCCAATTTGTATATTTGTCTTCTTATTTCTCATTAATCAGGCTAAAACCTCCATGAAAATCCATGAACATTAGTGCCCCCCTAAATGAGTGCATGATCAATCTCAGTCAATCACCAAAATGATCAAAATGAGTACATGATCAATCTCAGTCAATCACCAAAATGATCAAAATGAGTGCCTGATCGAAATAAGTGCATGCTCTTTACACATTTATTCAAAATGCTTCCAAAAATCACCAAATTCCAATTACTCAACCAAAATTCATGAAATGTTATAGGAAATTCAAAAATAATATGAACAATCTACAGTATAATTTTCAGAATTTTCCTCCAAGCATACGCTGCACAGAAATTGCAATAGCAGCCTAATTTGCACCGAAGGAGGTTAGTTCACTTCAACAATTCATAACTTTCATCCTAGATCTCAAATGGAGACCTAAAACCCTAATATGTAAAGATTATGAAGTCTTATAAAACTTTCATTAAGGACACAAAGCATGATTCCCACAATAGGGTTCCCAAAATGGGGCTGAAACACAAGTGTGTCAGTTTTCGGTCCATCCTGCATAGCTTTGGTAAAACGACCATAACGTTTTCCACAGACTTCAGATTGAGGAGATTCAAGAGGCATTTTAAAGCTAACACACTGAACTATATACCCACCAAAATTCATAATTTTTGGCTGGACCATTCATTACTAGGTTAATCCCAAATTCAGCCCTAATTTCCTAAAATTCCAGCCCTTCACTGATTTAACTTTCTCTTTTTTTTTTCACATAAAACTCACTTGAAATCATTTCAACTCACCACGATCAGATATGAAAAGATCATTTAAGGCCTCATCTACATATCCAAACTCTAAACAACTTCATTAATACATAATTACATAATTCGTATCCAAAATAGGGCAGTTTTCTTCAAAATTCCATAACTCCCTGATTACACCTCCAAAATTCATAAAATTTTGATAAAAAATCCCAAATAATATAGAAAATCTGCAGTAAAAATGTCAGAAGTTTTGGACTATTTCATAATTCCCAGAATTTTCGACAGTGGCAATTCAACAAATACAAAATCATGAAATCATGCTCTTGGTCAAATACCCATAACTCCAAACATCTCCAAACTCAATAAAAATTGCATAATAACTATAAATTTGGTCATCCAAATATAGCCCATAAATAAAACAACCATAAAACTCAAGATAAAACAAGTTAAGATTTTGGGATGTACCTCACTGTAGGCTTGAATTAGAGGGAGCAAGGGGCTATTTTGAGTGATTTAGATGATTGGACAAGATAGCTGGCAACAAGGAAAAGTCAGGGCAGCCGGGAGGTGGCTGAAAAAGTTGGCCGAAAACCACCAAAACTGGCGGCACAAGGGGCAGCAGCTACTGCCCCTGTTTCCTGCCCATGGAGCCGTGGAGAAGAGAGAGAAAATGGAGAGTTGGGTTTGTGAATTTTTGTTGAATTTTTATAGTTATAAATTATCAGTTAATAACTACATGTGGCTGAAAATTATCCACCCAAAAAGTAGTTTTTTGCTAATTAAAATTAGGTGCTAAAATGAGTAATTAGTGAAATAACAAAGTTAGCAAAGTTTTAGGCTTTTGTTTTGGGCCCAACAAGCTAAGTTTCGGCTCGAAAAATTATTTGAAGTGTTGAGCGAAGGAAAAATTTTGTATTGCTCAGGATTAAAGTTTACCGAAGGTAAGAAAATAATTAATCACTAATTTATACTCACCAAGGCCTAATGTCGATTCACCCAACATTTAATCAATCAACGAAACTCGAATTAATAATCAATGAAACTTGAGTTGCAAAGTGGTACCTAAAATGAAATATCTCCCAACCGGGATGATTAAATACGATAAATGAAGGTGGAAAATTTAAATAACTTAATGGAATTCATTAAATAAATAAATTGAGTGTAATTGAATTTAATAAACATGATTTGGTTAAACAAATAACCATAAGTGATTAGGTTAATAAACATGATAAAGTAAATGAATAAACATGATTAATGAAATAAATAAAGATGATTTAAATAAATAAATATGGATTAGGGTCGGGTTACTACATAACTTTTGGGAAGAAACTTCTTATTTTTAAGAGACTTAAGCTTCTGCGATCAGTTAATCTTCCTTTTTCCTTCTCTAGCCCTTTGCTGCTTGACATTTTCAAACCACAAGGAGGCATACCTTGTAAGTTTAGGGCTAGCAATCTTGAAACGTTTCTCATCATCATAGCCTTTGGCTTCAAACATTCGGTCCATGCCCTGAACCCACTCCAGGTACTCATCTGGATTTAAGTTGCCATTGAACTCCGGAGGCTCAACCTTGATATCTTTAAACTCATCCATAGGAGGTCTTCTACCTCCCCTTCCTGGATTGCCTCCCATACTTGAATCACTTGAATAGTCATCTTCATCCCCATGACCATTCAGCTCTGGAGCTTGTTAGTCTCCTTGGAGGGCCGTGAACTGTGCAGTCATTTATTCAAGTTGCCTACTAATTTGTCTCATAGTTTACTGTAGGCTCAAGATGGCATTATCTTATCTCATGATATGAGCTTGTTCTAAGCTTATACCTCTTGGTACCCTTACTGGTTGGGGAGAATTAGTGGTGGGGTTTTCTTCATTAGACATGGTGGAATTGGAAAGGAGGAGAGAAGTGGTTAAGGGCTCAGAAAGAAGGAGGCACGGTCGTGCTAGGAAAGCATAGTGGGGAAATAGGCTGGGGAAGGGGTGGCACGGTCGTGCTTGGAGGCACGGGGAGGCCGTGCTATAATTCTGGCAATATTAGGGGTGGCACGGCCGTGCTTTAAGGCACGGGGTGGCTGTGCTGATTTTCTGGCCGGGTTGCACGGTTTTGTGCATGAAAGCTCTTTTGAAGGGTTTTGGTTGGGGTTTGTGTTTAAGCTATTTTATGGGGTTCTTTGAGGAGCAAAGGAGGGATTCTGTGGGAAAAAAACAAGTGTAGGTTAAGGTTTGTGGGCTTTAAGAAAGTGTTTAGCCAAGGTTGTTTAGAGAAGATCAAGCTAGAGAGAGGCATGACTTCACCAGGGTTTTCACAACAACGGTGATAGAAAAGCCAGACAAGGATGAAACTAAAGTAAGGAAATGTGATATAAACTCAAGAACACCAACCTAGATTTGCTCTGATGCTAAATGGAGCATGCACGGGAACGGCCGAATGAAGCTATCTTGAGTTTAGTTCCAAATTTACCCTTAGTAACAAGATATGACTTGATTTAAAGGCTAAGACACCAATCAAGACTAAGGATCCACCAAGAATTGTTTAAAGGCTATGCCACCTATAATTCTATAAAGGATTCCACTCAAGACTCACGACTTTTGAGAAAGGACAAAGAGAACTTAAGATTTTGAAAGAGAAAGCTTGAGCTTCTTTGCATATAATCTGAGTTGTGTCTTACAAATGAGTTTGCTGGCTTTTTAAGTGCCTAAGGTCAGCCAAAGCAGCTCAAGAGTCAAGGAGTGGTAACAAGAGTACACTTAGGGAAGGGGAAACATCCAATCGGGTACTTATGCACTCTAACACATCACCACTAGCTTTGTCAAGCCCTTAAGTGAGGTGTCAAGCTTATAAAAGGCCCTAAGTACATCAGCACAAGCAACTTGCAACAAGAAGTACATACATATCAAGAAACAACCTAGTATAAACGACTAGGCTAGAACCGGTTAAAGGGGTGTTTTGCTTGTACTTTGGGCTAGATAAAGGTAGCATAAGGGGGTGCTTTTTGGGTACTTTAGGCACTTTCCTCAATAAATATTTAGATCACCTTTCATGCCCTAAAAATTCACAAAAGTTGGACTTCAATAAGGTAACTTAATCAGCTCTATTTTTGGACTATGCTGGAATTCGCCCAGTCTGTATAGTCTGGAAAGATCTTGCTGTTTGACCCACCAAATGAAGTCCAAAAGCCTTGAAACTTGTCTTATTGGAAACTTAACATTCTAAACTTTAAGAGAGTGGCTAATAATCCTAACTGTGACTGTAGCAACTATCTCTAAAAGGTGGATAAACTAGGACCACATTCTATCCAGAACTGACTGAGATAATGTAACCTACTGTTTTCACCTTCCTTTATTCTCACCGATGGTGTAACTCCCTTGTGATGCATAAACCCATTAGTAGGACTCTTGGCCTTCCCAAATGATAAGAGTGGCACACCTAAAGGGCTTAGGATGGGGCTGAAATCGGAGCTCCAAATCAGTGCATGGACCAAGTCCCCTTTAATGGAGCTTGTGAGCCTTAAGGAGGATGTGGGAGCTCCCTTGGACTTGGGTAGGCATGACACTTGCTTCATTTGAAGGCTGAAGCTCCCTTAAAGCCAACCTCTCGTATACAGTGAAGGGTAGGAGGTTAACACTAGCACCGAAGTCAAAAAGGGAGCCGTGAATGTTGTGATTACCAATCATAATTGAGATTGTAGGGCACCTTGGCTCTGTGCATTTAATAAACACTTGATTTGAAATAATGGAGCTCACATTAAAGGCCAAAAATGCTCTTTTAGGAACATTAGTAGCTTTCTTAGTTGTGCATAAGTCTTTAAGAAATGGAGTGTCGGGGGACATTTATTGTATCACATCGAGTAGGGGGATGTTGATCTTGACATGGCAAAAAGTCTTCCTAATCCTGTCAACATGATATTACACCTGTTTCCCTTTCAACCAGTTAGGGAAAGGAGGTGGGAGCTTAAAAACACAAGGAGAAGGACTAGGCGAATCCTTAGGATAGGTGGAATCATGGATTGACTCACTCTCCTTAGGTCTATCTATGCCCTCAGATGGGATTTGGATCATTAACGAGGGAAGCACATCATCACTTTAAGGGGAATGGAGAGAAGATGTCAAGGAAGGGAAATCATTTTTATTTTTCTCACCCGTATGGGTGTCAACCTTTTTACCCGACTGTAAAGAAATTATGGCATTCACCTTCCGAATATCATTGGGATCAAATGAAGAGGAAGAGCCTCCTCTTGGGTTCACCTCGGGTTGACTAAGAAAAGCCTCTTTATCCCTATTAGAAATTACTAATTGAGCAAAATTTTCATTCATTGTCTTCATTATTCTCTCATTTAACTTCTTAAGTTCTCTAATCATCCTCTCTATGTTATTAACTTTCTTGTTGACTTTATCCAATTCATTATAACCGGGAGCGGGGTATGATTGAGTCACATGTGGTTGCGGAGAAGGAGGGGCCCTAGGAGCATTGTATGCCCCTTGGAAGGGTGGCTTTTAATGAGCAAAAAATGAGGAGTTTCCTTGAGAAAGCCCACCTTCATTGTTAGGCATCACAGCATTAGGTCCAGTTCATAAAAAATTGGGGTGCTTAGCCCACCCTACATTGTAAGTCGGGGAGTAGGGATAAAATTTTATGCTACAGAAGGTTGCATTCACTTTACCTTGCTCTTGGTTTGTAGCCAACTGTTGAGCAAGGAGGGGACATACACATGAGAGTGATCAGTGCACTGACATTGAGAACATAAGACCATTTGGGGAAGGGGAAAGTTGTTTGGGGTTTGGGATAGTACAAAACCCTTTAACATATTTTCTAGGCTGGTAAATCTACTACCAATATACGTGGTATCCACTATCATATGAACTCCTCCCTTCTAGCTATTAATCCTAGCACCTGGACTCTCATCCCTAATAATCTTCTGTTGTAAGGTTTTTTCTAACAACTCATCTAGGAAATCCCAAGCCTTGGTGTCACTCTTGTTCAAAAAACCACCTTAACACATAGACTCCACCATGGTCCTAGTTGCTTGGTCAACACCCTCATAAATAATTTGGTACAAATGCCTTCTTTCTAAACCATGGTGTGGACATTAAGTGAGCAAGAGTTTAAACCATTCAAAACTCTTCCAAAAGGACTCTTTCTCAAGTTGGACGAATTGGTTAATCTCATTCCTTAATTTCATTGTTTTACCACTAGGAAATATTTCCTCAAGAAAACCCTTGCAAACCTATCCGATGAGGCAATGAAGTTTGCGAGGAGTATATGCATCCATTTTTTTGCCGAATCTTTTAAGGCAAAAGGAATGAAGCACAACCTAACAAAGTCCTATGCCACATTAAGGAATTGCTTCATCAAGCATACTTCCTTAAATTCACTCAGGAATAGGAAAGCATCACCATCCTTGTCGAATTTGGGAGGCATGATCGTATATTGAGGACTGAAAGAGAATTGGGCACCCCTACCAAGTTATGGGGTTTGAAAGCAAGAGGGGTTAGTTAATCTCGATGGGTTGGAGATTTGATTAAGGCTCCTTGGAGCCAGAGGAGGAGGACGGGGGTACCCTTAAGCTTGTTCCTCCACCACCTCTTCGACGTCTAGTGCTATGGTCAGGATGACCCAAGTGTCGGGAAGTCTTTCAACATAAATCAATCGCCCAAAACTAGGCGATCGAGTCTAAGCACTCACGTATTCTTAAATTTTTCTGGTTTTTTTCCTTTTTTTCACCAGTTTATTTATTTTTTAATTTTTTCTCAAAATAACCAAAACCAAAAACTGTGCACAACAATTAAGTCTAACTCTAAAGCAAATCAAGCACCATTATCCCCGGCAACGGTGCCATTTTTTTTGTAATATTTTTGTGCAGTGAGAAAGGGTTGTAAGTCATCCTCTGGGATGAATGGTGATTAATTTAAGATTAACTTAACCATAAAAGTGTTTATTCTCAACTTAATTAAACAAACCTAACGTGCAAACTTGTTAAACTCTTCTAAGATGACTTTTCAAAGCAAATAAGCACTCTAATCTAGCTAATGTTCACTAGCATCTAAAAACACATAGCACAGAGAAAAAGGGGGATCAACCTGGACATGGCCCTTGCCTTGACTTGGCCAATCAAGACAACCAACAATCCTTAATGATCATCTCAAAAATGAATAATTTCTAAATTAAACTAAGACTGGTCCTAAAAAGTGCAATAAAGATAAGAGAGAGAAGTTTACCAATGAGTTCACAACCATTCGTGATCAAGACTAAGAGCTGCCATCATCATCAAGCTTCGAATGACCTCCTTACCCGTGAAACCTCAAGTTTGTAATAACTCAAGCTATCTCAGTAGTGTAAATGAGTAAATATAGAGAAGAGGGAAATCAACAAAAGAGATGACTGAGTTTGAAGAGGTAGGTTTAGGTTTAAAATCTACGAAGACCAAAGCCAAATTTCCCCACAACTCCCAACACATCAAGCCCCTTTTGGACCAGGAATTTGGTTATTACTTTAGACCTTGTTGCTTCAATCTGGTTCCAAATCGATTTCATGTTAACATGTGCAATTATCTGCTTGTGTAGTTGTTCGTCACAGAATTGATAAGATTTGAATATGCAAGCTTCCCTCATGAGTCAAATGCTACTAGTTTCCTTGGAGATGAAGTAGTTTATATCTTCTGGTTCATTTTAATGAACATGATCATTTCTTATTTACTGAAAAAGAGATTTCACTTGAGATGTTTTAGGCTAGGAGGATAATGCTAATTATATGGACACGATTTAGGGACCAGACATGGTATGTGGGAAGCCTAATTCCTGTGGAGCAGACCTAGAAGTGCGAACCCTAGTAGACCCTTATGAGGGTAAATGTTCAGTGACCATGAGAAGCCCTGGGGATAGCATGAGTTTTGAGTTATGGGACTCACTTTAAAAGAACACTAACTTATGAATCCTAATCCCTGAAAGTGAGTTCTTACCTATTATGAGCTAGAAACCACTTATTCCGGAGTTATGGTGGTGTAACAGTTTGGAAAAATATAAGTATTCTTTGAAAGGACTTTTATTAGATCAGAAATGTTTTCTTTTCTTTGTATGTAGAATGAGTTTTATAAGGGCTCAACTTGGCTTAAATAAGAGTTGTCCTTTTTTTCGGTTGTTATTTTCACTTTCATACTAAAAAAGCCCAAGTCGGTCACCTAAATGACCATTTTTAATGTAAATGTTCACATAAAAGGCAAATGGGCTACCTTCTCCCCATTCTTGGGTCATATTAAAGATCACCTACTTATTATTCAATCTTGAATACTTAATATGCCTATATTAAGTAAGAATTCAGTGTGATTGCTACTTATTGTATTGCATGTAACTATTTTAGTTTTCATAATTGCGAAATATCCACTAAGTGTGTGGTAGCTCATTCTCTCTCCTTCTTCACTTCCCCAAGTCTAATTGTTCTTGAAAAAGTGTGGAAGTCCCGAATTCAAGTAAATCAAGTTGGGATCTCCCATTTGCTTTGTAGAAAGGTCATTTATATAAACATGTTAGTTCATGAGTTGTAGTGTGATTGATTCATCAGTTTTGAGCATATGTAGGTTACTTAAATCAGTTCAGAATTAAATATTATCTATCCAACATTCTAAATAGCTGTATGAGCCGACCATCGAAGTTGATAATCATTGTCTTGTTGTTATAATTGATTGATTCTGTGATGTAATCCCAGTGCTCCGAATGTGTGATTCAATGAGCCTTACCTTTCAGTTCTTTCTTTTACTTAATTTTACAGTTTATTCCCTTAGGGGGTGAGGCTTTTAGAGTCATAGTCTTCGACGTGTGGCCGTTGAGTTTGTTTGGATTCATCTTCTATGTTTTTAATTAATGTAGGTGCTAATGTAAAGCCTATAAGCCTTAGTTATGGCTACTAAGAACTCTGTTCATGTGATTCCAACAAGTTAAGAAATTACCAACATCCCTTGCCCTATGGGATAAGAGTGTTGTAGAAGGTATTAGCCCAAGGTCTTGCAACCATAGGTCATAACTCAAGTCTTGAATTTCATACAACCATCCAGGTATTTCTTAAGTGGTATAAGATGCATCTTTGGGTGTAAATGTGTTTTCGGTGTTCTAACGGATGCCGACAAATGGGTGTGTGATTGGAGTGAACCCATTGAATGAAAAAATAAGTTATGTCTCAGATATAAGCTAAATGACTAGTGCTCATATGAGTTAGCAAAGTGTTGGCTTCGTTGAGAACTATCTTCTACATACATCTTTGACGACGTAGGTGAAGGTATGCATGGTTTTGATCCTAAAAGGTTTGAAATTGTTAACCCTTAGCCAATTCTTTATCCCTATGTATGATTTGCTCATAGGGCCCTACTATAGTGAGAGTAGACATACTCAAAAATTGATAGAGAAGAGGCTAGAAACAGTTAGACCATTTTCTATTTTCGAAACTCAAAAATTATAAGGTGATAAAGCCTTTTTTAATTATTGAATTAGGTTTTGCTTTTTACAATTGAAAGACTTGCACCTATTCTTTGGTAAAGCTTGAGTTCATATTTTTAAGTATGTGTTGATATGAGTGATTGGATGCTAATTGTGAGTGTCACACCCAGAGTGTGGCTTAAAAGGATCGGAGTTACTACTTATATCACCAAAGGTGCACATTTCTTTTTAGGAAGCCCACTCTTGAGAACTCCACAGTTAAGCGTGCTTGTTGGGGAGCAATCTTCGGACAGGTGACCTCCTGGAAAGTTTCTCAGGCAGCATGTGAGCGAGGACGAAGCATGCCTGAAAGAGTTGTGGTGATTTGTGGGGCTACTCGACGATTCTTTAAGTCGTTATTGGTAACTATATGCAACTCGAGAGGGGTCGGGGCATTACAGATTGTACCAGAGCCGACCCGTAGCCGTGAGTTACACCTGTGGATGAAGAGCCCATAGGTAACCTAGCAGGTCAAGGATACTGGGTGTGGACCGCCGGTCAATTTGGACGCATAAGTTGGTCAGTTAGTGAGGCACAACGAGGACGTTGTGCGCTTCAAGTGGGGGTGATTGTAATACCCTGAGTGTGGCTTAAAAAGATCGAAGTTACTACTTATATCACCAAAGGTGCACCTTTCTTTTCGAGAAGCCCACTTTTAAGAACTCCACAGTTAAGCGTACTTGCTGGGGAGAAATCTTTGGATGGGTGAACACCGAAAAGAGTTGTAGTGATTTATGGGGCCAATCGACGATCCTTGAAGCCATTCATGGTAACTGTCCGCGACTCGGGAGGGGTTGGGGCATTAAAGTGAGCGTGTAAATGATGAGATGTGTACATCAATGGATTTGCTGATGGCAAACTGCTGGGAAAGTGATTAGGGTTTATTTCCTATGTCTAAAAACCTCAATGGATGATATCATTCTTGGGTGAGTTCTAAATTGCTTAAAGAAATTAAGTGAGATTTTCTTATGCATGCATGCAAATTTGGGTTATAGTGATGAAGTCCTATTGATTGTTGCATAAGTATTATCATCATCATTCCACACCCTTGTCATTGCTACTTGTATGTTGCCACCGTTCATCTATGCATGGTTAGTGGCTCAGTGTTATTTTCATGGCATATCCCTTGCTGTTCATCATGAAAGTACCATTATTACTTAGTTAATCATGTGATATGATTTCTGTCATAGTGGTTGTTATTCTTATTGTGGGATTGGTAGCATCGCAGTTATATCAAACCCCAAAACACTTACAAAGAAAATAGGTGGAAGAACCTGAAAGACTTTAGAATTATCACACCACGTATATCGCCTCTTGCGGTGACGATCCTTACCTTACTAGTACTTTCTTAAGTATTAACACAATGTTCAGAAGCCAAAGTTCTTGATAGGAGGTTGAACCTTCCTTTTCGCACTACGAGTTCTTAAAGTTCCTATGATCAGTTATGGGATAGATTGTCTTATAGAACATCAGGACATATCCATAAGGCCATTAATGTTGTTGTCCTTACGTCAAAATGACTGTTAGAGTGTAGGTGGCCAGCTTCTATCAATCCAAGAAAGGCCTAAGAGCTATACTATGAGTATAGGCTGCGACCTCAGGATGGCATTTGCATTCAGTCCTGTAGATACATTCTTACATGACAATAAGTGAGGCTAGGCATTTTTTAGTGTCAATGTGGCAATACATGTAATACTAAGATGATAGGAGCTTTTATAGTTACTTGACAAGAGCACCAACATGTGAATCTAAAGCCCCAAAAGTGATTTCTTACCTGTTATGAGCTAGAAACTACTTATTCCTGAGTTATAGCAGTAAAAAAGTTTGAAAATGCAAGATTACTATTTGAAAGGACTTTTATTAAATAAGAAAAAAAATTTTATTTTATGTGGAATGAGTTTTATCAGGGTTCAACTTGATTTAAATGAGACTTTTCCCTCCTCTCTATCGTTATTTTCACTTTCATGCTAGAAGAGCTCAAGTCGGCCACCATATGAACATGTTTGATGTTAAGTGTCTGCTTAAGAGCCGAATGGGCTACCCTTCCCTATTCTTAGGTTGCATTAAAGGTCAACCAGTTGTTATTTGGTCATGAATGCTTAATACGATAATATTAATGAAGGATTCAATATGACTACTCCTTATTGTATTGTATGGACCTATTTTGGCTTTCAGGATTATGGATTATCTGCTAGGCGTGTGATAGATCATTCCTTCTCCTTCCTCTGTTCTACAGGTCCAATTATTCTTGAAAGACATGTAGAAGTCCCCAATTTAAGTAAATCAAGTTGGGATCCCCCATTTGCATTGTAGAAGAATCATTTGTATGAACACTCTAGTTCATGAGTTATAAGGTGATTGTTTCATAAGTTTTGAGTATATGTAAGTTAATTAATTTAGTCAGACTTTAGATATTGTCTAGTCGCTGCTCTCAGTGGTTGTATAAGATAGCCATCAGAGTAGACAATCATTGTCTTATTCTTGTAATTGATTTATTCATGGAAATAAACCCCAGCGCTCCGGATGCAGGATCTGTTGAGTTATACCTTTCAGTTCTTTCTCTTATTTAATTTTACAGTTTGTGTATGTCAAGCATACAGTCCATAGAGTTATGGCCTCAAACTTGAGGTTGTCAACCTTACTTAGATTTGTCTTTCATGTTTTTAATTAATACAGGTACCAATGTAAGGCTGCAAACCTAAGTTATGGTCACTTAAAACTCTATCCATTTCATTCTAAAATTTAAGAAATCATTAACGTTCCTTCGTTTGTTTCCAAAATTCAGGAAATTACTAACATTCTAACCCTAGGGGATAGCAGTGTTACAGCTAGGCTCTAGCAACATGGGCAAATGTCAACGACTCCTGCTAGGCGTTCAAATGATAATTGAGATGGGGATTAAAGGCCCCAATATTTGTGGTGACTTATAATTAGTCATCAACCGACTTTTAGCCGAACAAAGAAAGATGATCTTATTATGTATCATAAGCATGACTTATGACCATTGGATATGATAAAAACTGTTAAGTTGGTGCATGTCCCTCGGAATGCCAACAAGATGGCAGACGTGCTTGTAAGCCTTATAGCAACGTTGGCACTGCGGGGAAGAGCGAACATGGTTGTTCCAGTTTGTGGTCAATGGGTTGTTACATCGCATGAAAATGATTGTAAGGAAGAAGTCAAGGCAATTTCCATCTGCGAGATAAATAAAGAGGATTAGCACCAGCTACGTATTTACTAGTTTCAACATGGGAAGCTACCAAGTGACTTGATATAAAAACTAGAAATTTGAAGGAAAGCTTCACGCATTCTTTATTACAAAGGAATATTATATCAGTTCTCTTTCCTTGGTATTAGGTTAAGATGTTCAGATTTAAAGGAAGGAAAACAAGTAATGAAAGAAGCCTACAACGGTATGTGTGGTGTACACCAATCGAAACCCTAGCTACCTGATCGCGTTATTCCCATGTGTATAGAACCACTGCGTCCAACCGCAGCATCTTGGCATTTTAAGGCATGGAGACTTGATGTTATATGACCTCTCATTTCTAAATCTTTAGCTGGTCACTTGTATGTCTCAGCTATCATCGACTATTTCTCTAAATGGGCAGAAGAAATTGCATTAAAGGAGTTAACAATGGCAAATAGTACGTCTATCCCAAATAATGCTAAGTAGTTCGTCAATAAATTGATAATTAACCTTTACGAGAAGTTTGTGTATGCTCAACATAAGTTTTCAATGTACCATGCACCTGTAAATCTCCTAGCAGAAGCTTTCAATAAATTTTTGCGCAACCTACTAAAGAAGGTAGCGTCAAAATCCAAGAGAGAGCACGAGAAACTAGGGCATGTACTTTTGCCATATCTAACCATATATAGGACGCCATCACAATAGACCCCTTGTGCTCTGGTATATGGAGTTGAAGCCATACTACAACAGGAAATTTAAATTCCATCATTATGCATTGCTATACAAGAATGTTTAAGTGACTATTAAAACCACCATCTTTGCTTAGCAGCGTTAGAGGCCCTTGATAAGAATAGACTTCAAGCCGAACAAACTTTAGAATGATACTAGGCTTGCCTAACTTTAGAAATTAACAAAAAGGTGTACCCACATTCTTTTCAAGTTAGGCATTAAGTGCTTGAATTAAGGAGGCCAGTTAAGTATTCAGTAATGGTGCCTCTAAGATTGTTTATCGACAAAGGGGTTTCAGTTGGACCAATAAATGGCAAGTTTTTGAAGCACTACTTCTCTTGAGGAAAATGCTTGACCAGCTCTCGAACAGGATCCTAAAGTATTTACAACCAAAAAAGAAAATACAAAATAAAAACAAAAAAAAAAACCTTTGCAGTACTTCTTGCTACAAGGGTATAAATTGTGAACAATAAAACAAACATTAAAAAAAAAAACCTTATTAGTGCTTATAATAGCCTGAACCTAAATTACGGTCAATACATTGTTTGGTTTTCATTTAAATTAATTAAGTTGAGCATCACATTTCAAATCAACATTCGATAAATTTATACAATTGTAAATTGATACAACGAAGTGGCCCTGAAGTAAAATTTAATTATACTCTGCAATAAATAACTCAGAACGTATAGATAAATGCACAAATTAAAAGACCAGTAAAATGAATTAGTCCATTTATAAAAGTGGATATATATTTATATATATAGTCTGCTTCTTTGTATTATTCATAATAATACAAAGTTAAAAAATAAAACAAACAAATTTAATGAGCAATAAACCAAAGGAGGTAAAGTTATAGCAACTTTTTTTTTTTTTTCAAGTAGACCATGGAAATACTAGTAATAGCCTAAACACTAACATAAATTATAGCCCAAACATTGAGTTGTCTCAAAGGGACGTCGTTCTTAAAAAAGAAAGACAAAAGAAAGGGGAAAGAAAATAATAAGACATATCTAGAATAAGGAAAAAAATCAATAAAGATTTAATAAAACTAAAATTAATAATAAAAAAGGTAAGACACCCCTCATTCTTCACTGATCCACGACAAACCCCTTCTTCTTTCGACCAAACCCCATCCCCTATCTCTCTATCGCAGTGATAGAGTCCTACCTAGCCAAGATCTTAAGGATGATTAATAAAGATAGGAAGTCCAAAATCAACATCCAAAGTCCCAAGGATGGCTCACATTTTGCAATGACATCCAGGTTCAAGGCAGATTTGAAGCTCGGTTTTGCGTTCTTGATTACTTAGGCCTCCATGAGGTTTAAGTCTCAAGTTTTTGCATATCTTGGATCCCCAAGATGTTAACTATCTGGTAGAATTGAGAAATTTAATTTAAGTTAAGCGGAAGTTGAAGAACCAGGTCATTTTTTCAAACAGTGCTGGCTGGAACCTAGTTTAGACTAGTCTAAATTTTTTGAGGGTTTGGACCATCAAATGAAGTCGTAAACATGTGATTCCACTTGGAAGAGTTAGGAGCCATCAAGATCTTTCCAACTAGATATGGCAATCCAAATCATGCCGACATTTTGCATGGGATCGGTGGCATCCAAACAACGCTTGCATTCTACCTGAATATGCCCGGTTGCACCTAGTTGGTGCATTTGGTGGTTGATGTCTTTCTAGCCATCCAATCTTCTCCCAACAGCACAACTAGGTAGATAAAAGAGTCTTAGACACAATCATGGAACAACCAATTGGACAACCAATGACGAATAAGGAAGGAAAGGCAGAAACATCCCCATTAGTCAGTCAGAAAGCAAAAGCAACTAGTCACGTCACACCTTTTCTTTCGCATGATAGCAGTTGCTTACTTGCTTAAGCACTTGATTATCATTGAGCTTAAGCTTAATTCTAATGATTAACTAGACTCAAAGGTTTCAATTAGTAAGGATTAAGCTAGGGATTACTTTAATGTTTCACGGGTTAAGCTTAAACTATGAACTAAATAAGATCATGAGGCTTCCTAATCTTGAAGAAACCCCTTCCCCTTTACTTAACCACCTTGTGTGCTTGCATGCTAGAGTGTAAGGGCTATAAAGGAACATTTTGGAATGAGATTACACACTTTGAAAGAGAGAAAAGAGCGGACTGCTCCTTGAAAATCCGATACTTAACTTGCTTATCCGTAATTAGGCCAATTAGAGTGATGATCAAGCTAAGTCTTAAACTTGATTAAATGGTGCTTCTATATCTTAGTCATAGTTTAAGGGCCCTATCCTTAAGCTTGGTGCTATTTCTATATCCAAGTATCAAGATTAGTTCTACCCTAAACTCCATTTCATTTTCGAACTTCATTGAGCTTAGGTTGAGTACTTCAAGTACTTCACTTTCATTTAGCACTCCCTTGCTTTATGAGCTGAGTTCAATGAGCATTCCATCGTATTTGGTATTAGAATTGAGTTTCTCCTTAGCCTAGTATTCCCCTGCACACTTCCAGATTCGTTCTCAAATTCAATCCAAACACAATTCCCCATTTCAATTTTAAGTAAACCAGTTACACAATGAGTGCTAGCTTGAGTTTGTACGAAAAGCTTGAAGCTGTTTCGAAGAGCAATTCTGATATTATTGTTTCAAATCAAGAACTCAAGAGTTCTAATCAAAAACTAAGGGCTCAGAATGAGAACCTATGAAAAATAGCTTGGTACCTTCTTGAAACAGAAGCAAAAGATCAACAAAGAGCCAACGTAGTTTGTTTGAAGAGAGGAAGAAGAAGCTAGCAACCCTTTGAGTTCATCTAGTGAGGATGAACTAGCAAGAAGAATAAGAATAGAGTCAAGATTTCAGGCCAACTTGAACGATTTTAGAGTTAAGATTTCAGAGTTTGAAGGCATGTTAGATCCAGATGAGTTCCTTAAGTGGATGCATACGGTGGAGAGAGTTTTTGAGTATAAGAATGCTCCTAATAACAAGAAGGTCAAGCTGCTGGCCCTTAGGCTAAGGGAGTACACCTCTCTTTGGTGGACTAACCTTTATGCGAAAAGAGTAAGGTGTAGGAAAAGCAAGATCAGGACATAGGAGGAGATGAAAGCAAAGGTTAAGTCATGGTTTCTTCCACCCACGTATATCCAGGATAGTTATTCTCAACTCCATAATGTTATAGAAGGTGGCCTCAATGTTTAAGAATATGCAAATGAGTCTAAGAAACTCATGATCGAGTGTGATATTCAAAAGCCAGAAGAGCAAACCATAGTTAGGTACCTGGGAGGACTTGATCATAAGTATGCTAACGTGATTGAATTGCAAAAGTTCACATCCTTTGATGAGGTATGTGTCCTTGCTTATAAGGTTGAGCAAGAAAAGAAGACCAAACAACCCTTTAAACGTGAGTTCAGCAAGCCTCTACCCCGAAACACACCCTTTAACAAGGAGAGTTAAAACCCACATCCTAAGCCACCAAATCCTTCCCTACCATGCTCACAAAGAACCCAAACTCCACAAAAGAGCCAACCACCTCCGAACAGACCCAATCCTAGTCCTATGAGTACAAGAAGGTGCTTTAAGTGCCAAGGATTAGGACACATTGTCGCGGACTGCCCAAACTGAAAAGTGATTACCTGAGCCTAATGGAAGGCTATGGATGAGCAAGAGATTGGGGAGGAAAATAAAGGGGAAATGAGGGAAACCATGATAAAACACTAGAGGAGGTAGAGGAGGAAGCAGATGAGGGTGAGATGTTAGTGTTAAGAAGAGTTTTGAGTGGCTAGAAGGGTGCTAAAGAAGAACAAAGGGAGAATATCTTTCGTACCCGGTGTACGCTCCACGACAAAGTTTACTCCTTGATCATTGATTGAGGGAGTTGTGCAAATGTAGTTTCTGTTAGCATGATTGAGAAACTAGACTTGTAAGCCACGACCCATCCCAATCCTTACAACATCCAATGGCTAAATCAAAGCAAGGGGTTACAAGTAAATTCCCAGTGTCTCATTTCTCTATCCAGAACTCCCAAGATGAGTTACGGTATGATGTTATCCCCTTCGATGCATGCCATATCTTATTTGGTAGACCTTGGATGTATCATAGGAAGGTGATGCATAATGGATTCTTGAATACATACTCCTTCTCCAAGGGAGGAAAGAAGATCACCCTGGTTCCTTTATCTCCATTCGAGCTACATAAAAGCAAACCTTAAAAGAAACCCAAGCATTCTGGTTGTTTACTAACCTTTAGTGAGCCACTTTAAAGGGCCTCTTACAATGAGCTTAAGGCATTTAAGGAGTGGATTTTGAACTTCTAAGAGGAACCAGAAACTCCCTTGCCCAGCCACCTAATTACTATTTCTTTAATACCCTAATTCTATCACTTGTTTTTAGAGGAGATGCCTACAGGTTTGCCTCCTAAGAGAGATGTCCAGCACCATAGTGATCTCATTCCAGGTTCTATCCTTCTAAACAAGCTAGCATAAAGGATAAATCCTAAGGAAACCATGGAGATTCAAAGGCAAGTGGAGGAACTAATGACCAAGGGGCTTGTGTGTGAGTCTTTAAGCCCTTCTATCATACCTGCATTACTAGTTCCTAAGAAGGATGGCAACCAACATATGAGTGTGGATAGAAAAGCCATAAACAAAATCACTATCAAATATAGGTTTCCTATACCTAAACTTGAGGATATGCTAAATGAGTTACATGGCTCAAAAGTGTTTTCAAAGATCAACCTTCGAAGTGGATACTACCAAATCAAAATCCGAGAGGGAGATGAATGGAAGATGGCTTCCATTGCTAAAGGAGGGTTATATGAGTGGCTTATTATGCCATTTGGTCTTTCCAATGTTCCTAGCACATTCATGAGGCTAATAAATCAAGTATTCAGGCCTTATATTGGAAGGTTTGTGAATGTAAACTTCGATGATATTCTGATCTATTCTAAGAGCGAGCAAGAGTATTAAGATCACCTTATCCAGATTATGCTTGTTCTAGAACGTCAAAAGATTGTATGGTAACCTTAAGAAATGTACCTTTTTCACTCATGAGGTAACATTCTTGGGTTATATTGTTTCTGGTGAAGGTATTAAGGTAAATGAGAGCAACTTAGAGGCTATTTGGTCATGGCCTCTCCCATAAGGTATATATGATGTTCGAAGTTTTCACGGATTAGCTTCCTTTACACGAGGTTTATTAGGAACTTCAGCACCATAATGGCTCCCATGATGCAGGTGATTAAGGGTACATCATCCAAATGGACCCTCAAAGCCCAATTAGCCTTTGAGGAAGTGAAAAGGAGACTAACTCAAGCACCCGTTCTTGCCTTGCCGTGCTTTGAGAAAGTTTTTAAAGTTGAATGTGATGCATTTGGTGTTAGAATAGGTGGTTTTCTTACTCAAAAAGGTAAACCTTTGGCCTTATTTAGCGAGAAACGGTGTGATTTAAGGCGAAACTATTCCACCTATGACAAAGCGTTTTATGTGATTGTGTAATGTCTAGTGCACTCGAGTCATTATCTTGTGGCTAGTGAGTTCATTTTGCATTCTAATCATGAGGCTTTGAAGCATATTCAAGGCCAACACAAGTTAAGCTCACTCCATGCCAAATGGGTTGAGTATCTTCAATCATTTCATTTCACTATCAGGCACAAATCAGAGAAACTCAATCAAGGAGCCAATGCATTATCTAGGAGGTATCTACTCCTATTTTTGTTAGATGTTTGTATACTTGGTTTTGAGCACATAAAATGTTTGTATGCTAATGATAAAGACCTTAAGAAGTTATATTTTGTGTGCCAAGAGCACCCCAAGGGAGATTTCTTAGTCTAAGAGGGCTTTTTATTCAAGGGTAGACGACTGTGTATCCCAAAGTGTAGCACCTGTGCCCTCTTGATTAGAGAGGTGTATGGTGGTTCTTTGGCTGGTCATTTTGGAGAGTCCAACATATTAAGGGAACACTATTACTAGCCAGAAATGGGGAAGGATGTTCAAGATATCCTAAGGAGATGAGGAACGTGCTAAGTTGCTAAGGGTGACTCCCTTCCCCATACCTTACATACACCCCTTCCAGTACCAACATTACCTTGGGTTGATGTAAGCATGGACTTCATTTTAGGTTTGCCTAAAACCTAAAGGAATAAAGATTCAATGTTTGTGGTGGTGGATAGGTTTTCAAAGATGGCACATTTCATACCATGCAACAAAAATAATGATGCTACACACTTCGCAGAGTTGTACTTAAAGGAAGTAACCAGATCACATGGTATTTCTAAGTCTATTGTTTCTGATAGGATACAAAGTTCTTAAGTGATTTTTGGATTACCTTATAGAAGAAACTTCATGCTAAATTCATATATAGTATCACTTGTCACCCCCAAACTGATGGGCAAACTGCGGTGACTAATCGAACCCTAGGGACTCTCCTAAGGGATTTGATTAAACCTCATGCCAAAGCTTTGGAGCTACTCTTGCCACATGCTGATTTTGCTTACAACAAGGCACTAAGAAAGGCTATAGGTCTATCCCCCTTTACAGTGGTTTATGGAATTGATTCCCTTGGTCCACTTCATCTCACTCCACGGTCCTAAGACCAGAAACCACGTACACATGCAGCAGCAAGAGTGTAAGAGATTTAGAAGCTCCATGAGTTAGTTAATGACATAATAGAGGAAACCAATGCATCATGTCAATCCCAAGCTAACAACTGTAGGAGAAAGATAGTTTTTCAGCCTAGAGACCTCGTATGGATACATTTAAGGAAGGAATGTTTTCCTTCCAAAAGGTAAAACAAACTGATACCAGGAGCTGAAGTCCATTTGAGGCTATAGAAAGGGTAAATGACAATGCCTAAAAAGTTGATTTACCAAGAAATTATGGAGTTTCAGCCACATTCAATGTGGCAAGTTTGAGCCCCTACCTTTCATATGACTACCTAGTAAATTTGAGGATCAAATCTTATCAACAAAAGGAGGATGATGGAGTCCTACCTAGCCAAGACCTTAAGGATCATCAATCAAGTCCAAGAAGTCCAAAATCAATGTCTAAAGTCCAAAGGATGGCTCACATTTCACAAAGGACACAAATAGGAGCATTCGGGTTGAAGACAGATTTTAAGCCCAGTTTCGTGTTCTACTTAGGCCTCCATGAGGTTTAATCCCACATTTTTACATATATTGGATCCCCAAGATGTTATTTACCTGGTCCAATTGAGAAATTCATGTTAAGTCAAGTGAAAGTTCAAGAACCAGGTCATTTTTGCAAACCATGTAAGCTGGAATCTAGTTTAGACCAATCTGAGTTTTCTGAGGATTGGACCATCGAATAAGTCATAAATGCGTGATTCCACTTGGAGGAGTTAGGAGACATCCAGAACTTTCCAACCATACATGGCAATCTAAATCATGCCATGTTTTTCATGGGATATGTGGCATCCAAACAATGCCTGCATTCCGCCTAAATCTGCCTGATTACACCTAATTGGTGCATTTGGTGGTTGATGCCTTTCCAACCCTCCACTCTTGCCCTAGTAGCTTGACTAGGTTGTTAAAGGAGTCTTGGACACAGTCATGGGGCAATCAATTAAAGAACCAATGAGGAACAAAAAGGGAAAGGCAGAAACATCGGCATTGGTCAACCGAAAAGCAAAAGCGACCAGGCACGTCACTCCTTTTCTTCCACATGAAGACAAATGCCTACTTGCTTACGTACTTGATTAGCATTTAGTTTAAGTTTAATCCTAATGATTAACTACACTTAAAGGTTGTAATTAGCAAGGATTGAGCTAGAGATTACTTTAGTGTTTCACGGGTTAAGCTTAAACCGTGAACTAAGCAAGATTAAGAGGTTTCCTAATCTTGAAGACCCCTTCCACTTTACTTCACCAGCTTATGTGCCTGCATGCTATAGTATAAGGGTTGTAAAGGAACATTTTGGAACGAGATTACACACTTTGAAACAGAGAAAATAGAACATTGCTCCTTGAAAATTGAATACTTAACTTGCTTGTCTCTAATTGGGTCGATTGGAGTGGTGATGAAGTCAAGTCTTAAACTTGATTAAGTGGTGTTTCTATATCTTGATCATAGTTTAGGAGCCCCAACCTTGAGCTTGGTGGTGTTTTTGTATCCAAGTATCAAGATTAGTTCTATCCTAAACTCCATTTCAGTTTCGAGTTTCATTGAGCTTAGGTTGAGTACTTTTAGTACTTCGCTTTCATTTAGCATTCCCTTGCCTTGTGAGTTGAGTTTAGTGAGCTTTCCATTAAGTGGGCCGCTCCCCCTCCTTACCTAATAGTTTTACTACTACCCAGGCCATTATTGGTTGTCTACTAGTCGTCGTAAGGCACCAGTGCCGCCATTAGCTCCCCCTCCTATTCCACTTTGCTTGCCATGTGGAGTATTGGGAAGGTGAAATCCTAAGCTTCCTTCTCTTGACTTTTATCATTCAATTCACTAATTTAGTTTATAAATATTTGTTCAAAATCTAGTTAAGTGAAAATTTGTGTGAAATTATAAATTAATTGTTGTAATTTTGAGGATTTGTAGTGAGGAGGTGAACTAGGCATCCAGAAGGAATTGGGGTTTGAGGTTTTTCTGAATTAATTACTTATAAAGTGTGATTTGGTTGAAATTTTGAGAAATTCTTGTGTGATGAAACAAAATTTAATGGCTTGTGTGTGGGTATTGAATGTTAGCCATAGAAGGCTTGGAGCAAAGTTTGAGGTGGAAGAAGAAAAGGTAAGAGGGAAGTGTAACTTCGGAGAATTTTGGAATACGTTTATTGATAAGTCTATTAAAAAGTTTACAAGTTTATTTATAAGTTTGTTTGATATAAATAAGTTTGATTGATGGCTTGTTTAATGACATGCATAAGTTATTTATGGGTGATAAGCAAGGTTGTTTCAAATAAATTTGCTTCATATAAATCTTGAGGTTAGAAATAAGTTAATTGTGAAGGTTGAGTATTGTATAGTTTGAATTAATTAAAGGGTTATAGATGGTGTCAGTGACTAAATAAGTATTTTCTTGACTTTAAAAGAGGAATGAAAATGGGTCTATATTTAAGTGAGTTAAGAATGATAAAACCTATGTGATCCAAACCAATTAAATGGTAATGATGCCCTGTTTGAGGGTGGAAGAAGTGAATACTTTTGATTTGGATCTCAAAAGCATGTACCAGTTATTAGAAATGAGCTTAGAATAGCAAACTGGGCTAGAGTAAAAATTATGATTATAGATTAGGGGTGTTACCTGCTCCTGGCTCACCAGAGTATAAATTCTAAACTATAAAACAAATAATTAAAGTACACTTTGTTAAACTACATGATGACTTTATCTCATTGGGAAATGTAGGTTTCCATAAGTATGTAGGTAGCTTGGTAAACAAATTTCCTAGTGCAGTCAGAATAAGACTAAAAAATAAAGAAAAGGTGTGGGGCAGCCAAACATGTTTCGCGTGATAGAGAACACAAAGCTTATTATAAGAGTTCATTACGCATAAAAAAACAAAGAACGAGTAAAGCAAATTAGGTAGTAAATTAGCAAGTGTTCATCCAAGCATCAAGGTCGAGTGAAGATCATCTTTTAGCAAAACTTGCCCATTCCTTTCTAACTCTTTCATATCATTAGGTCATAGAGTGAGCACAACTTCAAGGTCAGCAAAAACCTTCAACTTCTCATAACTTCCTTCTCAGTAGCTGCTAGTAGAATCGACTTACCCATGACATCATCACTTAGCTGGCGATCTTCTTCCCAAGCAATGCGAAGTGCTTCCTCTAAGTCAACAATTTCCTGGGACGCTCCTTCATATTTCTCTATTAATGCATTAAGATCTGCATGAACCATGGCAAGATGAGATAGTATGAGTTTGACCTGCATAATACATAGAGCCTTCGCCTTCCCGCATCATTGGGATGACGATAAATGGAAGCTGCTTTCTTTATTCATAAGAAGGTAGATAGAGTACTTCCATAGTCGTCCACCTTCTTTCTCTAGGAGTTTGGGTCCCCACAGAACTGCTAAATTCCCTTATATATCATTGAGGCTTCATGTATTTTGGCTTCCACTTCATCAAATGTTGTACTCTTTCAAATCGTTCAAATACTTCGACTCCATTACTTATATGATGGTAGTGATGATGCTTTGAGAGCCAAGTCTTAGGCTGAAAGAAGTCACGGGTAGCAACAAAACAACAAGGCCTCCCTTTTGAACCCCTAGGAAAAGTAGTATCTATAAAAGTAGTGGCTAATCTCCTCGTGGCTACTTCAAGAGAATTTAGCCAATTAACTGAATTTTAGCTATCGGTAGGTGAGGCATGCAAAGCTTTTATTCCTCTTGAAGCTGAATCTCTAACCACATGTAGTGATGTCAACATTCTCATAATAGTAATGTCCTTACCTATCCCTAGATGTGCTCCATGGATGGATGATTTAGCCACGGGACAACCTTCTTTGAGTAGTTATTCCTTAACAATATTTATAGCCTCCAACACTGGATTAAACTCACCATTCTAGAGAAAAAAAGAGATTAAACAAAATAAGCATGGTATCATTCCCTGCTTTAAAAGAGCCCTAAAAATTTTTTACAAAAAGAAATGGTAATAGGAAAACAAAGGAAGGAAATCTACATCATTAAGGTTGGCTTCTTCGATTAAGCAACTCTCAACAACATCAAAAAGTTATCCTTAAACAGTACTCTAGCATCTCTTAGAATCACAACCTCTATCCTTTTACACCCTTCATGTTTAAAATTCATTTCATAGTCTAGTTTGGTATCATTGCCTTCCACTAGGTTCCGCTTTCTATCAATAAGATGAATCCCTAGGGATTCACAATCGTCATCAAAGGGCTTTTGTTCCTCAGCAATCTAAGTCTTTAATAGGATATTTCCCTTTGTTGTCCTTAGCCTTTTTCGATGAGCCTGCCTCCACATCTTTCTCCTATTCGGATGAGTTCATTTCCATTATCTTCTTGAGGATGGAGACGACACTAATTCCCAGGTCATTGATAGTCACCTTAGACCACCAATTCTTGTATGCTGATCTGACATATCGACTTAGTGTTAACTATCGGTAGGGTAAAATATCTTGAGACATACTCCCTTAAATAAGAGCCTCTTCTAATATTGAAAGGCATCATCATATAACATTGCTTGAGTATGAGGACCTCTAGAAAGTATTCGAGGAATCCTTGGGCACAACCCATATTGTTTGCTATACAGATGTGGACCATAGGATTTAACATAAAAATTTATGACACGATGAATAGGAAGGAAGCCATCATAAAAAGATTCAAGTAACTTGTCTTATTTTCATGTAGTTCACCATTATCAAAAGGATCTTTGATCAACTCTTTCCTAACATGAGACACCCCAAGTTAGGGATTTTCCTTTATAAATGAGCTGACGAGCATCATCAATGTTGCTACGTTTTATCTATGAGCCGAAGTAGCGCACCATTACAGGACCAAGAGGGAGGGGTTGCAGTACTTGATAGGTTTTGAAGTAATGAGCAAGCCATCTATAAAGGTAATGGCCCAGAAGGAAGGACTATGAATAGGACAGCTACGCGGTATAGGTGATCTTATTTAGACCATCATAAATGCTTCCTAACACAAGTATTACTCGATTTAATGTATAGCCAGATGCTATTAAACTAGCGCTCTCAAAAGTTCTTGGATGAATAAATCTCTCCCCAATCTCAGGAAGTGCAAATACACATAGCTAGGATGATAGGAATGTAGCTAAATAGGTACTCTTCCTCTTCTCTTTGCTAACTCCAAGGCTTTCAAAGATGCTTAATTTATCTTGAGTTCAACAATTATCTTGAGTTTGAATTTGATTGCTGAGGTTATGGGTATTCCTAGGAGTCAAATTACGACAACGAGAGCGCATTAGTGGGTAATGAATGCACCTTTGCTTGCTTCAAAAATCAATTGAAACTTTAGCACTAACTCCCTTCCTGTTGTTATGTGCCTTTTTAAGGTTTTGGAAGAAGTGCACAAAAATTTACAAAAGGATGAAATGACCCTTCTGTCTTGCTTGTCTTGACTGTTAAAAGTGTGAATGGTAGGGTTGGTCTCATCATACACCCCATTATTGATTGGGAGGCCACTAAGTTTATGCAAATCCCGCAAAGACATGGATAATTCGCCGGCCATAGTATGAAGATATTGGTGGTAGCGCACCAACTATAATAAAAAGTACGAAGAATGTGAACATTGAGGCCGTAGGAGTAAAGCGAAACATACAGTACTTGATATAGTGAACAACTCCTTAAGCGTCGCTTAAAACAAGACAGTGCATATGCTCTGTCCTTCCCACTGTAGGCATATGTAACCAAACTCTCCATAAAACAACAAGTTTTCCCCTCATCAAGACTTCTGGATATGATTTTCTACTGAAGCATAGGAAAGTCTTTAATCAAATTGGATTTGTGATCATGCATAATTTGAAGTAACTAGGCAACTGAATCATTCTTTGCACCTTTCTCCACTTAAATTGATAACTTTGGAGGAGCAAGGATGATGACTATATAGTGGGCACTTGGTTAGCTTTCATCCTGCACAAAGAATGATGAACAACGAAGCAAGTCCTTGATTTGGGTTGAACACCCTCCTTCTCTACAACAGAGAGAAAGAGTTTGGCATCTCACTAAAATTCCTTGTGGTAAACAATTATAAATCACTTAAAAATTTTAAAAAAAAAATGAAGTCAGTCTTTTTTTGTAAAGGAAGGAAGCTAGCAAATAGAATAGCACCTAAGAAGAAACAGGAAAAAATGGTAGATGAAAAAAAAATGATCAATCAAAGACGTTAGCTCTTTGCTGCCAAACCGCTACTTGCTAATCGTACAACTTATGATATGTGGATTTCCAGTCTAGACGCCAAAAGGTGTAGCAGTGAATGTTCGCAAGTGGACCATCAAATTTTCATACCACTCATGGTGTAGGAGTTTCCATTCTAGACCCCAAAAAGGCCTAGCAGAACTGCGTTTGCAAGTAGATCGTCTAGTCTTTATGCCTCTTGTAGGTGTGGGCTGTCATTCTAAGCCCCGAAAGGCCTAGTGAAACTGTGTTTAGAAGTGGATCTTTAAGCCTTAAACAGGTTAAGATCCATCTTGACCTTTAAGGGGAAGGGAGGAAATTTTCTTATAAACAGACCCCTACTCCCCCCTTATATGAGGACTGGACATTCTAAGAATTCAAAAGCTCTAGCATTCTATCTCTGAAGGAAGATAAGAAGTACTAGAAGCACATGCCATCTTCTCTTGAGGATCAAATCTGTTTTCTTGGTTGGTATTAAGCCTATTAGGCCTTATAATACCCCTAGTGTGGCTTAAAAGGATCGAAGTGACTACTTATATCACCAAAGGTGCACCTTTCTTTTCGGGAAGCCCACTCTTAAGAACTCCACAGTTAAGCGTGCCTTCTGGGGTGCAATCTTATAATGGGTGAACTCCTGAAAAGTTTCCCAGGCAGCATGTGACCGAGGACGAAGCATGCAAGAAAAACTTGTAGTGATATGTGGAGCTAGTCGATGATCCTTGAAGCCGTTATTAGTAACTGTCTGCGACCCAGGAGGGGCACGGGGCGTTACAAGCTTTTTATGTAATGACCGCAATAAAGAAACTGACAGATTTGCTACTACTCAAACTGATAGGAAAAGTTGAAAGTACACCTAAAGAGAGAGAATCCAACAAAAGGAGGCTAGCCACCTTTATTATCTTATATTCATGGTTCCATTATGTTGTTTAGGTTGGTGACTGTGTACGCTATTCAGTTTTATCAGGTCGTTACTAAGACAAATTAAGAATTAGACTGTAGTATGCAAAACCACTAAAAAGTTAAATGTCTTCACGTGGCCTTTTCTTTTTTAGTTAATTCTAGTATTTTTAATGTTATTAGTTTTTTTTACAGGGGAGGGGGTTTGATAACAAGTTAGTAGTGTCTCTTTTATTAACGAGTCAGTGTGGTGTGCCATGGTTTATTAAGAACATGGTGTTGTTTGTGGCAATTTTTGCAGGGCTTATCAGAGGATGTAATTTCATCACTTGAGGATGAGGTTGTAAGCGACAAAAATGAAAATGACCATGAATTTATAGAGGATGATCTTGAAAATGAGGTGGCGTGCAATCAAAGCGTAGAAGATGAAGAAGGAAATGAAGAACAAGATATTTATTTTCCAATTGATCGTTTTAATTTAAGTTAGCTAAGATTTTTGTTGAATAGTATTATCAAGCGCTTGAAACTAATTGATAATTTGGACTTGAGTACACTTTTGTTAGATTATGAACAATAGTTGTGATATTGTTCAATCTAAAATTATGATATTTTATACTCTTTTATTATAAAATAATTGCTCGAAATAAATTATTAAATTAGAATTTTAATATTATTTTGTAGGAATTTGGAAATTAGAAAGAAATGACTATGTTACTTGCCAAGAGGGGATTGAAAGGCAGATTGGATCCGCTTTGGGAAATAAGAAGAAGCAAGCCCAGATCCGCGGCTTATGTGGCATCTAACCTGAAGCCTAGTGAACGATTGCCTAGATCTCCTTTCTCTCCCTCTCCTTCCCTTTATGTGCGTGGGCCTAGCCCGACGATTGCTCAATCCACCGACTGCATTCTTCTTTCTCTCCCATTTGTTCCTGTCTCTTTCTGGGCCAACCCAGCTTGTGAGGCCAGTCTTCCTTATTCCCTTTTCTCCATGAATCCATGAACCGACCTGCTTCCACTTAAACAACACATGCCTTGCACGTGAGCAGCAACCCTCCATACTCTCTTCACCTTGCACTTCGGTTCACCGCCCAGAAAACCCGAAAACAGAGCAAAGCAGTTGTCCCTCTCCCCATTCTCAACCGTTACTTTCTCTCTCCCCTTCTTCATGTCCATAATTAACATCATCATCATTTCAGTGGTTACCATGGCGTTAATGGAGGGGCCATCAGCAGGTTTCGAATGGGTTTTTCGGGAGCTTTCGAATGGGTTCTTCGGGGCTTTCAAATCAACGACTACACCCCCAGCCCCTAGGGCCAAGAGCGTTATGCTTTCTTAACTTCTTACTTAATATTCTGGGGCAAAATGGATAGAGTTTTCCCTAAAAACTGACCGTTTCTAAGGTAAAAGCCTTACAATAAACCCCTACAAATCAACGGAAGCGTAAAATATTTAAAAGAAGCTCAACGGCTATACGCCGGAGTTCATAACTTAATGAGCCACTCGCTCAGAGTACACCAAGCAGAGTAGTTCATTAATAAAGAAGAAATGAAGGTACAGCTCAACGGTTCACACAATCAGAGTATTGGGATTTACATCCCAAATCATAACTAACTTTGACCAAGAAAACATATAACTAATTAGATGGTTGGCTCATACGGCCATACAGAGCGACCTTTATACCATATGCATTGCATAAACTAGAATAATTATTTCCAAACATTTACAAACTAAGAATACTTTACATGACTTCATTAAAGACGTAAGTAGGCACACATAACACCTTACAAGTGAGAATAGACTCTATCTTAACATAGCCGACTCAACTTCTTCCTGTCACAAAGAAAACTTGGGGGAAAAAGGGGAGGGAGTAGTGGGATGAGTAACCACATGCTCAATGACTGCTCCCTGACCCCCTTAAAACTAAAACCGTTGCAGGTAATAATATCTTTAATAGTCACATATCACGTATTCATACTTTACTATAATATTAGGCATTCGTAAAGTCCTTATGGAAGGGTTACTAAACATAAACTTCATTTCAGCCACTCAAACATATTTCTAGGTCCCTCAATGACTAAGTTCCTTTACTAACAAGCAGTTAAGCACGTAAGCAAGCATCGAGGGCTAAGTATAGGGATCTTTCTTTTTATAACATAACCTTTTAGCATTCCATTTAAACTATACATAAAACATCATTCATATGATGTGCACATAAGGTTATCTCTTTTCACAATCATACTTTTCTTAGCATTTCATTCATATGGTATACATAAGGCACACACAAATTTCAAGTCTCATTCAAATCTCATTCATAGGGTATGCATGAAATATGATCATATGGCTTTCTTTTTCATGATCGTATCTTACTTAGCATTTCATTTAGAAGTTATACTTGGAATATTCACAAAAAGATTTATTTTCATTAGCATACTTTACTTAGATCTCATACATATGATATACACAAGCATCTTTCTTTCTTCTTGTGAAAACACTTTGCTTAGCCTTACTTGAAATCTCATTCACATTTCATTCATAAGAAAAGCACAGGACATGCACAGAAAACTTTTCTTCTTTCCTTGAAAACACTTTGCTTATCCTCTTGAGGCCTATAAAACTCTTTTCTTAGCCTCTTTGATGCTCTTTTTCATTAAAAAAAATCTCTTTCGTATTAGTCGTATAATGGCCCTTATAACTGTTCACATTTCATCCAACTGGCCTCTTAGTAGCCTTAAAACTTTCTTTCTTCTGAAATACTTTAAATGGCAAAATGCCAATTGCTTTTCTTTATTTATTAGGAAAATACTTCTGGCATAAAATCATTACAGGGTGCTAATTGGGTGAGACCTATTCTCAACCCCATAGTGAGACCTAACGCTAACGCTTAAGCTCTTACTCCCGGAACGGCTACATATAACATATTGGACCATTACCCTCGTCAGGGCCTTCTAGGGTCTCCTAGTACCAGGACTTATCCCCTAGGCTAACATAATCATTCATAACATATTCTCCGAAGCACATTATCTTAGCCAATTGAAAGCGTATGGGCCATAACGGCTAATAATTTTGCTGCCTCTCACAGCGAAATCTTTTTTTTCACACATCGCACATTCTTTTCAATCAAATTCTTTAGGGATTCCCCCGTTCAAGTGAATTCACTCCCAAAACGAAGTTCGTCTAGCTAAAATAGGCCATTGATTGCTAATTGTCATGGCTATTATTGTTTTGAAACACGAGAAACATCCTTTTTCAAAACAACACCTTCACATGTATAATGCATCTTAATAACATAAAAGGGGAGGGATTTGCATATAATACATTCAAGCACTTCATAATCATTTCAACAACACAATGAGCCACACACGGCCTTGCAATCCACACGATTGCTGTAATCACAGCCTAGACTCTCTCCTCATATAGCAACCGACTAAAGGTCCTCGAACCACTCATAGTTCTACCTCAAACCATCCAACTACCATCTCGGTTTTAATTTCAGAATTTAGTATTCTAACCATCATGATATACTGAAAAGCGATATGTAAACTTACGTAACTTACCAATGCTTGACTTACTGAATAAACAAATAACAATTAACAGTGTGCTGCATCCAACGGTTATAACCATCTATATATATATATATATATATATATATATATATATATATATATATATATATATATATATACATATATACATATACACATATACACACACACATTCATACGACCTTGACTTTGAAACGAACTAGTAAGCTGCGTTAAACTAACTAAGCATGAAACACGATTGCATTCATGTATTGCAGTTAAGGGGTAAACATGCTCATTTCGTCATTCGAATGTTGTTTCCAAAGCTATTTCACAAGCATAAGTCAACTAAATACACAAGTATCAATTCGAGGCGTTCATTCATTTTTTCAAAGTTATATTTCAAGCCTAATCAAGCCATTTAAGCATAATATGATTCAAGACGTTGGTTTAGTACATCAAAGTTACTATTCAAGCCTAATGAAGCCATTCAAACATAATACGATTCAAGGCATTCGTTTAGTACATCGAAGTTACCATTCAAGCCTAATGAGGCCATTTAAACATAATTTAACTGTATGGAGAGGCATCGATTTCAAGTGTTCATATGATATTTCGAAGCTAATATTCCGGCATGGATTAACTACTATACGAGCATCGATTCGAAGTGTTAACATGTTAATTCAAAGATACTAATTAGGCATGAACCAACTCACTATTCAAGCATTGATTCTAAATGCTCACATAGCATTTCGAAGCTACTATTTAGGCATGAATTAACTAATTATACAAGTATCAATTCAAAACATTTTTAGGTCGTTTCCAAGGTTACTTTTAAATACGAACCAAGCCACTTAGCATGCATCGAATATAGACATTCTTAATTCATTTCGAAGTCATTTTCAAGCATGAATTAGTTAACTTATCGGACATCGTTTCGAAGTATTCGTATATTATTTCGAAGCTACTTCTAAGCATGTATTACCTAAACTAACATATATCGATTCAAAGCCACTTTCTAGTATTAATCAACTAAACTAACATTTAACGATTCGAAGTCATTTTCAGGCATAAACTAACCAAACTTAACATGCATCGCAACTTAAAGGTTAAAACCATTTCGAAACTACTAATACTTAGGGAGGTGAGAAACACCCACCTCGATCCAAGCTAGAGGACCTGATTCCTGGGCTAATTGGGGACATTTGAAGCTGAATTTGCGTCCCAAACATACATAGTGTTGGTGTTGGTCATGGGGGTTTCCAAACCCTAGTCTGACCCTCTTGTCTTGCCGCTTCTACTGCTGCCCGTGCATGAGTCGGCCACCCAGTTGCTGGGGTGCTAGCGCCGGCCACTCTGGTCACCAAAGTCATGCCCAGTTGCTGGAATCGCACCCCACCGCTGGCGTCGACTATCTTGACCTCAATCTCTCTCTCTGTCTTACGGTTTCTCTCTCCATCGCCCGATCTCTCTCTGTTTTCGCGGTGGCTTCGGCATGGAACGGCCAGCGAGGTGTGACGGCGGCCGACTAGTCGTCGGTGTGGCGGCGGCAAACCATCGCCCCCTCTCTTCTCTCTCCTCTTTTCTCTCTCTTTGTGTGGCTCGTGTGGGGTTGGGAACAGAACCCCCTGGTCACGATTTTGCCGTGAAAGAAAGGGGGCTTAGCCCCCTTTTTACTTCTTTTTTTTTTTATTTGGTTGTTTTGGTCAATTGCTCAATCAACTAAAATCGCTAGTCCAATCTCGAACGTCTTGTCCTAAACTCAAATCGATAACATGGCCCTTTATCAATTATTCGTTCCTAAATACGTCAAGGTTCGATTTTAGTAAACCTCGAAACAAATTCTAAGGTTAACAACCTACTGGCATTCGGGAAATGACTAAATAAATCGAATAACGACTAAATTAAACAACCGATATAATTTAAGAGCACAAATAGCACGAATTAACTTTAAAATCAATAATACCAATAATAATTTTTTAATAAACTTATCGCTCATATAGGCATGTAAATAATAATTTGACCCATATAGTTACTAAAAATGCAAATTTTATAACGTAAAAAAAAGCAAGGCAGATAGGTTAACTTAAAACAAAAAAAGCGGGTCTTACAGTTTCGAATTGCATATTCGGTATACTAGATTCCCGATTGAGTGTAACTCACTTCTAGATTTATAGAATTTGATTTGAACCTTTGAAATATGGATTGGAATGGTATTCGATCCAAATTCAAGTACAATGTAATTCATTGAAATATAATCACTTTCTTCTTTGTTTGATTCTGGTATTGTTGTCGTGAGTGTTATTGTTTGGGCATATAGGTTGGTTCACTATATGAAGACTCCTCTAAGTTCGGTTCTTCCCTATTTTCTGTGGCATTGAGTGCTTGATTCTAAAGCTCAGGTTGATTGTCCAGCCCCAAGCTCTTCACTAGGAGTTTGCATTGAGTGTTGGGCTAATAATGTTATTACCCTCTGGTCCCTCACAATTCTTTTTGTGTTGGTGTCCGAAATTTTCCTTAGTCGTTATGCCTAATTACTTGTAAGGTTAGTTCGATAAATTTGGAATAGCTCATTCTCCTTAATTTATTTTAGCATAGAAAATTTAATCTTCTAGTGCTACCTAATCTCACTTACCATCCTTGTGGACGGACACCTCAAGTATTACAACGACAACCGTATTGTGAAACCCTGGATATTTGTTTAGTTAATTTACTTATGTATACATTTATAATTATTTGGTTAATGTTAATTGATAGGATATATATATATATATATATATATATATATATATATATATATATATATATATATATATATATATATATATATACATATTATATATATATATATATATATATATATATATATATATATATATATATATATATATATATTGGTCAATTTTAAGTGATATGATATCGACCAACCTAGTATGTTTGAGCTCGTAGTGTTTGTATTTTTGGATAATTTTGGTAGAACAGTTGAATGGTTTGTAGTAGAGCAGTCAGGTGTCCATAAAGGTTTCTAGAGGATGTGGATTCAAGGCTTGGTATCTTTATTTTAAAAAAAAAAACAAAGAAAAAAAGGGGAAATTATTGAGGAAGCCATGGGGGGAGTAAAGGGGGAAGGGAGATAGAAACCCTAGTGTTATTTTTAAAATTTTCCCTCTCTCTCTTCATTGAAAGGAAAGATAGGCTGATGGGTTAGTCCTTTTTTCCTAAGAAATAGGCCGCTTTTTCTTTGAAATTAGCAAGAAATAGAGTGTTTTTTTGCTTTTGAAAGTCTGTTTGAGAGGGCCTTTCCCCAAAGAGGACCGGGAAGGACGCAGCACCTCTGGTCAGTTATCATGCCCACGCGTCGGGTAGCCAAGTGCTTTAGCCACAGGGGTCGGAACTGCTGGGACTTAAACATCCCGGTCGAGATGAGTCAGATATAGATAGCGGAGGTCAAACCCCCTACTTCAAGGAGAGGCAGGGATTCAATTCATACAAAGGAGTAATCGACTTGCTTCCATACATCCCCTACAACCACTATAATCCGTTTCCAGCACTTGAAGCTACTATACCCTCCTATCCGGAATACACATTTTCTCTCTCTCACTCGGCTTCCCATCTCTCTCTCTCTCTCTCTCTCTCTCTCTCTCTCTCTCTCTCTCTCCAGTTCTCCCACCCTCTCACCGTCACTCTCTTCCTCTTCTCCTCGCCCGCACCGTCGCTCTCTCTCCTCTCCCACTCTTTCGCTTCGAATTCGGTAAGTGTGAAATCTTGTAATACTAATGATAGGTTATTGATTAGTGAATTTTTCATAATGAAAAATCATATCTCTATATTGGGAGTTGATTTTCTTTATTCACTATCCTAGGAAGTTCAGAGAGGAATCTCTAGTTGGTGGACCAATTCAACTTAAGTTTTTCTTCGTTGCAAACCAGTTCAAGGTAAAGTTTCACCCTTTTGTTGTGATTTGGGTTATTCACGATTAGAGATAGTGGGTTTTGGTGTAAGGGTGATATATTCATGTTTGGAAAAGGATTTCAATTGAGATTAGTTGAATATAAGCCTAAAGGACAAAGTGTAAACACTATGCTGTTCATCCAGTTTTAGGGTTGACTTCATGAATTTATTGGGAATGATTAGGTTCTCTAAAAATCATGAAAACATTATGGAAAGTAGATTTACGAGTTTTGTGAGTGAAAATTTTAAATTTCTTAAATCGGAGTTAAAAAGAGGAAGTTATGACTAAATTACCAAGATTGTGCGAAACTGTCAGTAACTGGGACAGTTTAGGAAAATTGGACAATTTGAACTAGTTTAGCTCAGATTCTACCTAGGATTGCAAAATGAACATTATATCTCGTAACTTGGCCTTTCTAGATTGGGCTTCATCATAATATTTTGACATTGGGAGTGGAGTTATGGCCCTGGAAAGCTGGGGGAAAAATGTATGAGTAATCTAGGCAGTAAGCTGTGTGTGTAGAGTTTTTAATATTCATAACTTCCTAAAAATTTAATTGATGGTTGAACTTAGTTGTTGGGTGTAACTAGAAGCTTACAAAATTATTTTGGGTGTAATTGGGTTGTAGAAAGTTAGGCTAAGTATTGGTACTACCAGACCATTGTTGTGGGTAATTGTTTAGAGCGATCAAGTGTTTCGAGCTCAAGCTTAGGCAGCATATTCTAGTAGGTAACAATCATGCCCTAACCTCCCTTGAATATCCCCTAAAAATCGTGACTTGTGAGTATGTTTGAAGGCTGTTTTCAACATCTTTTGTGTTAATGTTTGGGGGTTGTTTCTTGGGTGAATGTGAAATGAGATATTTCCTGTGATTTATGTTGAAATGTTTTGCTAAAATAGTAAGTGCATGGGTTATTGGGCTGATTGTGTTGCAAAAATAATATGAAAATGTTTTGGGACCAGTATGGGCCGGGTTAGGATGTATATGTTGGTTAAAGATCAACGTTAACTACGAATGTATAAATAACTAGCTGAATAGGTGAAACTGAGACGTTATATTCTTGTGTCATTGGAGGCTATTCGCCTTCCCCGGGTAAAGCATGCATGTGAGCCGCCACATGCCTCCTTGTGGACGGACATGGGTCAGCTTAGCAGTAACCGTCTACATTGACAGTAGGCTAGGGTATGGTTAGGCTGTAACCGTCCAAGTTAACGGTAAGGCAGGTTATTGTAAAGCGGCTGCGCTAAACCTAAGCGCAGGCCATGAGACCTAGTGAGATTGGTCCTTGTGAGCCTGAAACTGAACAAATGGAACTTGTGATATTATATGCTTCTGTTGAGGATGTATAAGTACTTGTACTACTCTTGTTGTTCCCCACCCCTAAAATGGTTTAAAATGAATTTGTGTGCGTGTTTTGAATGTTAGGGGTAGTTGTTATTGGGTTTATCTCGTTTTTCAATATCTTTTGTTTTCAGGTGAACCGCGCGAGCATGGGAATGGGAACTCGAATTAGTGCAAGGCCGTGAAATAAGATTTAGTCGAATTCATTCAGTTTCTATTTAGACTTGTTTCAATGATTGTGTTTCAGTTTGGACTTTTTTTATATTGTTTTCGGACTCGAACTAATTTTATAATGTGAGAATATAGCTGCATTAGGGTCTTGGTTGATACCCAGCCTGGTATTTCTGAGAAGAAAATATAGTGGTAACACCCCAGTTAGATTTTTTCACTGCCACGTAGGTTAATATTAGTAATAAAAAAGAAATTAGAAATTCAAGGTGTTACAGCATACTTGCAGAAAATTACAACAAGTTTTTGGTGCCGTTGCCGGGGAAAGAACAAGATATATATTTCGTTTCTAATTAATCATTTTAATTTAATTTAGCGAGGATTCTTGTTGAATATTATTATGAAGCACTTTAAACTAATTGATAATTTGGACATTAGTACACTTTTATTAGAGTATAGACAATGGTTGTGCTACTTTGTGAACACTAAAGTTAATTGTGATAAAGACTCAAACTATTGTGGTGAAGTTTTCCATCTTGACCAATGTGCACATAAAATAGTATAGGTTTATGTTAGGAAATGATGACAGGTTTACGATATTATCATTCTCAACAATTTCTAATATATAGCAGACTTTTTTTTACCAATAGGAGAGCATAAGTTTTACCAACAGAAAGTATTGGCAGGAATGCATTCTACCAATGGATATTGTTGATGGAAAAGACCTTTACCAACAAATATTGTTGGTGGGAAAGACTTCTACCAACAGATGTCGTGAAGGGAATGACTTATTACCAACAAACATTTTTGGAGGGAAAGACTTCATACCAACAGATAAGTTTATTGGGCAAGATTTAGACACCACTATAACAAACACCAATAGATATATCTATTAGTACAAGCATATAACACCAAGAATTTTAGATCTGTTGCTAAAGACTTATTTATTAGAAACAAAAAACTTCTGTTAGTATTAAAAAATAATGCTAATAATTCGTCACTATCTCTCGATAATACTTTTACCGACAGAGCTTTTACTAACACATTAGTAACAAACCAATATCTTTTGGTAAAACCTTTTACCAACAGAAAAGTGCCTTACACCTAGTTAACTGATATATCTAAAAGAGTGCCTTTAGATCAATTAGCTGGCCTTGGAAGTACTCAAAGGACATATTGTGGAGTCAAGGACTCAACTTCGTAACTGCTTAAGTGAATAAGAAGTTGAGCGGTTCAAATCCTAAGAAACGAAGTGTCTTAGGCAATGATTGGCCCTGTTTGGAATGGTTGACATCGTAAAAACATGATCAACATCATCAAAACATCATGTGTTTTGCCTCAATTTAATTTCTGCATTTATATTTCTGTTCAAAATTTTCTTTTTTATCTTTGATTACTAACTTTCAAAGTTATATTGTTTATGCTAACTTTAGCAGATTTGCTTCAAAGTGCAATGAAGTTTCTTTAAGTTTTACACTGTTGTTAATCACCTTATTCAACCCTCCCTATGGTGATATCTCTTTAGCTTTGAGGCTTTCGCTGATCCTATCAATAAATACAAACAAAGGGTGAAAAAGAAAAAGAAATATTGTTTGTCTAAAATAAGTAGCACAAACTTGTCGCATTTCAACCTTTAAGCCTATTTATTCTCAATTATCTATACTAAGGAAAACTTATTGAATGATGACGGAGAGAGGAGAGAGAGTGAAGGGATATCGGTGCTAACATGGCATAATCTAAGCACTATGTGGCATATTGCTCATGGGCTAATCTCTGTGAGGTTTTTTTTAGGGTAATAACACTGTACTAGGGATATGTATGTATTTTTATATTACAACATTGATATAAATATAACTCCAACTTCCAAGGGTAAGCTATTATATATTTTTACCAAAACTTTACATGGTATCAGATCCTACCTTTTCCTTTTTTCTTGCCCTAGCCACAGATTGCTTGTTCTGCAAGTGACAAACCCCAGCTTCTTCCTTCTTCTGCACTACAAAAGGGACTAGCCTATGGTTCTTGCCCTAGCTGTAATTGCTTCTATTTTTTGCATATATACATGCTCCTCCCCACCACCACCTCCTCCTATTTCATCATTCCCTATTTCTACAAGAATACCGCCTGGTTTTGCACACAATCACCATAATCATCTATCCCTATGCATAGTTTTGTTGGTTATTATTTCAAATAGTCAAGCCAATGTTTTTTCTCAATAATGTTCACAACTCAGTTTTTATGCCTTATTCGTCCACCGAATTTGGCTCCAGTAGGTTGTTCAAGATTGGTCACCCTTCCTTTTTGTAGCAACAACTAACTTATGTGGTCTCCTTTCACTTCCTCCTTCCATATAGACGGTTATTGTCATTGCAATGTGACTATGGTTCTTGCTTCAGTGAACTGCTGTCTGTCTCGACACCCCCAGTTCACTTCCATTGTCATCCCTCATTAACTTGATGTTATGCTTAATGGCACATGCCTAGGTTCCACCTCAGGTTCTTGTTGCATCGGGTATGATATGCATAAATCCTACCTACTTATATTGACTTCGCATAGGCTAACTTATCTATCGCTAGGTCTTTATAACAATCTCCAAGGATACATTGAGTGATGTGCACAATAATTATCGCTTACATTCTATATGTAACACCTTTAATCTCAGTTTAATCCTTTAAGTTTTACCCAGGCTCTCCATTTAAAGTATTTGCTTGCTTATGTGCCCAATGGTAGTGATGAGCCTTTAGAGGATTATTTATATAAAATTATGAGCATTACTAATTCTTTAGCTACCATTCAATTTGTTGTGTCTAATCTTGAGTTAATATAGTATACCACCTTTGCATTGTCTGTTGACTATCATGGTTCTGTAACTACTTATTTTGTTATGCCTAATCCACATTCTTTTGATGATTTGTGCACAAAGTTAACTTTTTTATGAACAACAAGACAATTTTCAAAAAGATTGTGATGGGCCTATACATGAAGCGTTGCAGCACGTGTTACTAGTTGTAGCAATGATCTAGGGGGTGGTCAAAGAAAAAATAATTCGAACTCCAATAATAATAAATGCAAAGGGAATGACAAGAATAAGAATGAGTATGGCAATAACAATAATGAGTAGCACAATAATAAGAGAGGCAACAATCACAGCACCAACAATGAGCAGAACAATCGAAATTAGTCATCCTATAGGAGTATGTCTACTAATAGCGTACTTTGTAATTATGTTATTTCTTCATTTGAAGCTTATTATGCCTTGACTTTGTACATTAACTCCTCTACTACCGGCATTAACCATTTAAAAGGAATTTTAGGTTCCATCCGACACCGTTTACCAAATATGTGGTAGCATAGGTCATTCTGTTAATGCTTATCCTAACTGGTATTAGCCCCATTAACAACCAGTGCTTCAGCATGTGAATTCTACCTTTAACACTATTGATGTGGGTGAAAAAAAAAACTGGACCCTAATTTAGCTGCAGCATCCTATATGATGTCAGGTGATGTTAAACATCTCTTCGAAGTTGTTTACTCAGGACTTATTAGGGTTAAGGTTGGGGATGAAACCTTTCTGACTATTTATCATGTTTATATTGTTTAAGTACCCTTTATAACTCTTTGCTCCTCAAGCATATTCTTCATCTCTTGAAGCCAAAATGTCATGTTAGTGAAATAACATTGTTGTGATGATAACTTCCTGTTAATTTTTACTCTACTTCAATTATATAATGCGCAAAGTCATAGGTGAAGACTTTTTTCACAAGCATCTAGTGTCGGCAATGTCTACCCTCTTTATCTTCCTGTTGAGCAGCCTTATGTTCAACTTTGAGTACTTCCAAACATTAGCGGCATTGCAACCTATGACATTATGATGCTCGAGTTAAGATGCTATTAAGAAATAAAAGGTGTTGAATTTCACATCTTCTTTTTATGATAATTGTATCATTTAAGCCAACTCCGATAGACTTCACTTTGATGTAGTTGAACATTATGTTATTTTTTCTCTTAAATTAGTACATTCTGATGTTTGACAATTGCTAATTTTATCTCCTAATGGATACAAGTACTATGTTTGATTTATTGATGATTTCCCTCATTATATTTAGATATATCCTATGAAGAAGAAATTAGAAGTCTATCAACCTTTTTAAAATTTTGAAAGCTTTGGTTGAAAATCTTTTTAATTGCAAAATGAAGATGTTTTAAAGTGACGGAAGTTAAGAATTTGACAACTCCTTTATGCATGACTACTTTATTAAATATGGGATTCATTTTAGCAAATTTAGTCCTAACATCCAACACAAGAATGGGATTGTAGAACAAAAGCATAGACATTTAATTGAAATGACTAGTCATTTTTAATACAAGCCTCTATGCCTACTGTGTTTTGGCTAATTTACGCTTCAACTTTCACTGTTAATCATTTAACCATTCCAACACCCAATGACAAATCTCCTTTTGAAGTTCCATTTACTAGCCTAATTACTCCTTTTGGTTGTTCATATTTTCCAAATTTCATAGCCATTTCAACAAACAAATTATCTCCTTAGTTAGTCCATTACAAGTTCTTGGGTTCTTTTGATGATTCATTTTGGTGTATTGTTTGATAAGGGCATCACTATGAAGGTGGTTGTCAGCCTTTATGGTGATAATGTGAGTGGCATGTACATGATAGCTAACCTAATTCAGTATAATCGTAGAAAGTATCTTGCAATTGACGGTCACTTTGTTCGTGAGCAGGTTAAAACTAGTGAGTTGGTTATGCGATATATCCCCACCACGTTACAAATTATATATGCTTTTACCAAGGAATTGTCTTCCTAATAGTTTCTATTTTTGATGTTCACTTTATCTCCACACTTCTGGGATTATTAGGGGGAGCATTAATCTTATCAACGATTGGGCACTTGTGACTCTTTCACACATATTCAATACAACCCCCTAATTAGATTGATAAGGTGTTGAACTAACTGTATACAGTTTTCATGATAACAAATCCAAGTGTAGCATACTTGCTTGAGTAATATTGTTCCAAACAAGCTCTCCAAATAGGTCCCATACAATTGTTTGTATTGATCCTACTTACATATTCTGTCTACTAAATGTTGAGAACAAGTTTTAAGAACTGGTTCCAAGCTTCAGTGACACAAAGATCAGCACACAACAAATCTCGACAACAGCTAACTACGTCTTAAAGACCAACTTCCTACATTCAGCGATACAAGATCACCCAAGTAATCAAGGTGACCAAGGTGTTTGGAGCTGCACATCCATCCTCGACAAGATGACTAATTCTTACAACAAAAAGTCTCGATTTGATTTAGGTTCTATCTTTTAGATTCTTGTTAATATGCCAATCCTGAAAGTCTCAATCTAACACTTATTGAAACGGTTTTTGAGATTTGCTTCAGAACACCATTTCCAAACAACCCTGCAAACAGGGTGCCTAGGGTGTTCCTGAAACTGCAGCGGCCACATCCGTTTGACCTGAAAATTTCTTTTGGTTGGCTGGCTGCTCTAAGAATCCTTTTATGAAATCCTAGGCTGATTAGTTAAGTCCTAAAAAGATTATTATTTATTACATATATGTAGCAGATTGCAAAACCATTTTTGCTAGAGATTTTTTTCAAAATCCGAAAAATCTTTATTCCTTATTTTTAGGCCATGATTGATTCAAATTTTGAAACCAAGATTTTTATCCTTTTTGGGCTAAATTACACGGCTATATTAAGTGGCTAATCAGTTTTTATCCCGTGAGTATCCAATCCCTATATTTTAGGAGAATCTTATCTTCTTTGTTCCTAGCCGTTGGAAATCTGAAGAAATCTTCTAAGCTGCTAAAATCAAAAGATTTTTCTATCTTTTTTGAAGGAGTTAGCCGTTGGGTTTGCTTGCTTAAATAAGAAAATCTTTTCACTCCTTTCGGCAGAGATACACAAGGAAAAAATCGGTTTCTTTCACAAACACATTGAGATTTCTGGAGCTATATTTTAAAAGAAAAAACCGTGACAAGATTGTGCAAAAATTGAGCTTTCAAAACTATTGGCATACTAGGACTTCATTGTACCTTACATCTACTTAAGTCAGAAACACCCCAGTAAGGTGTTTTGTATCCTTGATCTCAGATCAAAAGTGAGTGAGTGTGTCCTTAGTCGTGTGGATTTTGGACCTGTCCAATCTAGAGAGATTTAGACGTGGTGTAACCTGTCTTAGAGAAGAAGGTTACGTGGGTTACAAGTTGTAACAAGGAGTGCTACTTTTGTAACGTGTTCAGCCCGTTAGTAAAGTGGTTAAATCCTACACGAGGTAGGTCGTGGTTTTTCACACCTCAGTAGGGCTAGAGGTGTTTTCCACGTAAAAATCGTGTGTGCTTTATTTCCGCATTTATCTACTTGATTTTCGCTTCTGAACCAATTGGGAACAGCCGCTGCAAACAAGGCCCAAGACTGTTTGTCATTCAGAAACAGTCTCTGCAATTAGGGTCTAAGGCTATTTGTTAGTAAATAGTCGAAAATCGGACACCACAATTCACCCCTCCTCTTGTGGTCGTATACTCTTAGAATTCAATAAGTGGTATCAGAGCGGGTTCTCTTCTAAAAGGTTAACACCTCGAGAGATTCTGAAAATGAGTACACCACAAGGCATACTTGAGGGCCAATCCATCACTCGACCACCTTATTTCAATGGCCAACACTACATTTGGTGGAAGAACGGGATGGAGAACTATATACAAGCTGAAGATTACGAGTTATGGATGCTCATCAAGAACGGGCCCCTTGTTCCCACGAAAGTTCATGAAGATGGAAAAAAGGTTCCCAAAGATCCTACTGAATATGATGTTGAGGATTACAAGAAAATGGAAAAGAATGCCAAGGCCAAGAAACTTCTCCATTTTGGCCTAGGACCCGATGAATATACTCGCATCTCAGAATGTGAGTCAGCTTTAAGAAATATGGAATGCTTTACAAGTAGCTCATGAAGGAACAAGTCAAGTCAAACAATCACGCATTGAGTTACTCATGAGACAATACGAGTTGTTTGATATGGGTGATCGTGAGAATGTGATGGATATGTATACCCGCTTCACTCACATAACAAACGAGTTAAAATCCTTGGGAAAATCCTTCACCACTGAAGAGTTGGTAAGGAAAATTCTAAGGATTTTACCTCGATCATGGGAAGCCAAGGTAACAGCCATCCAAGAAGCCAAAGACATGAACAAGATCACCCTAGACGAGTTGATTGGTAATCTCCAAACATACAAACTGAGAAAAAATTCTCAACAGAAAGAGGAGATAAAGAAAGATCGAGGACTTGCCTTAAAAGCACAAGAAGATGATGATTCTGATCTTGAGGAAGAAGAGATGGCTATGATGACTCGAAAGTTCAAGAAATTCTTCAAGAAAGTGAAAGAAAACAACAAAAGGAATGATTTCAACAAAACCAGAAACACCCCCGAGAACAGTTTACTGGGTGTTTCAAATGTGGCAAAACAGACCACATAGTGAAAAACTGTCCCTTACTTCAAGAAGAGCAAGAGCACGAACACCCCAGGAAACAAGGTAGAAAACAAGCTACAAACAGTTCTGGGAAACGATTCTCGAAAGCAATGTTGGCTGCCTGGGGTGACTCCTCTGAAGATGAAGAAGAGTCTGAAACTGATGAAGGTGCTGTAGCTCTCATGGCACAAAGTGACACGGATTCAGATGATGAGTCAGCAAACAGCCTTACTGATCTCAAGAACAAGGTACGTGGTCTCAATAAGGCAACTCTTGAAGAATTGTTGTATTCATTGATGGATACTTGTGCAGAATTGAAAAGAGATGTCCGAGACCTAGAACTAGAAAATGAGATCCTCAAGAGTGAAAAACTCAAGGTTGAAAAGAAAATATCCTTTTTACACCAAAACTTCAAGGAATCCTTGATCTTGAAAGAAGAGACTCACTCTGTTACTTTAGCCAAAGCAGAAAAGGAATCCCTAGAGTTGAAAGAAAAGGTTCAGTCCTTACTTGCTGAAAACAAGAACCTGTTGGCGAAAATAAAAAAATTGGAATCTGATCTCGCCACAAACAGGCTATGGAACAAGTCCTCAAAAGCGCTGGAATGGCTAAACACTCACCACAGTCAAAATAAAAAGGGACTAGGTTTTGCTCCTAAAAGGACCTCTTACCCAGTCAATAAAAAGTATGTTGGATTACCTGAAAATATTGTTTGCTTTCATTATGGTAAAACGGGTCATTATCGATACACTTGTCCTTCAAGAAGGTATGCCATTAAAAGAAATGAAGGTTATGTAAAACAAATCTGGATTAGGAAAGATGAGATTTATTTGTCTAAAAGAATGGGACCCAAGTGGATCTGGGTTCCCAAAACTAACCCTTGATTTGTTTTGCAGGCTGAAGTGAGAGAGACCAACCCAGCAAACAACCCAGCAAACAGCCTAGGGAACAACCTTGAAAACAAGCAGCTGTGGTATGTTGATAGTGGGTGTTCGAGGCATATGACCGGTGAAAAATTCAACTTTCTCTCACTTACAGTTTCGGATGGTGGGAGCGTAGCGTTTGGAAACGGCAAGTCTGGGACAATTGTCGGTATAGGTAGTGTTGGTGAGTCCCATTCCCACTCAATTGATAGTGTCTATCTAGTTGATGGCTTAAAGCACAATCTGCTTAGTGTGTCCCAACTGTGTGACAAGAACAACCTAGCAGTGTTCTCACCAACACGTTGCTTGGTTGTAAACTCAAACATAGGAGATGTCGTGTTAAGGGGGAAGCGTCATAAAAATGTTTACAAAGTATGTATTTCCACACTTCCCCAAAACAATCTGACTTGTTTGAGCGCTTTAAATGATGATATAATGCTCTGGCACAAGAGACTAGGTCATGCAAGTCTCACTCTTTTGAACAAACTTGTTTCCAAAGACCTAGTTGCTGGACTATCTTCCATCAAATTCAATGATGACAAGGTTTATGAAGTTTGTGCAAAAGGCAAATAAGTCAGATCGTCTTTTAAATCAAAAAATTATGTTAGCACTACCTGACCTCTCGAAATGTTACACATTGATCTATGTGGTCCTATGAGGATAGCAAGTAGAGGTGGGAAGAGGTATGTGCTGGTTCCAGTGGATGATTACTCTCGATTTACTTGGACCCTATTCTTGGCATCCAAGGATGAAACTTTTGAGAATTTTATTGCCTTTCTCAAAAGGGTTGAAAGGGAAGTAGGACACTCTTTAGTTAGTTTAAGGTCTGATCATGGTACTGAATTTGAAAATGCAAGCTTTACAAACTATTGTAATGCACATGGTGTTGATCATAACTTCTCAGCCCCAAGAACACCCCAACAGAACAGGGTGGTTGAGCGCAAAAATCGCACCCTAGAAGACATGACTAGAACAATGCTTATTGCTAGTGGTCTTCCTAGGAACTTTTAGGCAGAAGTTTTGAACACATCATGCTATATTATGAATAGATGCTTGATTAGACCTATTTTGAACAAAACTCCCTATGAACTTTTCAAAGGTAGAAAGCCCAACATCATGCATTTAAGAACATTCGGTTATAGGTGTTTTGTGCATAACAATGGGAAGGATGCCTTAGGGAAGTTTGATCCTAGGAGTGATGAGGCAATATTTCTCGGTTATTCCTCACATAGTAAGGCATACAAAGTGTTTAACAAAAGAACCTTGTGTGTTGAGGAAAGTGTGCATGTGCTTTTTGATGAATCTAACTCGTTGAGCAAGAATGATGCACAGGAGGAAGGATTTGAATTAGGTCTTGTTCGAAAAGAAGTGTTGCACCAAGATGAACAAGGTAAGAACACCAAGGAGAAAACGGGTCCTGAAGTTGTTCCTCAGAACGACCGGCAAGGTGAGGACCAAACAGGGGGAAGCAACGTTGAACCCTGTTCAGGACAACACCAGTCCAGTTCCTCATGAACAGGCCCACAAACAGGTGCAGGAACAAGCTCAGGAGCTGTTTCTGAACCTGATTCTTCAAGTATCCAAGCCAGAGTAGAAAGTGTGTCTGTGGATCCCCTAACTCCATGACCTTGGAAGTATCATCGTTCACACCCCCTTAATCAAATCTTGTCTGATATAAATGCTGGGGTGCAAACGAGATCTAAGCTTAAGAATTTTTGCGCTTTCTATGCATTTCTCTCTAACATTGAGCCAAAGAATGTCAATGAAGCTCTTGCAGATGCAGATTAGGTCACAGCAATGCAAGAAGAGCTTCACCAATTTGAAAAGAACAAGGTGTGGCACCTTGTACCCCAGCCTGCAGATAGAACAATCATTGGAACCAAGTGGGTGTTCCGGAACAAGCTAGATGAGTCTGGAACAGTAACTAGGAAGAAAGCTCGGCTGGTGCTTCAAGGCTACAATTAGGAAGAAGGGATCGATTATGAAGAAACCTTCGCACCTGTTGCAAGGATTGAGGCTATTCATATCCTAATAGCCTTTGCAGCTCATATGGAGATCAAGCTATATCAAATGGATGTCAAAAGTGCATTCCTAAACGGATACCTTAAAGAAGAGGTGTATGTCAAACAACCCCTGGTTTTGAAAACAGTGAATTTCCAAACCATGTTTTTCAACTTGACAAAGCTCTTTATGGTCTAAAACAAGCTCCTAGAGCTTGGTATGAACGATTGTCAAGCTTTTTACTTGAAAATGATTTTAGAAGAGGCAAGGTAGATAATACCTTGTTTCTAAAATCTAAGGGGGAACATCTGTTGATTGCCCAAGTATATGTTGATGACATCATATTTGGGGCAACTCATCATGATTTATGCAATGAATTTTCAAAGATGATGAGGAGTGAGTTTGAAATGAGCATGATGGGTGAGCTTAATTTCTTCTTAGGCTTACAGATCAAGCAAACTTCAAACGGCACCATGATCCATCAACAAAAGTATATTAAGGAACTACTTAAGCGTTTTGGAATGGAGTCGGCCAAGCCCATTGATACTCCCATTTTCCTTCTACCAGGTTGGTAATGGATGATGGGAGTCCCTCAGTTGAGGAGAAACTCTATAGGGGCATGATAGGGTCACTCTTATACCTTACCGCTAGTAGGCCCGACATTGTTTTCAGTGTTGGTTTATGTGTCCGGTTTCAGTCTAATCCTAAAGAAACTCACCTTAAGGCTGTTAAACGGATACTAATGTATTTAAAACATACACCTGATTTAGCTCTATGTATCCTAGAGGTTGCAATTTTGATCTTGTTGGATATGCTGATGCTGACTATGCAGGCTTCCTGGTTGATAGAAAAAGCACCACAGGTATGTCTCATTTTCTTGGACCTTGTTTGGTATCTTGGGCAACCGAGAAACAACATTTAGTTGCCATGTCCACAGCAGAAGCTGAATATGTTACAGCTGCTTCATGTTGTGCTCAATTACTGTGGATAAGACAACAACTCAAAGACTTTTGTGTTGACACTGGATGCATACCTATTTTTTATGATAACACAAGTGCAATTAATATTGCCAAAAATTCGTGTCAACATAAAAGAACTAAACATATTGACATACGTCATCATTTCTTAAGAGACAATGTTGAAAAAGGGTTGATCTCAATGAATCTTTGTGCCACAGAAAACCAAATTGCTGATATATTCACCAAGGTGCTAAGTAGAGATCAATTTGAGAAAAATATACTTGAACTAGGTTCGATTGAAACAACCTAAGTACCCTGTTCTCTCCCCTTGTTTGTAACTTCCATAGGTTGAAGGTACAATGTGTTTAATAAAAATTGTTTGCAATCAATTCTGTGCTATTTTAGTGTATGTGCATTATTTGCAGCTGCTGGCATCTGTTTAAATTTAATATGATTGCCTTTATTATCTTGTTACCGTTGAATCTCCTCCAAGATCAAGCAGCAAGAACAGGTACGCTCCTTGATTGTTAGTATGTGAAACAAGTTGTGCCTAGCCTTTAAATTTTCCTCCTTCCCAAGGCATGCGCGGGCAGCTAGTAATGATCTACCCGTTGTAACAGGTAAATCTTTAAAGATTTGGCATGCTCTCTCTCTTTAAATCTCCAAATCTTTGCCTCTCTCTCTCATCACTCAAAATCAGCTAAACCTGAGACTTCTTCTTCTGTTCCTCCCCCCAAAAGAGCCAAAAAGTCTACTGCCTCTCCTGTTTCTACCGAGATTGCACATCTGCTTAAGCGCAATGTAGTTAGGGGGAAGATAGTGAGAGTTCAATTTTTCGAGGAACAGGGGTTGGGGGTGTTCCTACAGAAGCTGCGTGCCCAGAACTGGCTGGACCTCTTCACGAACACCCAGCTGGGGTGTTCTGTACCAGAATTGGCTGAGTTCTATGCAAATTGTGCCGTCACCGAAGGGGTGGTGACAAGTAAAATTGGTGATACACAGGTGCAATTTGATGCACAAACTCTGGGTACGATTTTGGGTGTTCCCTCACTTGGCTTTGATGTGTATGTGAGGGAGGACAAGTCTGTCCTAGGGACAGCCAGGCTGCTGGAGCTTTCACAACGGTTGAGTCAAAACTAGGACCTGCAAACACCCACATCCGTGAAGAAGGGTGAGATGACCTCTCTGCACCAACTGCTCTTTATGTTTGTCATAAAGAACATCATCGCAAGAGGTCAAGGTAGAAACCAGGCTGATGCTCTTGATCAGTGCCTGGTGGATCTTTTGGATAGGGAGGAACCCATCAACCTTCCTGTTCTTATGATCCGCCATATTGGGCGTATTGCAAACACCACCCGGGCACATGATCTTGGGTATGGTTTTCTATTGACGAGGGTTTTGAGCACTTTGGGATAGAGCTCAAAAGGAGGGTGACTGCTCAAGTGATTGATGAGATAGGGAGTGACACCCTTATGGGGTGTGGATATACTCTGGCTGAGGGCTCGGTCTCCAAACAGGGAAGCCGAACACCTAAACCTCCTGTTTCTGGGAGGTCATCAGTCAAAGTTGAGGCTGTTTTAGAGGATAACTCCCGCCTCAAGGATGAGCTCACAGCCGTCAAGGCTGCCCTAGAAGAAGAGAAGGCGCTATCTGCCAAGCGTCATGAAGATCTCCTTGCCCTTCTCTCCTCCCTCGCTACCAAACTCCCTCCTTCGCAGCCATAATCACCCCTTGTAACCTGTTCTCATCGGATGTTTCCTAGAGTTCTCTTCCTCGTCTCTTTCTGTGTTTTTTTTTTTTTGTATTGCATCTTCCGGACTTTCAATGACATATCTGGTTCTGTTATATCTTGCTTATCTCTTGCTATGTCTTATGTGATTCACTTGCAAACACCATGTTCTGACTGTTGTTTGTGCCTTTTTAATGATGCCAAAAGGGGGAAGATAAGTGGGCCATTGACCTAGGTTGAGTTGAACGGTTGAGTCATTAGTCTTTACACTTACATATGTTTTTTGACTTGACTGACCTAGCACCTGTGTGGATATATATCAGCACTCAAGTCACTTGCAAAGGCACGTACGAAAATAAAATCTTTTTCTTGTCAATATGGTCACTTGGTTTGTCATTATCAAAAAGGGGAAAATTATTGAACTAATTGTATACAATTTTGATGATAACAAATCCAAGTGTAGCATACTTGCTTGAGTAATGTTGTTCCAAACAAGCTCTCCAAACAGGTCCTACACAGTTGTTTGTATTGATCCTACTTACCTGTTCTGTCTACTAAATGTTGAGAACAAGTTTTAAGAACAGGTTCCAAGCTTCAGTGACACAAAGATCAGTACACAACAAATCTCGACAACAGCTGACTAAGTCTTAAAGACCAAGTTCCTACATTCAGCGATACAAGATCACCCGAGTAATCAAGGTGACCAAGGTGTTTGGAGTTGCACATCCATCCTCGACAAGATGACTAATTCTTACAACAAGAAGTCTCGATTTGATTTAGGTTTTATCTTTTAGATTCTTGTTAATATGCCAATCTTGAAAGTCTCAATCTAACACTTCTTGAAACGGTTTTTCGAGATTTGCTTCAGAACACCATTTCCAAACAACCCTGCAAACAGGGTGCCTAGGGTGTTCCTGAAACTGCAGCGGCCACATCCGTTTTACCTGAAAATTTCTTTTGGTTGGCTGGCTGCTCTAAGAATCCTTTTATGAAATCCTAGGCTGATTAGTTAAGTCCTAAAAAGATTATTATTTATTATATATATGTAGCAGATTGCAAAACCATTTTTGCTAGAGATTTTTTCAAAATCCGAAAAATCTTTATTCCTTATTTTTAGGCCATGATTGATTCAAATTTTGAAACCAAGATTTTTATCCTTTTTTGGGCTAAATTACACGGCTATATTAAGTGGCTAATCAGTTTTTATCCCGTGAGTATCAAATCCCTATATTTTAGGAGAATCTTATCTTCTTTGTTCCTAGCCGTTGGAAATCTGAAGAAATCTCTAAGCTGCTAAAATCAGAAGATTTTTCTATCTTTTTTGAAGGAGTTAGCCGTTGGGTTTGCTTGCTTAAATAAGAAAATCTTTTCACTCCTTTGGCAGAGATACACAAGGGAAAAATCGGTTTCTTTCACAAACACATTGAGATTTCTAAAGCTACATTTCAAAAGAAAAAAAACCGTGACAAGATTGTGCAAAAATTGAGCTTTCAAAACTATTGGCATACTAGGACTTCATTGTACCTTACATCTGCTTAAGTCAGAAGCACCCCAGTAAGGTGTTTTGTATCCTTGATCTCAGATCAAAAGTGAGTGAGTGTGTCCTTAGTCGTGTGGACTTTGGACATGTCCAATCTAGAGAGATTTGGACGTGGTGTAACCTGTCTTAGAGAAGAAGGTTACGTGGGTTACAAGTTGTAACAAGGAGTGTTACTTTTGCAACGTGTTCAGCCCGTTAGTGAAGTGGTTAAATCCTACACGAGGTAAGTCGTGGTTTTTCACACCTCAGTAGGGCTAGAGGTGTTTTCCACGTAAAAATCGTGTGTGCTTTATTTTCGCATTTATCTACTTGATTTTCGCTTCTGAACCAATTGGGAACAGCCGTTGCAAACAAGGCCCAAGACTGTTCGTCATTCAGAAACAGTCTCTGCAATCAGGGTCTAAGGCTGTTTGTCAGTAAATAGGCGAAAATCGGATACCACAATTCACCCCCCTCTTGTGGTCGTGTACTCTTAGAATTCAACATAAGGGCTAATAGTATCTTAGGGACATTTGTGTATTTTTCATATTGTACAACATATAATAAATATAACTCCAGGCTCCCAAGATAGGTGAGCTATTATTTTTTTCAAAACCTCACTGTTCGAATGGACGAATATTTGGCTGATGAAATATGTAGATCTATTTACTAAAGTTGAGAATTGTGTACCCAAAAATGAATGTGAGGGGCATGCCCTTCTACCATGTCGCATCTTACAGACGACTTTTTAAAAAATTTGGTCTGAGGAAATTGAATATCGAGTTTGCATTGGCTACTTCTCTTAATTTAAGCATGTGCATTGAAGATGAGAGATTTTAGTCAAACAATTAATTTGCTCTACTGCCTCGGACTATGAACCCAAGAATGCCAAAAGCTTTTTTTAGAGGAGCTGGTGCTTTAGTGAAATTGGATGACTTGGGTGAAGCTGTAAAAGATTTGAAACATGCGATTAAGTTTGATTCTATAAACAATGAGGTATTGAATGAACTAAAGAAGGTTCAGATCGAGGAGTATTAGAGCATTGACTCACTATAGAAATGGGAAAAGGTTGAAGAACCACCTGCAAAAAAGAGAAATGGATAAGCAAGGTCAATGTGAGATTCGCCATCAAGGAAGGAAAAAAAATCATTACGAGAATGACAAGGTCGCAGGGAGGAGGGCGTGGCTAATGATTTTGTTAAAGAGATTTGGAAGAAACATGAAGATTCAAGGGGTTACACTTAACCTATTATGATGAACCCTATGCTATGCGTGGAGGATACGGGATAGAAATAATCCTAGTCCTATGTCATCTTTGGCACCTCTTGTTGCGGCTAACGTCATTCAGACATCAAAGTCCAGCTTTAAAATTTTCCCAAAAGAGAAAGGGTGGTTACTTTCTCTCCTTAAATGACACATCTTATGATCTGCTAATGGAAGGAAAAGGTTGACTCTGTTGATCAATCCAGACTCAATTACATATACATGAAGTCCTAACAATATGTGGAGGTATTGTCAGCTAAGAACTAAGGTTGAAGTTCATTTAGAATTGCACTTTGTGTGAAGATCTATCACTTTGATGGAGTGTTTTGGGAATGTCACACTTATGACTCATCCTCATAGATTTAGGCACGTTTTCAAATCGAATGTGAGTCATCTAACAAATCCTCTCACCATGGGCACCAAAAAATGTACAAGGAAAGGTGCGCACGTTAAGCATGGTGGGAACAAGGGTGTTAAGGCCTATAAGAGGAAAAGGCAAGTTGTGGAAGGATGAAGCCCGGGCAACAACTACAGTCGACGAGGTCTAGAGCCATTTGAGGAAAAGGGATAAAATTTGTAGTCCTAACCTAGAGGGTGTTCCTAAGTATAGTGATGTTAGGTTGCGTAAGGTAACCAAGGTGGCCATTGCTAATGCTGGTTAAGTCGAGAGGATGGCAAGTTAAGCCATGGAAAGTACATACTAGCACAATACGACTTTGTTTGTGTTGTGTGTTTTACTAGTTGTACTGCCGCCATCCCCCCCAAAAAAGTTAATGCCTGGGTTCATTTTTTTGTCTTATTTTAAGGGATACTTCCATATATGTATTGATGCACGAGTAGCCCAATTCTGGGGACCTAAGCATTGTTGATTCTTGTAGTACTGAAATCATACAATATGGAGCTTAATGATTATTAAATACCAAAGGATTATGATTTTAATGAGCAGTTGCTTGATTTGTTTTAATTGAATGTGCAGTTCCATTAAACGCATATAATAGAGCTGCTTAATTATAAATTGCATGTTTCACTTAATATTTCACTTGTGTTTAATATAGGATAGATTCTTGAAGGACATCTTTTCTGGGAAAATATAGTAAACCCTTGGCTTTATTATCAAGAAAAAATTTTTAAAAATCACCAATCTTTGCTCTAAACTTTCCAAAGAACAGTATACTTTAAAAAGGGTTCGAAATATCACCAAAGTTTTGTTACGAGGAGTTAATAATAACCAAATTGGTTTCACGCATACCTTTTCTGTCCGTAATTGGTTGAACACATTTCTTTTTCCTTTTTTTTATAGATTATATACACGCAAACAAAAGGCAAATAAGGAAAGAAAAAGAAAGAACTAACAGCACCGGAAGGACACTAGATGCCACCAACAGACCAAAAGAAACAAGCACAGGACCCAAATCAAAGATACAATACAAGGGAAAGGATAGAGAGACTGATGATATCAAAACAAACCAAGCTTCTCCTCCATATTTACCGCTGATTGCAGTATGAAGAAAATCATGGCCCAACCTTCATATTTAATTATTGTAATTGAAACTCCTTTAGTCAAAATAATATTTTTTATTTTTAAAAAAAAGACAAATCCATTGTGACAAACTCCAAAATAGGGTTGCAATGACGACGGAGAAGTGGTGGGGGAGCTCAACCTTCTATTTTGTCTTACATGCATGCCTAAATCGAAGTTGTACATGTTGGAAGAAACTATCATTCCAATCGACCAAAATTTGAGAGAGGAGTTCAGAAATTGAATTGGGGCAACTGGCCCGTTACCCCTATGCAAAAATAACTCCCTAAAGGATGCAGGAGACTGAAGATGAGGCCAAATATCTCAAGTCATTCATATACATATACATATATATATATATCTATATATATATATATATATATAATACTATATATATATAATATGTATATGCATATATACATATATATAATATATATATATATATTATATAGATATATATATATATT
>JAKOGI010001337.1:225000-230000 GCA_029747015.1 Carnegiea gigantea
GCTTGTTAAAGGTTCCCCCCACTATAAAAGGGAGGCCTTGGGCTGCCAAGAGGATAGATGAACTTGCATTCAGCTTTGAGTTTTGTAAACTCTCTCAAATTCTCTTCAAATTCCTAGTGTTATATCTTAGGTGTTTGGCAACCTCAAGTGGGTCTCTAGGTCTTCTTAATTCAACTAAGAAAGTGATTAACTTCTATAACTTAGTTGAAGGAAGAAGATTTGCCCAAGTGTGCAAACAAAGGTGGATTATCATCACCCTTGCTAGTCCACTTGATCTATCTTAGTTCTTGATTTTCTTTTCATGTTTTCTACCCAAATGCATTCTTGATTCACTTTAGCAAATACTTGCCTTAGTGAAACTTGAATACATCAAGTGGTATCAGAGCTTAGGCTACCCTCTTGGCCAAGCTTCCAACCCCCAAACACATACTAAACACCAAAACCACAAAACAACCCCAAACACACTCCCTTACCTTTTCCAAACCGTGCCCAACCAGAATTATAGCACGGCCACCCCGTGCCACAGTGGCACGGCCGTGCCACATTTTAGGTTCAGTCACCCCATTCCAGCACACAGCACGGTCAGATCGTGCCTACAAGCATGACCGTGTCTACCCCTCCCTGTCCCAAAACACCTATTCTCCACTCCAAAGCCAACATGTCCTCTAGCCTTAGCCCCGAGCAAGTGGCTGAACAAGCTTTTAGAGAGAAGGCCCAGTTAGAAGCCCAAGTCAAGTACCTTCAAGCACAACTCGGTCAAATGATGCAAGAGAAGAGAAGGAACTTGAGAAGTTCTAGGAGTACAAGCAAACAAGACTCAGATGACTCCGAGGAAGAAGAAAGCAACTCACTTGAAGACTCCGGTGAGGATGTGTATGCAAGAAGACCAAGGAAGCATCATAGGCCTCAAGATCGAAGCTACAATAACTTCAACGTGGATATTCCCAACTTTGAAGGCCAACTTGACCCCGATGTATTCTTGGATTGGCTTCAAACCGTTGAAAGAGTCTTTGAGTTCAAAGACATCCCCGATGAAACAAAAGGTAAAGCTTGTTGCTTTAAAGCTTAGAAAGTATGCTTCCATTTGGTGGTCTAATATTGTGACTAAGAGAGTTAGGAAGGGTAAAGGGAAGATAAGAACTTGGGAGAAAATGAAGTCCAAATTTAAGTCCAAGTTTTTGCCACCCCATTACTTGCAAGACAACTTCCTTAAACTCCACCACCTCAAACAAGGGTCTAAGAGTGTAGAAGAATACACTAGAGAGTTTGAACAATTATTGTTGAAGTGTGATGTGAAGGAGGATGAGTCTCAAACTTTGATTAGATACTTGAGTGGTTTGAATGATGAAATTGCCCATGTTGTTAAACTCCACCCTTACACTTCCCTAGATGAGCTTAGTGCCTTAGCTCACAAAATGGAGTCATAAAAGAAAGCCAAGGGGAAGGGCATGGCCTCCAAGCCTAACCCCCGTTCTTACCCATTCCAAAAGCCCTCATACTACCCTCCCAAGTCAACTCCAAACTCAAACACATGACCCCCTCCACCAAATCCCCCTCAAACCCCCTCAAAACAACCTCCCAAGCCCGGTGACAAGAAGAGATGTCTCCATTGTCAAGGCCTTAGACACTTTGCTTCCGAATATCCTAACAAAAGAGTTGTCACTTTGGCCGAGTATCAAGCTTATTGTGAGGAGCTAGATGATGACAATGATGGGGAAGAAAAGGAGCTTCTCATGACCGAAGCTCTTGAAGAAGTAGAAGAGGGACCCAATGAAGGAGAAATGCTTGTGATAAGAAGAGCCTTGTCTGGTATTGCTTCCCAAAATGACATGGAACAAAGGGAGAACATCTTTCACACCCGGTGTACCGTGAAGGGGAAGGTTTGCTCTCTTATTATTGATGGTGGAAGTTGTGCCAATGTTGCTTCTAAGACTCTAGTGGACAAGCTCGAGCTTTCGGTCTCTCCACACCCAAGCCCTTACACCACACAATGGCTCAATTAAGGTAAAGGCTTGTAAATCTCCTCTCGTTGTTTATTTAGCTTTTTAATTGGCAAAAGTTACAAGGATGAGATTTGGTGTGATATTGTGCCCATGGATGCTTGTCATGTCCTCTTGAGACGTCCATGGTTGTTTGATAGAAGTGTCATGCATGATGGTCGGTTAAACACATATACATTTGCCAAAGACCATAAAAAGGTCACCCTTACCCCTCTCAAATCCAACTCATAAAAAAGGCCTCAAGACACTCCTAGCATGGATGTCTTTCTCACTACCCCACTTCATTCCCAACTCCATGAATATGACGATTTCAAGGAGTGGATTTTACTTGGCCAAGAACCGGCCGAAGCTAAGGATTCTTCCCATCCTCTACTTTCCCCTCCCCTCAAAGATTTCCAACATGTCTTCCCTTGTGAGGTCCCCCATGGCCTCCCTTCCAAAAGAACCATACAACACAAAATTGACCTCATCCCCGGTGCCACCCTCTCAAACAAGCCGACCTACTGAATGAACCCCCAAGAGACTCAAGAGGTGCAATGACAAGTAGATGATCTTCTTGCCAAAGGCTTGATCCATGAGAGCCTTAGCCCATGTGCCGTGCCGGCCTTGCTTGTTCCAAGGAAAGATGGGTCAATGAGAATCTGTGTGGATAGTAGAGCGATAAACAAAATCACCATCAAATATCGCTATCCTATTCCACGGTTGGAGGATCTCCTAGATAAGCTTTATGGAGTCAACATCTTTTCTAAGATTGATCTTAGAAGTGGCTATTACCAAATCCGAATTTATGAAGGAGATGAGTGGAAGACGGCCTTCAAAACCAAAGGAGGTCTGTATGAGTGGCTTGTTATGCCATTCGGGTTAACCAATGAATCAAGCACTTTCATGAGGCTTATAAACCAAGTTCTAAAGCCCCTTATTGGCAAGTTTGTTATTGTCTACTTTGATGACATATTGGTGTATAGCAAGAGTGAAGAAGAGCATGCCTATCATCTACATCAAGTCTTGAGTATTCTATCTCAAGAAGAGCTCTATGGAAACTTGGAGAAGTGCCACTTGTTCACTTATCAAGTCATATTTTTGGGCTATGTTGTCTCGGCCCAAGGGATTTATGTTGATGAGGGCAAGATTCGAGCAATCCAAGATTGGCCCGTTCCTACTTCCATTCAACAAGTTAGGAGCTTCCATGGCCTAGCCTCTTTCTATAGGAGGTTTGTGAGAGACTTTAGTACCATTGTTGCCCCCATGACTGAGGTGCTTAAGGCCAAAAGATTTGAGTGGACCAATCAAGCTTAAAGGGCCTTTGAAGAAATCAAGTACATGCTCACAAGTGCACCCGTTCTAGCTCTACCAAGCTTCTCCAAAGTCTTTGAGGTAGAATGTGACGCTTCCGATGTTGGGATAGGGGCTATCCTATCTCAAGAGAAGAGGCCCCTTGCCTTCTTTAGTGTGAAGCTCAATGATGCAAAGAGAAAGTACTCCACTTATGACAAGGAGTTCTATGCTATTATGAGAGCTTTGGAGCATTGGAGGCACTACTTGGTGGGAGGAGAATTCATTCTCCATTCGGATCACGATGCTCTCAAATTCATACAAGAGCAACACAAGCTCAACCCAAGACATGCCAAGTGGGTTAAGTACCTCCAAGCCTTTCATTTTGTGATCCACCACAAGTCGGGTCAACTCAACAAAGGGGCGGATGCATTATTAAGAAGGTACCTCTTACTCTCTATCCTGGAATCCAAAGTCCTTGGTTTTGAGATTATTAAGGGATTGTATACCCAAGATGAAGACTTCAAGGAAACTTATGAGAAGTGCTCTATCCATGCCCACGGTTTATTTCACTTAGAGCATGGGTTTCTCTTCAAAGGAACCCCGCTATGCATACCAAGGAGTGGGTTTCGGGAACTCCTCAGTCAAGAGCTCCATGGTGGGGCTTTAGCCGGACACTTTGGCATTGAGAAGACTTGGTCCATGCTCAAGGAGCACTACTATTGGCCAAGCATGTCCAAGGAGGTAGAGCACTATATGAGAAGGTGTTCTATTTGCCAACAAGTCACGAGCCACTCTTGGCCCCAAGGGCTATACACTCCTCTCCCCATTCCTCAAGGTCCTTGGGAGGATGTGAGCTTAAACTTCATCACGGGTTTGCCGAGAACCGAAAGGCACAAAGATTCAATCATGGTAGTGGTGGACCGATTCTCCAAGATGGCACACTTTATAGCATGCCATAGCACCAATGATGCTTCCTCCATTGCCAACCTCTACTTCAAGGAGATAGTTCGTCTCCAAGAGATTCCAAGAAGCATGGTGTCGGATAGAGACACCAAGTTCCTAAGCCACTTTTGGCTTACATTGTGGCGAAAGTTTGGCACTCACCTCAAGTTTAGCACTACATGCCACCCCCAAACCGACGGTCAAACCGAAGTGACTAATAGGACTTTGGGCACTTTGCTTAGAGTTCTAGTCAAGAAGAGCATCAAAGGGTGGGATGAGTTGCTTCCTCCTGCAGAATTCGCCTTTAACTGAGCTCCAAGTAAGGCAACCACTCTTTCACCTTTCCAACTAGTGTATGGTTACAATCCAAGGACTCCCTTAGACTTGGTTCCAATCCCAAATCCAACCAAGTTTAGTTGGGAGGCCAAGAAGAGGGCCAAAGAAATTCAAGAGCTACACAGCAAGGTGAGAGAAAGAATTGAGAAATCCAATGAGCAAGCCAAGCAACAAGCCAACAAGCATAGGAAAGATGCTCAATTTCAACCGGGAGACTTGGTTTGGATTCATTTGAGGAAAGAGAGGTTTCCTAGCAAGCGCAAATCCAAACTCATGCCAAGGTCGGATGGCCCATTCGAAGTCATTGAGAAGATTGGTCCTAATGCTTACAAGATTGACCTCCCGGGAGAGTATGGAGTCTCGGTCACCTTCAATGTGGCTGATCTTAGTCCATATTATGATGAAGATAATCAACTTTCGAGTTTGAGGTCAAACTCCAACCAATCC
>JAKOGI010001337.1:232500-257090 GCA_029747015.1 Carnegiea gigantea
AACTCCCTTCAAAGTATAGCTCATTAAAATTTTTTTTTGACTTGGACTGTCCATGAACACCCCAACTCTTCATATAAATCCGCCAATTCAAACAGTTGTAGCTATACATACGCTACTTTGTTGCATGTGGCCATCTCATGTTCTGGAAACCCCTTTTTCCATATCCCCGCACAATAATTTTCTTCAAACAATTGTTTAGGTTAGCGCGGACCTCTGACTAAGTCATTCTCCGCAATAGGGATTTACTGGAACCGTTAAAGTATGATCACATAGGTAGAACTTCCAAATGGCGGTTATATTTTTCGTGAGGATCCCCCGAATGCAGCCATCACTGTCCTCACTGCGCTGGCTTGCATCCATTATGTGATGTTGAGATGATCAGCTAAAAAGCTCAAAGTTCTATCATATCCATGGCTACTGTTCAGTACAAGTTCCCTACGTTGTATCTCAGCATCTATCTTAGCTTCTTAGCATCATGGTGGTACCTGTTCAGTCACAATAAGTGTCATTCTTTTGCTCTATCGCATTGTGACATAGGGGAGTCAACTATGTGTCTTAAGGAGACCACTTCTTCTCTAGAGCGCTTGGTGTCCTTGCTGCCCAAATCGAAAACAACACACCAAGGCTTATAAGTCACAAGGAATTGCCCTTATTCAGTAAAGAATATACTACGGCAAGTTCCCTGTACAGTTATCTAATGGGATATTAGATTTGTCAGTTTTGGAAGAAATTCAGCATGTTTGTTGTTGACAGTTCTACTATGTAAAAGGTGTGAACAATTCATCTGTATTTGTGCATCGAGTGTCCTACACGGTTACTGTACATGAAAGAGGAATATGTCTGCGTGTCACAGCATATAACCCTAGAGATACGCTTACGATGCGCTGTTTTCATGAATAGCGTATCTTCCGTGGGCGCAAGAATATTGGAATCCTTTGAGGCGGCTTAAAGAGAAATCAGTATTGTTTCTTGAGTTAAATTGATAGTCATTAAATAGAAAAATCATGAGTATTTTTTTGTTATGCACTAGAAACAAAATTACTTGGCATTATCAACAAAATGCCAAAGAATATCCTGATCGCCGAAGACATCAATCAGCATCTACACTTTGTTGTTCATTGAAAGAAACCTTTGCGGTCATTCCATGATTGGTTAGTGCCAGAACAAAATCGTGATTGATTAGTTCTTGAAGCAGCTTTATCTCAGCATTATACTGGTAGCTATACTTCGCATCTTACTGCTCAGTATAAATTTCCACCTGCAAGTATTTTCTTCAACCTAACTAGCTTCAACTATACTACTACAAAGTTAAGAATCCGTTCAGAGCAATGTTTCTTTGGAGTTGTTCTCCATTAAGATGTGGTTTGCAATGGATAGTCGGCATCCTGAGGCTCAATTTTTAGGAAATATACATGTGAACCTCAGGATGCATATGGCATTTACCATGGGTTCATTTGATTTCCTCATCCCATTCATTTCTCACCGTTCTATTTTGTGTTGGGAGTTCTTTGTGATTTGGTTAGCAATGGATAATCTGCATCCTGAGGCTCATTTTTGTGATAATATACAACATATGAGCCTCAGGATGCAGATGATCTATTGCTTGCCTATAGCGACATGGACAACAAACTCATACTCTTTTCAAGTCATATCAGGTAGCTACGTTTTTCACAGTAATACTGATATACAGGAATCAAAATGATTTCTTTTTTAATCATAAATTATGCATAACAAGTTTGACTTGCCATAAGCCAAGAAAGGTGTCCATAGTGGGACATTTGGGTCATAGGTGTCCGCCTACTACTATTCGCCATCATATGTACTAACAAAATAAAGTTTAAAGAATACACAGAAATAATAGATTCCACTAACACTTGTATTATTAGATCCGACCCCACTAACACTTGTATTATTTTCTTCGCTTTTCTCAAGTTGTTTTATTTTCAAGTGTCAAAAAATGAAATTATTGGATCGATCTATATTAAAGTGGGAAAAAAAAGACAAACTCACCGGAAAAATTAAGCAATACATTGTGTGGCACCAACGCATATATTAGAAATCAAATTCTTAGTTATTCACTTAATTACTATGTCAAAGTGAGCACAAAGCAAACTATAAACCTAAATTCAAGCTCAAAAGCGTAAATAATTCATCTCTACATGAAAGCTTCTGGGTAGCAACATTATAGAAAAAAACTATCTTTTGGACCATCGAGGTTATGGCAAATAATTTTCCAGACCCATATTTTCTAATAAATATTATCTAGTTCATCTAACTTTGGGTAAATATTTTTTGGGACCAAAGTCGACCAAACTTATCTTTTTTGAAATTGCACCAAAGACCCTAAATTTCTTATATTTGCACATCTAACCCAAATCCTGAAAAGCTTTTGAAAAATAAAAATTTGTGCTTGTGGTTTTTTGCTCATAAGTAACTACTCGACGCTCTCTTTCAAATGGTATCAGAGCTATGTGACCCAAAATAATTAAAATAATTAAGCTAATTAATAATTAATTAAGTTACTTAACTGTGATTAACTGTGATTAATGCTAGAATCATCACCTACTTGCCCCGGACCATATTATTCACGTATTATTCCCTCACCGGAAGGCCTTTCTCTACTAGTACCTCAATTAAACTATATTGCTGATATAGTTTTAGAATTAAAAGCCGAATTAGCTAAAATTAAGACCGAAGTCAAGGAGCTTAAGAAGTAATTATCGGTAATTCACCTTTCTCTTGTTAACGAAGTAAGGCATAGTGGAAAATCTACCCCTAACATTAGTACTCCATTTCAGCATAAATACCCTTTCCAAAATCCAAAAAACAAAAATCCTTTTCCTTTACACGCGTACGATATAAAAATTCAAAAAGAAGTAAGAGAAAAATCAGGTGTAAAATTGGCTGGAAAAAAAAGAAAAAGAAGAAGAAGATGGAGTATAAGCAGTATACTCTTGAACAACTACAGAATATGTTCGAGAAGAATAGAATCCAAAAGAATTGAACAAAATCATGGGCGCAATTAGTGATAAATATGATGTTTTATCTGATGATAATGAAGCGACTAATAATATCTTATTGGAAGAAGAAATATCTTAGCAAATGAACCTCATTAAACTAGAAGATCTTAATATGTTATCTTTAGAAGAAATTAAACGAAAATTAGATAAAAAAATATGGTAAAATAACTGTTAAAAATGAGATTAATGAAATTAGAGAAGAACTCGATTTATATGAAACAGAGACCAATTTAATTAACAATGTCATTCCTAAACCCGATGAATTTGGTGAATCTTCTAGAAGAAATACTTATTTCTTGAGACCTACGTACGTTCTAACAGGACTTACAAGCAAATTCTCCTTCGAGTTTATCCTAAGGAAAACCATAACCTATGAAAAAATTGGCCTAACCCTAATTAGCCAAATTGGATATATCTTAAATATCGATGGAGCCCGTAATAGAGAAGCAATATTTAATCACTAGAACAGATGAATGAATAGTATTTTAAACCTAAATACTTCATGGGCTGCGGCAAACTTCCTAACTATATCGAACATAGCTTTTCCGGCATTGTATCGGACTAGAATAATTTATTAACTGAAGATGGTAAAAATACTTTCAGAATGATGGAAACACCAACTGCAATGTTTAAAAATTTAAGCAAGAAAATTGAAATCGAATTTATTGGAGCTAAATTTGATTCCAAAGAAAATTATATTGCTGAATTTAGTCAATATTATTATAAAATTGGGTATAATGAAACACATCTTGGTATGTTCTATGATAAATTGTCATATCCTATAAATTCCATAATTAATGAAAAATACATTGTATATCTGGAACAAACAGATGTCGTTGATACCCTCGGTTCGATAATTTCTTATCTAAGAAAATGGGTCAGTGATCAATGTCTTAATCTCCAAAAGTAAAAGAAAATTGAGAAGCAATTGCTAATCTACCGGGATTCGCCTCACTAATGGGGAAATGAACCTGATAAGCGAAGGAAAAGAAAATTCTACAAGAAAAAGAACTTTAACAAGGAGAGGGGGTGAGAAATATGGAAGAAAATATTATAACAAACCAAGTCTTAAAAAACATAGATTTTTTAGGAAAGCTGCTTATTGCCCAGTAGGAAAAAAACAAGTGGAAATGTTGGGCATGCGGAGAAGTAGGGCATTATTCTAATGAATGCAAAAATAGGAAGAATAATAAGCTTATCGAAACCTTGGTAAGCATAGATTATATTGAGCTTAGTGAAGATGAGGTGTTGGACCTAGCCCTAAGTAACAACAAAGGGATTGTTGAAATTATAATGGACAATGAATATGAAGAAAGTGATTATGAAGAAACAAGTCATATGATGGAAAGTGGCTTAATTAGTCTTGGTGATCTTCAAGGAGAAGAGTTTGTTGTGGACAATGATAATGAAGAAGTCAAAGGAGATTGGGTTATTTCCATAATCCAGAAAGGCATAATCTATTAAAAATCCATCTTTTAATTAAAAAGCAAATGTGTATGTGAAATGATGGAAGGAGATTTAGAAATCAAATATTGTGAGTATGATGTGGGAGAAGTTAATCTCATTAATTGAAAAAACATTATTAAACATAACAAAGATAGAAAGTATAAATATATCCATGTTGAAAGTGTTCAAGTTCAAATTACTCCATTATAATATTCTGGTAGATATTGATCTCTGTACTTTGCTCTGTGATATTAGGCGCACAAAGTTTAATAATCAAATTATTACAGGAATAAATACAAAGTTATGTGATGGATCTATAAGATTCAATTGTAGACTTGGATATTATGTGAGTTTAAAAGATTAATTTGCTAAAAACTTCCTATCTCTTAACATAAAAACAGTCGAAATGGACATGAAAAGAGGAGGATATCCATTAAGGATATTCTGACAAATTATCTACAAATTAGATAATGCTATAGATCCAAAGACTAAGGTCACCATAATAGAGGCAGAAAAATTTGAGAGCCCTACCCCTATGCAAAAAATCCAGAGGATTAAATCTAATCCACAAGAGATAAAGATTGGTCGTTCATGGATATCTAGCTTCACCAACCCTACAAAGATCAATAAGAAAAATATAATAAAATTCGACGAAGAAGGCAAAATTACTATTAAACTCCAATTATCAAGAAGCATGAGTACAAGATCAGATTGGGGAGAAGAATCTTCATTAGCTAAAGAAGAGCTTAAAGAAGATGATACAAATTAGCATGACTAGTGAAATGAGTAGAATGAGTTTTTCAAGCTGCAAGACCCAGTGTAGATCGAAGTATGAGTCTAGGAAGAAAGGTCATTAGGTACAAAACTAGAACTATTAGTGGACTAATCTATGAGGATGAATTAGTTAAAAACATGACTATGGAGATACATTACGAAGCTACCAATACAAATCCTAATAGCATCTATATCCCTTTATCCCAATAAAGGTATGTTTAGAAGGATATAATAAATATGAGTTGTGTGTCTACATAGACAGTGGTTGTTCTGTATGCTTGAGAAAAGATCATTATTTCCAGAGTTTATGGGGAAAAAAAGCTAAAAATCCTTTATAAGTAAGGATAGCAGATAATAGCATTATGAGTTACAATGAAGAAATGGAAGGGTTATCCATAGAATTAGGAGGAGTTCAATGCATTATACTAGTTATATGGGCTACTGACTAACCCTCTCATGATATATTTATTAGAAATTATTTTCAAAGATTATATACTCCATGCATCCAAACCATAACCCAAATAATATTTACAATTAGTGGTCACTTAGTTCCTATTGAAAAATTAAGAAAGGCTTACACGCATCAGAGAATTGAATTTATACGTAGCCAGTGCAGTGAGAAGGTAATGCCTGTACAGTGAGAGGTAGCACTAACAATCTCATTGCTTGGGTTATCTATTAAAGAGCAGATTATTGAACAACAAGAAAAATTATATACAGAACTGTACTCTGATAATTCTCTAAAATTTTAGGATAAAGATAAAATATTTGCTAAAATCACATTATTAAATCCCAACACTATTATCCGAGTTAAACAAGTGGTGTAAACACACCAAGATATTTAAGAATTTGATAAACAAATTAAAAAACTTTTGAATAAAGGATTAATCAAGAATAGCAAGAGTCCTCACACCAGTCCCGCTTTCATGGTAAGAAATCATGCAGAAGAAAAAAGACGAAATGCAAGAATGGTAATCAATTACAAAAAGCTTAATGATAATACTGCCTTCGATGGGTATTATATTCCGAACAAAAATGTCCTTTTCAATAGAATTCAAGAAGCCTCTTGGTTCACAAAAATAGATTGCAAAAGTAGTTATTGGCATATTAAAATGGATGACGAAAGTATTCCTTTAACTGAATTTTGTGCACCACAAGAACATTATGAATGGATAGTAATGCCATTTGGTCTTAAAAATGCACCAAAAATATTTCAAAGAAGAATGGATAATACCTTCAAAGATCTTAATCATTGTTGTTTAGTTTATATTGAAGATATCCTTGTCTTTTCCAAAACCATAGAATAGCACCAAAATGATATATTAGCAGTCACCTAGAGATGCGTTGATCATGGCATCATACTTGGTAAAAACAAATGCATTTATGCTGAACAAGAAATTAAGTTTTTAGGCTTAGAGATAAAAGTTGGAAAATCATCCTACAAAAACATACTGTGGAAAAAATAGAAAATTTTCCTTAAAAAATCGAAGATACGAAGCAACTAGAAAGGTTTCTTAGATGCCTAACCTTTGCTTCAGATTTCATTAATGATTTAGCTAAACTAAGAAAGGCATTGCAGCAAAAACTCAAGAAAGAAGTAAGTTGGACCTGGACCACTAATGATACAAAGATAGTTCAGAATTTTAAGAGGATGTATAAAAATCTTCCTAATCTCAATTTGCCTAATGAAGGAGATAATTTAGTTCTTGAGGCAGATGCCAGCAATGAACATTGGAGCATAATACTCAAAATCAAAGAAGGAGAAAAACTCTGCAAATATTGCAGTGGAAGCTTTAATAAGGCAGAATGCAACTATCTCATGATAGAAAAAGAAATACTTGTAGTCATAAGGGGAATTGAAAAGTCCTAATCTTTTTAGCCCCAAAACCTTTCCTTATTCAAATTGATTATAAAGGAATACTTGGTTTTGCGAAAAAGAATTTATCAAATATGTAAGCGCAAGGGCGACTCTTGCGTTAACAATTACGGCTTAACCAATTTTCCTTCTCCATTGAACATATGCAGGGATCGAAGAACTCTCTCATGGACAGTCTAAGTCGAGAACTTGCCAATGGTGACCATCAAAGCCGACCTCCTGCCAGAAAAGGAGGAAATCCTTAATAAAATGTCATTCCTACTAGAACAGGTTACGCCTTCTAGTAAAGTCCTTATTGATAACCCAAAATTTCATGTAAAAAATAGATCACATTTTGGTCTACTATCTACGGCACCTAATAACCTAAAGATTTTCTCTTCTAGAGTTACAAGTTAATTATCTACAGTGTCCTTATGATATCCAAGAAAAAATAAGTTCTCATGTTTGAGAAAAATGGTTCAATGAGTAGTATGCGGCCTGCGTTGACTTTTATCATCATTATTAATATGATATTTGGGAGTCTTGGGGTACAATGATCCATTTTTCTGATAAATCTTGCAATACTCCCACTATACCTGTGTCACTATTCATTTCCATAATCTCTGTTACAACTAATAAACCCAACGAATAGGGCGTTACCGCCGTCCTGAAAGACTAGGCTCTATACACCATGACTGGATATAACATGCATTACTTATATACATCTTCAAACTTTATCAAATCATATACAAGTAATGACTACTAACTTACATCACTATGTACTAAAGTGCTTATCCAATGGTCTATATATAATATGAATAGCCACCACTATGAACCCATCCAGATCTCCTTGGACCCTCGATTTCTTCAACTAGCTTGGTAGAATAAAACAACTCCTGTGCATGCCTAAAATAAAACAGGAGAACATTTCGAATGGTGAGCCGAAGCTCAGTACATACATTATTGTATTATAAAATAACCTTGCAATATTTGTTGGGCCCTCTTTGTAATTCATTTTAAGTTAAAACAATGACTGAGATAAATGTAAAATTTCCTTGCTGATTATTATTTGGAGGTGAGCCCCTTGAAACTGCTATGATCTATGGTTAGGTGTACACTTGCTAAGTTGATTAGGGACCTGGCTTGAAGCCGCGCAGGTAACTGAAGGCAATGTCCTATAACTGATAATTGATGGGGTCATTAATTATGTGACAAATCACTGATTAAACTGATTCATTGATGTACTTACCAAAACATTATATTTTGATAAATACATATTGATTTGTAAAGATACAGGCAATAAACATACCTAAAGTCTTTAAAATGCAATGTCACTTGATAATACTTATGCACAATAGAAAATGATAGACTGGCCCTGTTTCTACTTAAGAAATGTAGTTACAGGCAAATGCAGTTAGTAAACAACTTTTACCCCCATAATTTGTAACTTTATGGAAATTGATTTATAAAAAGGGCATACATGATTCAAACAATCCAATATAAGATAAGTTACACTAAAATGATTTGAAAACCAAATAAGTTAGGATCATTGAACTTGAAGTGAAACAAGTTGGAGCGAAATAGAACAAAGTGCAATAATTACGGTGATAATGAAAAGACTTTAATGGATATAAATGAAATATGGGCTTTTGATGTTTCTGAAATGAATAATGGAAGGTTTACTGCCAAGAGGGTTGTTATGAGGTTCAGGATTGCTCATATAGCCTTAGCTTGTGTCATTAACCTCTTCACTTCTCCAATTTCATTTCCATGCCCATTTAACTCAATTTTTCCAACCCAAGCAAGCTTTTATACAAAATGAAAGTTTTTGAACTCACTGGACTTTGTAATTTCTTTCCAATATCCATAATTATGTAGAGACTATGGATAATATTTCGAAATGTCATGATTTCTTTCTTCCCTCATATTACCATTCAAAGGTCTACTTTAGAAAATCCATATCTTTTACCCTCGAACTCCAATTGAGCTATAGAACTCCAATATAAAAAGCTTAGAAGGTCCTCAAGCACTTTTATTCATAGTGCCAAACCCAATTGCCACAACATGGCCCCTAAAATTGAGCCGAAACACAACTGTACACAGCTCAAATTTATCCTATGCAGTTTTAGCAAAATGGCCATAACTTTTTCGACACAACTCAGAATGAAGTGATTCAAAAGGAATTTGAAAGGTAACTCATGGATCTATCTACCCACCAAAAATCATAAATTTTTAATAGGCCAAATAGTATTAGTTTAATTGCAAAGTGACCCCTGTTTCAGATATGTTCACAGCCCTACTGTTCTTGTTTTCCCCATTCTTTTCATATAATTCCCCATCTAAAATCACTCCTTAAAATCATTTAACAAAGCCTTGTTCCTTATCATCACCTTACAAAGTTAAATTATTGAAATTTACTCCATAATCATCGACATCAAATTTTCATTTCTTTCTTTTTTAAAATCACTCAAAATACATCCCTAAGCTTACTATTTGCATAAATGGGCAAAATAACCTTTTATAATCAATTGGGGAAATTTCCATAATCTACCCCTTTATACAAGATCACCTCAAGTGATTGTCCAAGCTAAACAACATATCCAAGATTCATTTCTTTATCCAATTATACACAAATAATATGCTTGATTTAAAATTCACCTTAATCATGCATGATTTTGAAACCCTCGATTATGTCCAACACAAATTTGCATCTAACCACCGTAATAAATTTAATAAGATCACTCACAACCCTTAAATTTATTTTTCATTCCAAGATCACAACAATTAGATAAACAACTCGAGCCCACACCTTCTTGATGCAAACCCCCTTGATCAAGTTCAAACACAACACAACAATATCCGACTTCTCCAACAACCATAAAATTTGCATGCTAGCATTTAGTTTGATTATAAGAACATAAATCATAACTAAAATAATCACAAAAACCAAAAAATGAATCAAGGTGAAGTTAGAGTTTACCTTACTTCAAGCTTGAATATAACAAGATGGAAGTGGTGTTTGGTGGTGGTACAAGTTGGAGTTGGTGATTGGTGGTGTTGGAGGTGGGGGTTGGTGACCAGACGTGGCCCTGGCTGGTGACAGAATGTGGTGGCAGCCACCAGAACTCAGCCGCACAGCAGCAGTAACATGAGGTGTGGGAAGAAAGGAGAAGAGGAAGGAGAAAGAATGTGTGGCTAGACTAGCATTGTTTTTTTTTTTTTTCTTTTGAACTTATCTCAATAGCTTAGTTGATATTTAAGCACCAAAAGTAACTTTCTACTAATTATAATTTAGTACAAATGATGGTGATTAACTTAATTGAAGCACATCAAAATTTTTTGGCCAAAATTGAACCCAAAATGAATCGGGCCGCAAATCGAGCCCCAATGAATTGGGCCAAACCTAATGAATTTGAGCCCGAATTTTTGCATGGTTAAAAATTACATTTATGTGATATTATAAAAAATAATTAATCACCTAATCATATTTACCGGTACCTAATATCGATTTACCCAAAATTGTTACGGTAAATAAAACTCGAATTGCAAAGTGGGGCCTAAAATGAATTCTCCCAATCGCGATGATTAAATGAGATAAATAAATATGAAAAATTAATAATATGGCTTAATTGAATAAATAAACATCATATAAGGTCAGGCTATTACAGCCGTCCCCCCTTAAAGAGTTTCGTCCTTGAAACTTATGAGCTTTGACAAAATATGCAAGTTCATCTCAAATATATGTGTGTGCTTGGCTTGCATCTCATCCTCAGTTTTCCTAAGTGGCTTTTGAGGAGGTATGATTTACCCAATGTACTTTGACTAAAGGTATTTGCTTGATGCGTAGTTGCTTAATCATGAGATCTAGTGTCTGGACTGGGTGCTCTTCAAACAATAGACGCTCATTAACTGCAATGGGTTTGGCTAAGAGAGCGTGGTTAGGATTTGAAATGTACTGCTTATATTGTGAGGTAATGAGCACATTGCACAAATGTTTGAGTTATATAAACAGATCTAGTCGACAAGCTATGGGATTCAATCTTTCAATAAACTTGTATGGTCTAATAGATCTTGGGCTCAATTTAGCTTGTTGTTTAACCTTCTTATACCCTTAGTTGGCGGAACTGTTTGAAAAACCTTATCATCTACATGAAACTTCAGGAATCTCCTTTTTTTATCAACATAGCTTTTCTATCGGTTCTAATAGTCTATTTTCAAGAGTCTTCTGATGTATGTCACCTCATTGAATGCTGAAGAAGATCTTCATGACCAAAACGATGATTTTGTCACCAATGTCTACATTATTTTACCTTGATGTTTCATACAAATTTCTCTACTAGTATTTTCACTACATTGACCGCTGGGAGTTCCATACAAATACAAATGTTGTCCTAGGTTGTGAAGTACTACAGTCTCAAACTCAAGGGAGTTAGATCCATTGATATTTTTAGATGCTTCAATGAACTCAATTACTTTGGTTCAAAATTGATATTCTCTTCGAAAGAAAAGAATCTTGTTACTAGTGATGAGGTACTCACTACTGATTCATCACCTTGTCCACTAATGAAAACTGTTGTACACCCTGATAAGTCCTTTGATAATATTACGAGCTATAAAACACATTAGGTATGTATCCGGGTTCAATAGGTAGGTGCAGTCAACAAGCTACAGGATTTAACCTTTCAATGAATCATAAGGCCCAATGTAACTAGTCCCTAATTGTCCTTGGATAGTCGGTCTCTTAGTACCTTGACTAGAAAAGCCTTTTGAAATACTTCATAACCCATCTGAGACTTTGGTTATTTCCTTGTTTTGCCAACACAACTCTTTTGTCGACCTTGTATCCTCTCAACATATACTAGAATTTTCCCTCTTAATGCTTGCTTGGGTTAGCTCTAACCTTATACTCAACGTTTCTTCTGGCTCACTCCAATATAATTCGACAGTGCTTGAGAATATGCCCTTATCAAAATGTCCTCATCTAATATTCCTAATGCTTCACATGATCTCCCCTCATCGGACTACTTAAGGATCTGCTCTTGGTTGATAATGGACAAAGAAATGACTATAGTTAGGGATGAGAGTGATAAAGTTATTAGCCAAGCGAATCATTGCATACCAAAGAAATGAACAATGAGATAGAAAAGGCTAATAAAGAAGAGATTATCATGGGGTTGTTAGAATAAAGATAACCATGAGTGTATCTAGAATTCTGAAACATAATACCACAAGAATCATGGTTTATAAATATTGATTATAAAGGATCTAGCACATAGTTATCTAAGAAGAAAGATGGCCCAATTACCTTCGGGTTTAGCTGATGATTTAAAAACAAGATGGCCAGTGACTGAGTTCCAACAGGGTGACTTTCTAGATACCATTGATCGGATAAATGCAATCAAGAGAGTGGCCAAAAAAAATACAATAAATAGAGAAATAGATTAGATAAACAAGGTACAACAGATAAATAAATAGCTTGAACAAGCAAGGTCTAATGAATAGATATATGGATTGAATAGGCTGCAGTGGGAACATACCTTTGCTCATATGGAACTAAGTAAAGTACGGCAATAAGATTAAATAAGGATTACCAAAGTTTACTTGTGAGGATATAAAATATAGGTGTAAGAGTTGCAAGTGCAATAAATAGATCAATAGATTAGGCCAGTTAAGTGCAATGGATAAGTAAATAGATTGAACAAGTTACATTAGAAACATGTCTTTGTTCATATAAAATCAGTTTAAGTCCAGCAATAAGATTGAATCGAAAGGTTGGAGTTTACTTTTGAGCATGTAAGATATATGTGTGGGAGTTGAAGTTCAAAATAAGGAGAGTAAGAGGATTATAACAATCACCCACACCAATGAGAGATCAATCACCTCATGAATTCAGAACAAGTCATACGAGCGTATTATTACGTACAAATGGAGTATAAGGTATATGCGTGAACACGCTCTCAATAATAAATGAATGAGATACAGGTATTCAACAATGAATAAAAGAGATATACAATACATGCGAGAGTATGCTCCCAGAAGAATGAATAAAAATGATAATAGTCAATGGTATCGGAATATTGACAACCATTACAAGAAATACTATATGAAAAGTATTCTTGCAAAAGATAAGTGACACTTGGTATGGTTTAGATGTCAAATGCGGCCCTTAAAGCAATGGTCTAGACAAAGAACTACTATAGAGTAAGTGAGTGCTATGAGCAGTGAAATGATGCCCTGAACAATCTAAGGGCTAGGGCAAAGGTAGGTCAATGACTAGGTGTAATAGGAGCATTGCCAATGCAAGGTCTTAGTGACAAAAACAGATGTTCCCTTTGGATGACAACTTGTCACACTGCATACAACCTATATAATATTAAGTAACGTACCATAAGCTACTAAACTGTCATCAACAGACATAAGTACTCATTATAATGTCCACCGCATATTTATTCAACCTAAAGATATGTAAAGCATGTTATGGAGTTACAAATTTAACCATTACTTCGATTTCTAAATAATATTGATAGCACAGGAAAGTAGGGATTGATCCACGAGGAAAGATTATGTCAAAAAGCTAATCTAATCCTAAATAATTTTACTAGTCTAATTGATTGTCTCTTCTCTTTGTAATTCTAAAATAAATCAAATTTAATAAATAAAAATCTAGAAAAATACTTAATATTACTCCTAAATACTCTAGATTTAATGCTAGAAAAAAAATAGTAAATAGCTATCCTAAATAAACTAGAAAAATAAAAACAAAATAAAAACTCAATCTTCTACTAAAAATGAAAACAGAAAATAATAAATAGAAAATTAATATTAAAAATCACAAACAGTGACCTAAACTAATATTCTTCAAGTTTGTAAGCTTGTAACTCCAGAATTATATCTAATTAACTTCAGAAAAATTAAATTAGAAAATTACAGCAGAAAAATAAAGCAGAAAATTAAATCTGAAATTAGAAAAAAATTAAATTGCACTAATATAAATACGAAATTAATTAAGAAAATTACCCACATTTAAGGATATAATTTTCTGGACTCAATAATACAAAACATACGTGAAATAAATATTAAAAACGCAATATTCAGATTTATTGAAATAAAAAAACCTGCACATATTCAATTCACGAAATAATTTTGAAAAATTATCAAATAATTTCCAAAACTTCTGAAATCAAATAGAGGCAGATTAGGACACTATATTAACTCTAGGATGGATTAGAACTTTAAAAAAACGAAAGGAACTATTTTTTAGTCTAATTTCTAACAAATCGGTAATTAAATGATAAAACAAAATATAAATCAAATCTGAAAATTATAACCACTCTAAAAATCAAAATAAATCTAATCTAAAATTATCAAGACACTCCTAAAAGACTATTCCTTTTGGGGGGTTAAACGAAATTTATATCAAAGCTAATAATTGAAGAACAAAAATTGACAATCTAAACAAATTAACTAAAAGCAACAAATAATTGTCAAAAGATATCAAATTTATGAAAAATACTTAGCATAATCTATATCCACCATGCAAATTAATATTTATCATTAATACACAAGTCGATTCAATCTATGAGTTAAATTGTAGAAGACACCCATCAGCGGATCTTCCCCGTTTTTCCTTATATTATAGTTTAATTAGGTCCAATATTAATATAAACCCTACTAATTTGATAACCCTTACACCAGCACAAGAATTTAATCAAACTAGAGCATTACGTATTAGAAAAACATTATCTAATGCTTTGTAACCAATTTACTAGCAAATCGATTTAACAAAGACCTATAACGATTACCTAATTAAAAGAGATAGGTTTGAGCAATCCATGATTAATTAGGGTGATACTAATGCTTAAAAGACGATAACTTTTATGTATTAAAGTGCTTTAAACTATCATATGAATTCATATTAAACTAACTAGCATGTATTTTAATTAATATAATACGAATATCATGAACGATAAATACTAATCGCTATAGAATCATGAATATAAATCAACTAGACAATAAAGTATGAAACTTGTTTCAAAATAATTAATTTAGCATGGTTTCAAATAGATTATACTAAGCATAAGAAAATTACTCACTCATATCAAAATTAAAATCACAAAATTCACCCAAATAATTCATGTTTAATAATAATCTAAACCAAAAAAAAAAAGAGAGAAATAAAGCTCTACTACTTGAAGATAACGATAGGTGCCGTGGAGATGGAGCTAGCCGTGGAGAGGTAGTGGCGTGGTATGTTGATGTATGAAGCTGTGTGTTGAAGCCGTGATTGATGATGGTATATATATGATGAGGTTGAAGGGGTGTGATGGAAGAGGGTTAGGCATGTGGTTGGTGAGGAAAGAGGAAGATGGTGATTTTTATGGGTTGTGGCGTGATGTTATGGTTATGTGGTGTTGATGGGGAGATCAATGGTGGATGGGGCATGGAGTGTGTTTTTATAGGGTGAGCCGTGGGTTTCTCTTATTATGTTGAGGGTGATGGTGATTAGGGTTAGTGAATAGGATTTTCTTCTTCCTTTCTTCCTTCTCCCTCAAGACTTCTAGCTCTTCTCCAACTCTTAAAACCCTAGCCCAATTAAATAATTATGAAAATAATATTTTACATAAATTACTATTTTTGGACCGTCTTTATAGCCAAGCGTATAAAACCTGAAATTCGACGTCTTCTCTTCCCTTTTTATTTTATTAATGCCTAACCTAAAAAATATATAAAATAAAGTAAATTAGATGCAATAATATATATAATATAATCATAAATAATTATTAAAACCATGCATGATTTTTGGCTTAAAAAGATATAGCCCTACAAGGCATTTTCTCTGTCTAGAGGGGCATTTATACCTTGATAATGTAATAATTCTCTTAGGAAGGTGCAAAAGGCATCCCCATATTGGCTTTTAGACATCACTATATTCGACATCAAATATGCTAATGTGCCTCAGTGAAACCCTTAAATCCTAGGATAAAACACACAAAGTTCCGCCTTAAACTGACCAAATCCAGGCTTCAAGCCTTACAATAGACACTTGAAATGGAAAGAAACATTTTAATAGCTTAATGGCCACATATTGGAGTTCATAACCCAATGGTTTACACACCTGGAGTACACAATTGCAAGATTTGAATAGATAAAAGAAATGAACATATAATATAACTCCTAAGTAAATGAAAATATGCATCCATACATATTAACTTATAGCTAACCACTTATACAACTGGCCCAGCATAGCTCATAAACACCTTATAGCTCACAATCACCCTTAAATCTTTAGCTTCCTTCAACTCTGTTGAGGTCATAATACAGAAGGCTTTAGGAATAATAAGTGAATAGGAACAAGGAGTTAGAGTATGAGACAGTGAAATATGAATATAGCAATGACTGAACTGCAAGTAGAGAGGATCAAATATTCTTGTAAGTTACATAGGCACGCACACTGGGGATCATTATAGGCTCCATTATATAACCAGTGAGGTAAATGATCATGATTGTTTGGGTTTGAGTTGCTTACAAGAAAAGTTACCTAAGTGTTGGGCTAAACTAGAGAATCATGTGATCCACTCGCTATATAACTCTGCTGCCACGTCATGAGTTTAAGCTAAACTGGTACCTCTCTAAACTGAGCAATCAAATCCCATATTCTCTCTAAATGGTCTATGTATTACTATCTTTCATGGAGAATGTGGTAGTGGTAGCTGACAAGTAAACATGGTTAAGAATACAAGATTCAAGTAACAAAAGATATGGCCTGCCATACTTCTCCAATTCTCTACATCACCCAATACTTGGTCATTGAATAACTCATAATTAAAGTACGTACTACATCTCTAAAAATCCCTGAAGAGTATAATGTGCATACTAGCAAAGTGCACATAATAGGTGTACATATATATCACTTCTTCAGGTTATTTCTCTTACATCCTACATGCCCCCATGGAAACTCTTATTAAAATGAATACTCTAGAAGTTACTTCCATTTCTCTTAACACTGGAATAGTTCCACCACCTTAGTATCTCACTTGCTTCCGACCTTGTTTCCTTGTAGTGTTATTACATTGGTTCTATGTAATCATTGATATGCTCGCTAAAACGTAATAACATGGAGTCTTTCACTCCTGTTACCTTGGTAACCCATGCTCAAGTGCTGATACATATTCACTTTGATAAAGTCTAGTTCACATAACACCCTATCCTGATGTAGCCCTCATCAAACCCTTTTCTTTGTCTGAGGAAGGTACACATAATCCAATACTGGAACAGTCAAACTAAGATGGTCCACAAGGGTTTATTTCTTACACCATAAGATACCCCAATGTTAAGTATTCTTATATATCTTAGAAGGATTCCCCATAGATTATCACGATCTAGACAAATTTATCTAAATGTACCCATTAGGGTTGTGAACTCTATAATGATAATAACGAACCCCAAGGGGCAACTTTAGGTACTGACCACAACTTTCTATAGAAGTATGGACCACAACTGTGGCTATCAAACTCATAATAGAGGTCATACAAGGGGACTACCATGCTACTATGTAGTAAAGAAACATGGGTGGTCACAGCAATACGCAACATCCTGTGCACTGCAGAAGGACGTATCGACCATACAAACGTAAAAGATCAATATGAAAGGGGTAAATATCCATTTTCGTGGTCTCAAATCTTTAACCATGCTATAATAGCTCTCACTAACCCATCTTATCAACCTTCCATCCCAACTCTTCATACTTCATAATCCCATTAAAATAAACTCATAACCCTGCTCTGATACCAAAACTGTAACGCCCTCGTTGCACCTGTGTCACTATTCATCTCCATAATCTCTGTTATAACTGATAAACCCAATGAACAGGGTGTTACCGCCATCCCAGAGGACTAGGCTCTATACACCATGATTGGATATAACATGGGTCACTTATATACATATTTAAACTTCATCAAATCATATACAAGTAATGACTACTAACTTATATCACTATCTACTGAAGTGCTTATCCGATGGTCTCTGCATAATATGAACTGGCACCACTATAAACGCATCCAGATGTCCTTGGACCATCGATTTCTTCAACTTGCTTGGCAGAATAAAGCAACTCTTGTGCATACCTAAAATAAAATAGGAAAATATTTCGAATGGTGAGCCGAAGCTCAGTACATACATAACTGTATTGTAAAATAAACTTGCAATATTTGTTGGGCCTGCTTTGCAATTCATTTTAAGTTAAAACAATGACTGAGATAAATGTAAAATCACATTGTTGATTATTATCTAGAAGTGGTCCCCTCGTAATTGTTACGATCTATTGTTAGGCATACACCTGTCAAGCCGATCAAGGACCTGGCCTGCCGTGCGGGTAAATGAAGGGCAATGCTCTATAACTGATAACTGATGTGGTCACTAATTATGTGACATATCACTTATTAAACGGATTCATTGATGTACTTACCAAAATATTATATTTTGATAAATACGTGCTGATTTTTAAAGATATAGGCAATGAACGTGCCTGAAGTCTTTAAATTGCAATGTCACTTGATAATACTCATGCACAATAGAAAACGATAGACTAGGCACCGTTTATGCTTAAGAAATGTAGTTATAGGCAAATGCAGTTAGTAAACAACTTTTACTCCCATAATTTATAACCTTATAAAAGTTGATTAATAAAAAGTGCATGCATGATTCAAGCAATTCAATATAAGATAAGTTACACTAAAATGATTTGAAAACAAAATAAGTTAGGGTCATTGAACTTGAAGTGAAATAAGTTGGAGCAAAATAGAACAAAATGAAATAATTGAGGTGATAATGAAAAGATTTTAATGGATATAAATGAAATATAGATTTTTGATGTTTCTGAAATGAATAATGGAAGGTTTAATGCTAAGAGGGTTGTTGTGAGGTTCAGGAATGCTCATATAACCTTAGCTTGTGTCATTAACCTCTTCACTTCTCTAATTTCATTTCCATGCCCATTTAACCCGGTTTTTCCAACACAAGTAAGCTTCTATAAAAAATAAAAATTTTTGAACTCACTAAACTTCGTAATTTTTTGCAATATCCATAATTATGTAGAGACGCTGAATAATATCTCGAAATGCCATGATTTCTTTCTTCCCTCATATTACCATTGAAAGGTCTACTTTAGAAAATCCATATCTTTCACCCCCGAACTCCAATTGAGCTATAAAACTTCAATATGAAAAGCTTAGGAGGTCTTGCAACACTTTTATTCATAGTGCCAAACCCAATTACCACAACACAACCCCTAAAATTGAGTTAAAACACAACTGTGCATAGCTCAGATTTATCCTGTGTAGTCTCAGCAAAATGACCATAACGTTTTCTACACAACTCAAAATGAAGTGATTCAAAGGGAATCTGAAAGGCAACGCATGGATCTATCGACCCACCAAACATCATAAATTTCTAATGGGCCAAATAGTGCCAGTTTAATCACAAAGTGATCCCTATTTCAAATATGTTCATAGCCTGATTGTTCTTGTTTCCCCCCTTCTTTTCATATAACTCCCCATCTAAAATCACTCCTTAAAATCATTTAACAAAGCCTTGTTTCTTATCATCACCTTACAAAGGTAAATTGCTGAAATTTACTCTATAATCATCTACATCACATTTGCATTTCTTTTCTTTTTTAAAATCACTCAAAACACATCCATAAGCTTACTATTTGCATAAATGGGCAAAATGACCATTTATAATCAATTGTGGAAATTTCCATAATCCACCCCTTTATACAAGATCACCTCAAGTGATTTTCCAAGCTAAACAACATATCCAACATTCTTTTCCTTATCCAATTATGCACGAAAAATATGCTTGATTCAAAAATTCACCTTAATCATAGATAATTTTGAAACCCTAGTTCATGTCCAGCACAAACTTACATCAAACTAGCATAATAAATTTAATAAGATCACTCACAACCTTTAAATTTATTTTTCACTCCAAGATCACAACAATTAGATAAATAACTCGAGCTCACACCTTCTTGATGCGAACCCCCTTGATCAAGTTCAAACCCAAACACCACAATATCCAACATCTCCAACAATAATAAAATTTGTATGCTAGCACTTATTTTGATCATAAGAACACAAATCATAACTAAAATAATCACAAAAACCAAAAAATCAATCAAGGTGGAGTTAGAGTTTACCTCAGTTCAAACTTGAATATAAGAAGATGGAGGTGGCGTTTGGTGGTGGTATAAGTTGGGGTTGGTGGTTGGTGGCATTACGAGTGGGAGCTGGTGGCCAGAGGTGGCCCTGGCTGGTGGTAGAATGTGGCAGCAGCCACCAAAACTCAACCACATAGCAGCAGTAACATGAGGCGGGGGAAGAAAGGAGAAGAGGAAGGAGAAAGAATGTGCGGCTAGACTGGCATGATTTTTTTTTCTTTTGAACTTATCTTAATAGCTTGGCTGATATTTAAGCACCAAAAGTAGCTTTTTGCTAATTATAATTTAGTACAAATGATGTTGATTAACTTAACTCAAGAACACCGAAATTTTCGGGCCAAAATTGAACCCAAAATGAATCGGTCCGTAAATCGGGCACAAATGAATTGGGCCAAACCTAATGAATTTGACTCCAAATTTTTACACGGTTAAAAATCAAATTTATGGGACATTATAAAAAATAATTAATCATCTAATCATATTTACCTGGGCCTAATATCGATTCACCTGAAATTATTACGGTAAATGAAACTCGAATTACAAAGTGACCCCGAATGAATTCTCCCAACCGGGATGATTAAATGAGATAAATAAATGTGAAAATTAATAATATGGCTTAAATAAATAAATAAATATGATTTAAGGTCGGGCTATTACAAATCTGGAGTTATTGGTGTTAGCTTTTAGCAAATTCATTATCTCCAAATGACCCTGTCCTTAAAGCATGAGAATACAGGATGGTAGTTTATTTTATAGAAATCCTAGATCCAAAGTTCCCATTTTTCTCAAAACTAACAAAATTTCAGCAATGCATGCTCAGAAGGATCCATTGGATTCTCACATGTCCGGATTGTCCAACAAAAGTCCCAGTTCGTAGATGCCTAAATTTGGAAGTGTACAGCGCATTAATTGAATATAAAAATGGGAAAGCCAAGCCAGCCCATTATCTTATTTAGATTGTTAATTATGACAATCTTAATGACCAACGACAAGAATGGGTTTCTGAACAACCGGTGCGTCTAGTTATTGATCCTGCAATAGCAAGAGCCATTGGATTTTTCAACATTTATTGTCAATGTTGGGCATTAATTAAATAAGGAAAAATGTTAATGCATTGTGGAAATAATACTTTTACCTATGACAATGAGTTTAAAGAATACATGAAGGTGGAAAGAGCAGTCTCAAAAGATATCTTTGATTATCTATTTGATGTCGGAGATGAAAAGTTCTTATCTGAAAAAGGAAATAAATATCTTCTTGAGTTATTTGAGAAATGCGATCCAGAGCATCTTCAATTAGATGAAAATTTTGATGATTGTCCAGATAATGATGGTTTGGAAAATAAAATTAGAGATGAAGGCATGCAGAATCTCAATAATGATAACTAGTCTTGTCATCATTAAAAGTTCTGAAAACTAGCTGCCCCATTATTATACTATCTTGACAAGTGTCTGGTTTGTAAAATAAAGTAGTGTACTGGAACCGTCAATGTGTACTGTAGCCATGTGAAAAATTAGTATGTACTATAGCCATTAGGGCATCCTATGTACCTCCAATCCTCTATAAAAAAGGGAAGTCGAGTGCTGAGAAGGGATATGATCATTTGAGCATTCTTGAGCACATAAGAAGTCGGGATCCTCCATTTCTCTATGAACAAGAATCTCTAATGATCTTAGCTTAAGTCCTTCTTCAAAGCTTTTCATTGTAATATTTCCACCTTTAAGCTTTCAATAAAAGAAGTTTCCCAACAGGGAATGTTATTCAATCGAACCTTATGTCTTAAACATTATAATTTCTTGATTAAAGAACCACTATCCTTGAAAAAGATTAAAAACTTTATTACTGACGAAGGTCCAAGGTACGAAATGAAACAGATCTGTGCTGTGCCTGATCTAAGGAAGATGGGGTTGAGATTAGTAATCTCTGTAAACCGGAAGCTAGAGGAACACCAGGGTCCAGCGCCGAGTAAGTTCAGGTAATGATCGAAATTCTCTAAATAAGTTTTATTTATTTTGCTGAGCATAGTGGGCCGCTAATCACAAAAAATATAATATTTAAGGTATAAGTAGTAGATTGTGATAACCAGTACCAACAAAGTCATTATAAGAAGAAAAAATACGAAAAATAGTCATATTTAAATATTAGGGACCAATTCGCAATTTTATAAAGTTGGAGGTCAGAAATAGAAATATTTGTCCCCTAAAAATTAATTAACCAAACTTGTATAGTCTGAGAAATATTTATCTAAAAAAGTGGATTTCGAAAATCTTTATACCAAACCTTAGAGTACCAAAAAGTAAATTTTTCCAACATTATAGGGGTAAATCCTACTATAACAACCAAGAACTTCAATGTTCCTTACATAATAGAACCAAACAACTGCAAGAGCATAACCAAGCAATTTCAATGTTCCTAACAAAACAAAACCAAGCAATTGAGAAGCAATTCAAGCAAAATAAAAAATTCAATTCAATTGTTCAAAGATGAAACCCTAACCGAGTGTGTCCAATGGTAATACTTGTTAATGCAAAAGGCTAGCCGACGTCGAAACTGAACATCGTTCAGTAGCTGGGCTGGGTTGTGGATAGGTGGCCGACTAGCCACTAATGGTTGTGGGCTTATGAGTGGTGGTCCAATTGGTGGATTTCACATTGACCATTGTCCCTTTCCACCTTCCCTCTCACTAGTCTGGTACTTTTCTTTCATGGAAACGGCAAAGACATACAAAGTGTGAATATTGGTAGAGCTAGAAAGAGAAAGAGAGAGGAGGAAAGAAAGAGTTTGATGTGGTGCTTGATTTCCTCTGCTTTCTTGCCTGTTGCTTTTGACTAGAGCAGGACACACACTGAGAGGGTAAGGGAGTGAGAGAAATGTTGGAGGCTGAGCTTAGCTTTGTCTTTATAGCTGCATTTTTATTTAAAAGGAAAAATTTAAGGGGTTAGTACTTAGGTCTGTGGTGCCTAAGCAAGTTTCGTGGACATTTTAGAGGGGGTTCCAACAATACTACCTTTAATCCCTTTAGAATACCTAACTACAGCTTTTTTTGGGCTAGGGGTGTCCATGAACACCCCTAACATACGTTAAGATATGCCTATAGGTGTCCATCTATTAAGGTCATCACTAATATACATTACTAAAAAAAATATGATACAAACTACAGTAGTCTATTTTTCACAGATGTTCCATCCCTCTTTTTCCAAACCTTCCATCTCATACTTCCAGACTAGTGGAGCCTGTTATGCGATAATAATGTGTGTACCTTTTTACTCAAATATATATATACATGTACATATATATACATACACACACACACACACACACACACACACACACACACACACACACACACACAGATATATATATATATTGATAGTCTGCTACGTTTGTTCTCTGAGATTCTTCATATTTTATATTTAATACAAAAAGTGTGTCAAAATCATGAAATGTTACTATTACATGTCATTTACTAAAATCATTGGTTACATAGCACAAATTATCAGCAGCATGTAATAAAACTATAAAAGAAAAAAATTAACGTGTGAAGTGATCATGCCAAACATGAATAAAAATACAAATAACCAATCTCAACCTTCCAGTTGCACCAAAAGGAAGGGAAAACAATTAGCATCAAGTTCAAATCAATGATTAGTGCAAACATAAAGAAAATTCCGCAGCACAAACAAAGGGCAACTAAATAGTCAAAAAAAATTTATAATAATAATAAAAGAAAATTAAAGAGACTAGTGTTAGACTAAATTATAAATCCAAAATCAACATAACAAAGGGGGAGGAAGGGAGATAGGGAAAGAGAAATTTGGGCTAGGGAGCATTTAATTCAATTTTATTTTTATATCAAATTTCAACATTATAGATGTAGGTATTATATTTTTAAAAAAAAAACAAAAATGTTAGCATGTAGGTTAAGTATATCAAGAGGGTGTTCATAACTTTCTTGACTATTTCAAAGGTATCCACATATACCAATGTGATCTCCTCCAAATTGCTCACTTTTTTTTTTTTGGGATTTGTTTAGACTAGTAGCATCCATAAACACCACTATACTATGAATAAATCCACCCATGGTGGCATGCTAAGAGTTTAGAAACATTTTATAAGACACATGGATTCTTAGAGTCTTACCTACATTCAGAAAGCTGCCCACCTTTATAATAACTATTTATATTTTCTAATTCTCACTTTAGAGTTTTAGTAATTACCAAACAAACATTTTTATTAATACGATAATGTAACTTTGAATCTCAATATTAGACCTAAA
>JAKOGI010001338.1:0-162500 GCA_029747015.1 Carnegiea gigantea
AGCCAAAAATGGGGATCTTGTGTAGACCACGATAAGACTGTGGTGAATCCCACGGATCGTGGTATGCCTGTAACTGTTGCCTCTTCATTTTCCAGCGGCTATGTGGCTAAGATCAATCGAAGTTTTCTATAAATAGGGACGTTCTGCAGCGAAGGAAAAGCACAACCTCAAGGCAATCCAAAGCAAGCAAGTAAAATAGTTTAGATTGGATTAGTTTGTGTTTCTCTCAAATTTTGTTCTTAGTTTAGTTTTGAGCGAGTTTTGAGTGTGAGAGTTTTGATCATTAGGCGGTTCTGAAGCCCCTAGTGAAGGCCATCTCAGTCGAGTCCCTTCCGCTCAAGATTTCGCCGATCTTTTGGGTTAGTCTATCTTTTATCATGTCTGAATAGTTTTTCTTAGACTAGGAATTTAGTAGTTCTTGGAATTGTTATTGGATCATGGTTTGATTTTTAAGAAATTGTGCTTATTTTCATGATTGGTTTGATTCCATTCTATCAAGTGTTATTCATCTTATGAGTTGATTTTTGACCAAAATTTACTTGCACACTTGAAATAATCGAGTGAACATTCGAAAGACGACATTTGGTTGTTGGACTACCTGAATAGACATAGCATAACTTCGTCTCGAAATAGAGATTTATATATTAGGAGTGCTAGTAAGTAATCGAATATATTAAACTTGGATTAAGTCAAATTAGTTTGAAAGAACGACATTTGCTTAGTTTAGGTAAGTTTGATTGATTTCGAAAGAATAGATCACGTTTCCTGATAAGATTACAATCCCTTGGAATTAACCAATTAGAGAATAGCACATGTTTATTTATTTTGATCCAATTCTCTTCCATAACTGCGAAAATTCCTAGACGTTTTTTCTTAATTGATTTAGACAAGTTTATTTATTTGCAGTAGTTAATCGAATCCATTTGAAATTGAGTTTTGTTTAGCATATTCTGACAAGATTAGGCTCGATAGATTATTTTAGTCCCTGAGGAACGATATCTTTATCTATACTATGAACACCCGTGCGCTTGCGGTCGTGTGTGTCATGTCAAGTTTTTTGTGCTGTTGCCGGGGACTAAATTGCTGACTATTGAGTATTGTCTTGCGAATGTGACTAGGCATTTTTGTATGAGCCCGATCCACAAATTGAGAGGATTTTTTGCTTAAGGAGGAAAAAGCAAAGCATTGAAGAACAAAGGCGTGAGACAAGAAAGAATTCAAACATGGCAGGTGAAGAAAGAAGGACCCTTCATGATTTCGTTACTCCCGGAGTCCAAGGGATTGTCTCAAGTATAGCTCGGCTTGCTGTAGATGCCAACAACTTTGAACTCAAACCGGCACTCATTTCCATGGTGCTGCAATCTTAGTTCAGCGGAACTCCTTTGGAAGACTTGAATCTACACCTCTCGGTCTTTTTAGAGGTGTGCGATACGCTAAAGTTAAACGAAGTCTCCAATGATGCGATTCGCCGGTGTTTATTGCCTTTCTCATTGAGGGATAAAGCGAGGGCTTGGTTTCACTCTTTGCCGTCTGGTTGTATAACTACTTGGGATGAGTTGACAAGAGCTTTCCTTGTCAAATTCTTCCCTTCAAGCAAGACAGTGAGCCTGAGAAATCAAATCACCAACTTTCTGCAAAAAGAGGATGAGACGCTCTATGAAGTCTGGGAGCGTTTTAAAGATTTACTGCGTTTGTGCCCCTATCATGCTCTTCAGCGCTGGATGATTATCCATCTCATTTATAACGGTGTAACGCAAGCTGTGAGGTCCATTATTGATGCGGTGGCAGGAGGAACTTTAATGAGCAATACTGAAAATGAAGCCTATAACCTTATTGAGGAGATGACGCTTAATAACTTTAAATGGTCACCTGAACGAGCCCAAACTAGGCGGGTTGGAGGTAAGCTTGAAGTTGATAATTTTATTTTACTTTCTGCTAAAGTAGATGCTATGATTAAAAGACTGGACCAACTGAATGTTAATGCTGTAAACTCTAGTGCCCTTTCCCCTTGTGAGATTTGTGGTTCAGTTGAGCATATATTTTTAAAATGTCAAGTTGGGAGTCCTTTTTCTCAGGACCCTAATGAAGTTAATTATGTTCAAAATTTCAATCTGAGGTCGACCAATGACTCTTACTCTAATACTTATAATCCAGATTGGAAGAATCATCCGAATCTCTTTTATAAGTCGAATCCAAACACTGTGAATATGCCCCCTATGAATGCTAGAGTACCTCCTAATTTTCAAAGACTCCCATTCCCTTCTCAGATGCCCCAAAAGTCAAATTTAGAGCTAATGGTGGAAAATATGCTTATGGCACAATAGAAACAAGATGAGTACATTAAGCAATTAGCCTCAAAGGTTGATGTGCTTACAACTTATAATAGGATGCTAGAAGCCTAAATTGCCAAAAAAGCCAATTTCCCATCTACGCCCTTAGATAGACTTCCTAGCAAACCTGAACCTAACCCTCGAGAGCACTGTAACTGTGTTACCATGAAGGAGGAAGAAGAGGACTTAACTGATTATGAGGAAGTACCAATAGAAGAGGGTGAGAAGATAACTATGGCTCGTAGTAAGGAGAGAAACAATGGTGGAAAACTGCCACTTTCAAGGAGAATGACACTATTGAGATCCCAACCATTTTTTCCCCTAAGCTACCTAATCCAGGTAGTTTTTCTATCCCAGGCGTTGTAGGTAAGGTAAAAATTAAGAGAGGGCTATGTGCTTCACTACTAAAATTAAAAGCATAAAATAATGACGGAATTCAGCGATGGACTTAAGCAACGATGGAATTGATGACGGAACAGGCGACGAAAAAGCTGTACTTAAAAAAAGTCAAAGTCAGAGAGGGAAAACCATGTCTGTCGCCAAATTTCAGTACTAGCGACGAATTTCTATGGCCGTTTAAAAAAATTTTGAATTATTTTGAAAATGGCAACGGAATTTCCGTCGCCAGTAAAAAATAATTATTCGGTGACGGAATAAATTATCCGGCAACGAAAATTCCTTCGCCCATTCCATCACAACATGTTTCAAGTGAACCAAATTTGGTTCACTTTCTTCATTTCCCCCGATCGAAACTCACACAGAGAGAGAGAGATAGATAGAGAAAGAGACAGAGAGAAAGAGCCGCCGCGAGTGCCCTGCCACCATTGCCTGCTGCCGTGACTGCTACCAACCGTCACCGCCCACTCCCACCGCCGTCGTCGCCCACTCCTACCGCCGGCCGCCGCCCTTTCCCATCGGTCACCGGTTGTTTTAAGAAATAGTTGAGTAAATTTCTCAATTAAACTAGTTTTAATTTCTACAATTTTTTTATTACATTATTAGAATTTCATAGTTAGTTCATATTTTGTTGAAATGTGGTATTTGTGTGAAGTTATTGCTCGAATTTATTTCAAGAATTTGCCCAATGTGATTTAGGTTTAAGTTTCGTAATTTGAAATTGAAATTTGATTTGTTGGTGGAATGGAATGATTTAGTTCATACTTTCGTTGAAATGTGATCTTTGTTTGAAGTCCTTCCTCTAATTTGTTTTAAGATTTTGCTCAATGGAATTTAGGGTTTAGGTTTCGGTAATTTGAAGATAAAATTTAATATGTTGGTGGAATGAAATGCTTTAGTTAATGCTTTTGTTGAAATGTGATATTTAGATGAAGTTATTGCTCTATTTTGTTTAAAGATATTGCCCAATGTAATGTACATTTATGTTTGGAAATTTGAAGTTAAAATTTGATTTATTGGTGGAATGAAATGATTTACTTCATAAGTTTGTTGAAATGTAATATTGGTGTGAAGTTATTGTTCTAATTTGTTTCAAGATTTTGCCCAGTGTAATTTAGGTTTAGATTTGATAATTTTAAGTTAAAATTTGATATTTTGGTGGAATGACATGCTAAAGTTTGGATGAGTTATTAATTTTCTGGAATTTGTAAGAGTATATGCCAATTGGTAGAAGTTTATAAGTAATATGAATGGTTATTGTTTTCAGAAGTTTTATAAGTAATATGAATACTTTTTTGAAGTTGGGATAAACATATGCAATATGCAATTAAGTAATTTATATAGTTATTACTATTTAAATTAAAATTAATTCTTATCCAATAACTTATGTGGTTATTGTTGTTTGAGCAGAATATGAATAGTCCTCCACATCGTAGGTGGATGTATAATAGATTATCGCCGGATCACAGTGGTTATATGCAAGAATTTCTAAATGGAGTAAACCAATTCGATAAATTTGCACGTTGGCAGACAGAGTTTCTGAATGGGGGAAAGCATAGATGTCCTTGTGTTATGTAGAAATAAGGAGTATTTAACACCCGATGAGGTCAAGATGCACCTTATTTATAAAGGTTTTGTGGAAGGGTATTGGTTTTGGATATGTCACGGGGAAATAGAATCCAAGCAATATGATTTTGGGTATTCAAATTGGATCATGTTTTGATTTTTAAGGAATTATGCTTACTTTCATGATTGGTTTGATTCCATTCTATCAAGTGTTATTCATGTTGTGAGATGAGTTTTGGCCAAAATTTACTTGTACACTTGAAACAATCGAGTAAACATTCGAAAGATGACATTTGGTTATTGGACTGGTTGAATAGACATAGCATAACTTCGTGTCGAAGGAGAGATTTATATGTTAGGAGGGCTAGTAAGTAATCGAATATATTAAACTTGGATTAAGTCAAATTAGTTTGAAAGAACGATGTCTGCTTAGTTTAGGCAAATTTGATTGATTTTGAAAGAACATATCAAGTTTCTTGACAAGATTACAATTTCTCGGAATTAACCAACTAGAGAATAGCATATGTTTGTTCATTTTGATCCAATTCTCTTCCACAACGGCAAAAATTCCTAGACATTTTTCTCTTATTGATTTAGACAAGTTTATTTATTTGCAGTAATTAATCGAATCCATTTGAAATTGAGTTTTGCTTAGCATATTCTGACAAGACTAGGCTCGATAGATTACTTTAGTCTCTGAGGAATGATATCTTTATCTATACTACAAACACCCATGTGCTTGCCGTAGTGTGTGTTGACCAGTATGCTTGAATGCAAGCCAATCTCAACTCCCATTGATGCGAATGCTAAACTTTGTTCATATGAAGTGAAAGCTCTTGAAGAATCATCAATGTATCAGCAATTGGTGGGAAGTTTAATCTACCTTACACTGACTAGGCCATATATTACTTATGCCGTCAGCGTGGTGAGTCAGTACATGCAAAACCCAAAGAAGCCTCACTTACAAGTGGCCTAGCGAATATTGAGGTACATAAAGGGCACATTTGATTATGGTTTATACTATAAGAAGGATGACAAGTTTGAATTAGATGGTTATTGCGATGCTGATTATACTAGTGATCATGATACTCGTCGATCTACTATGGGTTACATGTTTAGCCTGGGATCAGCTGTTGTATCATGGTGCAGTAAAAGACAACCAACAGTCTCATTATCAAACGCAGAGGCAGAGTATCGTGCAACAACAATGGCAGCCCAAGAATGTACATGAGAATCTAGTGTTCCATGCCAGGACCAAGCACGTAGAGGTACATTACCATTTCATACGAGAGAAGGTATTACGAGGAGAGATCAACATGGAGTACAAAAGAACTGAAAAGCAAGTAGCCGATATCTTCACAAAGGCGCTCAGTTATGCAAAGTTTGATGAGTTGCGAGCAAGCCTCGGGATGATGTTAAGAACAACATCCCGAAAAAGTGGGTACTGAGGAGGAGTGTTAAAAATGAAAAATCATCACCCACTTTATAAGTAAGAGAATATTCTAGAAGCAAGATATTAATATATATAAAAAATCCTAGGAATATAATATCTAGATTTTTTCCTAGGGTATTCTAGACCATTGTAAAGATATCTAAGATGTTTTCTTAGATTATTCTAGGTCCTAGTAGTATCTAAGATATTGTTCTATTTACTACAAAAATCCTAGAAAAAATCTGAGAAACGTAATGCTAGGTCTTGTAAGATTGTGACACTTATCAAAAATCTCCACCATACCTTAAGGAGGTGAAATTAGTATAAATAGAAGGTGAGGTCTCCTTGTGTAGGCAATCCAAAACACACAAAAAGAGAGGCATCACAAATAAGAGGTTAGAGAGGAGTCCTTCGAAAGTGAGAGAGAGATCTCCCACATAGTTTTGAGAGAGAGTGGCAAGTCTTGTTCACTCTCTGTACATTTCTTTTGAGAGTATCAGAGTATAATAAAAGTAGTGCCTTTTGGCATACCACTTGTACCTCCTCATTGTGTGTGTGTATGCGCGCGCGCATCTGTGTGTGTGTACTTTGCCTGTTTAACAAGCATGCTTAACTGTGTAGTTTCAAGACTGGGCTCTTTGAAATAGAAAGTGACCTTTGACGATATGAGTAAGTATTCCAATCCTTTTAAATCACACTTTCTAACCATATTTGGGGTATCACAGTAATAAAACTATCATTTTACAGTTTTAAAGAAATTTACTTGTATGAATGACTATTTTAAGAGCCATTTGTTTGAGTCTAATAACGTTTAGCGTTAATATTGTCTTCGATGTAGTACTATGGTTTTTAATGGAATTTAGGGTGTTTTGTTGTTCTCAAACAAGGGCATTTCTTTGAAAATAGCTTTATTACATAACGTGATGGATAATTGTAATAGTGGACAATTTTATTGAGCATTAGTTGCGCCAAAAAACAAAATATTGGACGTGGTCAACATAGAGCTTCTAATATATTGAAATATATTATAATTGACTTAATCGGGCAAAAAAAAATAAATTATAACAATAGTATCCAATCAAAAGCCATGTAATTAATTAAAAACCTATTTCACCAAAGAAAATTGAAAACCTAATAAAATAATTAATTAGTACTATTTGTAGTTAACGATTTAAAGTGGTTTGACATTAAGTTAGGATTTATGAAACCTTAATACTTTGTCTCATAAATAGGTTTGACCTTAACTTTTAACCCAGCGTAACTGCAACATGTGTTATAATTCTGCTTAAAAACTTGTGTTTTAGTAGGTTTATAGATGCGACTTTTAAAGATTTTATTTTAAGAGAAAACCTTAACCCAGCGTTGAAGCTCCTTCCTGACGATCCTCAGTCCACTCACAAAAGCCTATCTTATGGGTGATGATATGTGTTTCAATGTAAGATATTTCTTAAGTGTCTTACTCCAATCAAAATTAGTAAATTGTATAGTTTAAAATATATTAAATTTTTAATAGTTATAGTTAATTAGTAATTGTGAATTTTTAGTATTCTTCGATTATACACCAATAAATGAAAATGACACTCTAATCATATAAGCATTATCCATGAAGACACATGAAGCGGGTATAATTTTATGATTGTGAAAAGTAATGACTAAAAAGGTTATTCTATACAATTTATAAGTGGTAAGTGTCATCCACTATTCAATTATACCATCTATTTTCAATTTTATACATGATAATATAATTTTCGGGGGGTTGTTGTTCTATACATGATAATCTAATTTTTCAACCAAGGCAAGGAATGTCTTGGAGCAAGATGTATATCATTTTACTTTTGAAAAAAAATAATAATTTTATTACCATATTTCACACTATCAATTGAGTTAATATCAACTTTTATAAATTAAAAAAAATTATCTTTCTTAAAAAATAAGTATGAATTCTCGTTAACAAAAAAGATAGTTTGAATTCATTTAATTAAAAGTTATACATATTTTTTAATATGATAAACTAAATGAATTTTAATTTGTATGAGTGGATAGCTTAATTGGTAGCTTTTGCTTGAAAAAGACTAACAGAGGTCACTACAGGTGAAATTCGAACTCAAATTTCTGTTTATCCAATTGATATCCACAATTATTGCCAAGTCTCTTAGTATTACAATTTATAAATGAGAATTTACATCGACAAACAATACACAGCAAGTTCACCTACACAATTTAATTGGTTTATTTTCATTTTTGTTCTTAAATCCTATTTTTATAGTGATATTTTCGATTTACTTGCGTCGCATTATACTAGCGTAGATTTGGTGAATTAATGTCCATTTTATTAGTAGATTCAGAATACTTTTGTGTACATATGGTAGTGTGCATTAGCAATTTAGCATTACTGGTTTGTATTTAGAAAAATAATATAACTAGCGTGAAAAACATCTAGCATAATGGGCCGATTTACTTTCAATTCAAATCTAAATGTCGAAATCTAATATTATTCTTACCGAAATTATATGTACTGTATTCTCCCCCTTTGTCTCATCCTATTCTCCGACCCCTTTATTGGCGATCAACATTATCCTAAATTTGAAAGCAGCTCCCAAGCACATCATTTGTCGGTTTCCCACGTCATAGTTGTCTGTTTGCAGGTTGATAAATACGCACGCGGAATGTGCTTATGACCAATCAATTGTTCACAGTATCCCAAGTTTCATGAATCCGTTCTCAGAGCTTTCTCCCTCCCCCCTCCCCCTCCCCCTCACCCCCCAACCCTCTAAATTGATGCACGAGAGTTCTTCCAATATATAACTAGAGAGAAAATCATAATGTACTTTATGACCTTAACTAGTATTATTAAATTTCATATTTGATATCCTTCTTCTCTAATTATATCGTATGGACTTCTACATTACTACTACATCTTATTAATATCGAAAGAAGATCTCTCGTATTTTATATCTTTGCTTAACAAAGTAATGATTCTCTTTTATGTCATATAGTGATTAATGGTATTCAGATAGCAGGAATCTGACAAATAAGATCAATAATTGACAAGTAATATAATAACTTGCTTGATTAGTTTCTTCAAATTAAAGAGCGCCACATAGCTTCCCTCTTATCATGAAACAAAAACAAATAAAATGCAATAGCACGTCATGAATCATGATGGTGAACCCTAGGAGCACTAGCAGCGAGAAGAAACGCGTGCCAGGTGGGGGCCCATCTTTTCCATGCGTGCCAGTGGCTCCTTGGCAGCCTGGAAAGAAATGGGGGGTACGCATGGAGGAACCTGTGGGCATTCCTCCATGCGTGTAACTTTTGGATTTTTTTACTATTTGTTTTTGTTTTTTCTTTTTTTTTGAGTTAATTTATAATTTTTATATGATTTAAAAAATAGGTTGTGTTATAATGTGGGTCTATGACAAATATTTTTATTGGATGATTAAAATTGCAGTTCCATTGGTTGGAGAAGTAATGGAATGTAAGTTCCAAAATTGTGAAACTTTTACTGACGTGACAGTTTAGAGTTCCAAAATTCGGAACTCTGGCTGGGAATGCTCTAACATGCAGTTGCCCCAAGTCCGAGTCCACGTAGGCTACACTGTTACCGACTTCTAGTACTACAATCACTTTCCATTTGGATGTTAGGGTGCACTTTATTATAATTGCAATAATTATTAGTGAAACAGAATGACGACATTGATACTAGTTATATTAATGATTTGTATAATATAAATGTAATTATTAATAATTATTATAATAATTATTATTAATTAAAAATAAAAATAATTATTAATTATTATTATAATAATAGAAATGAATAATAATAATTAATAATAATAAATAACAATAAATGATAATAATAATGATTAAAAATTAATATTATAATTGCAATAATAACAATTATTAATTAATAACAAAAATTATAATGAATCATTAACAATGATGATTATAAATATTAATAATAATCATAATAATTATTAATGTTAATAATATTATTATTAATATTAATACTGATATTAATAGTAATAATTATTATTAATTATTAATTTTAATAATAACAATTATTGTAATTATTACAATTGTTACTACTAATGAATCATAGCAATACAAAACTAATAATTAATATTAATATTAATAATGTAATTATTATTACCATTAACAGTAATAATAATTAATATTCATATTAATAATAATAACAATTACAAGGTACTAATGTTGACAATAATTAATAATTATAAAAATAATAATTAAGAATTTTATGAATAATAATAGTAATATATTAATTTTATTATTATTAATTAACATTAATTATTAATATTAATTATTAATTAATTTCTAAATAATTATTGTTATTAATATTATTGAAACTAATAATTATTGTCATTAATTAATAATAGTTAGTAAAAATAAAACATTATTATAATGATACTAATGATTAATTAATTAAAAAATGATCAATCATAAGAATAATCAATAATAATAATCATTGTAATTGTTAATATTAATTAAAATAGCTATTGTTGATATTAATATTAATATTAATATTAATGTTCATAATTATTAGTAATTGTTAATAATTATAATTATTCTTGTAATTTTGATTATTACAATGATTATTATTCTTAATGAAAATTAGTAATAATTAAAATAATAATTACTGGGAATATAAAAGTAATTTTTATTGCCGTTATCATGGCAATAATATTAATATTCCTATTAATAATTAATAAAAATTACTGCTTCCTAATAATAATAATACTTATTATTATTATAAATAAAATTAATAATCAATGCTATTAACAATAATAATAATAATTATTATTAATATTAGCATTAATAATTAATATTAATAATTATTAATTTTAATCACTATTATTTAATAATGAACTAATTATTTAATTCATAATAATGATATAATTAATAATAATTATTATTATTAATATTGAAAATAATTACTAGTAATATTTTTTAATTAATAATAACGGTGCATATATGGAGACATATGAAAATAATATAGTCATTAAAAAATACGGTAATACAAGCCACCATACGTGCATTATTTTTGGACTTATGCGTGCTGACGCTGTGCTCTGTGCCAATACTATTGCCTTTTTTTTTCCCCTCATTTTTCTTTCGGGTATACATGGTGAAAAGACATTAAATGCTATATATTCGTACCAGCATAATGCAAGAGCCAAATGTAAAGCACAAGATTATAAGAAGCCAAAAACGAAAATACAATTAATGAAGCAGGAGATGATAGAAGCAATGGAGACGCCTCCTACAACGACAAGACATCCTGCCTAATCTATATTATATATATACAAACAAAAGTGAAAATGCCTTACGGTATCTGATTTGAGGGCCTAAGCCAACCCATGCTGCGGTCGTGGCTGAAGCTTGAAGGATCCGTTCTAATTAGGTGGTAACTGTGCTTGTCAACTTTATCACAATCCTTTTCATTGTTGCAGTCCCTTTCCCACCGAGTAAAGTATGCCACTTATCAGATGCCGACACATTTTGAATTAGAGATCAAAGTTCAAATATTCATAAAAATATGTGTGATATGTCAACGAGGTCTTAATTTAGCGATCGAAGTCAAGCTCTGTATATAAAAATATTCGTACTTGATTTACTCATCTTTCCTTACATTATAATTATATTGTATTGTCTTTCATATATAACTGTTGGTCAACCTTAATATAATTAGGGCGGACAATCATTTAAGCCGCTAAGTGACGAAACCTTAATTGACCTAAATCTGTATAAAGAGGCTTAGGGCTCGATTAAGCATGCATCAAACACACAGAGCTCTAAATCAGGACTTCCCATCTCTCCTCGTCTCTCACGGCCTCCCAACCAACCTGTGGGATTCGGTGTTTAGTATGTGGCAGTCAAGGTAACTCTAATAGCCCCCTTCTAGCAGTGTTCATACATCATGGGCTAATTCCGTCAATTTATTCTAAACTAACTTCAGTTCTTTATTTCCTATAGTGGTCTTAGAGCCAAAGTTGTTCAGTTTTGGCTCGATTGATTTGTTGATAATCTGTCATATCTGAATTATTCTAAGCATGCTTAATTTTCGTATTCTGCATATATGATTAATTGCTTGATTTCATTATTATGCAACTGACCTATTCTAATGCTTCCGTGATTATGTTCACTACCACTCTATCGGACTCGACTAAAAGATTCATTTTCTTTTGGCCAATTTAATTTATAAAGTTTCTGTTTCGTGTGCATATGCATGCCTAGATCATTAATCGTAAAATCAAACTCAATTTTTATGATTAGTTCATTTTACTTATACGATTATGTGATTTAATTGATTAAAACACAACTCTTTGTATGCGGTGTGTTATTGTGGTGTTCCCCAAACCCTAATTCTCCAAGGTCAGACTTGAAACCCTAACCCTAGGTCTCTCTCTGTCCCAATACCTAATCGGCCTTCGCCTCTGTGGCTTCCACGGTGATAACCCAAAGAACACCTTAAGGACGAGGGCTTTGCAGTCCATGCCCCTCTCACCCTCTAATAATAATAATAACAACAATAACAACAACAACAATGATAAGAAAGGGGGATAAGAAGATCGAGAAAAGGGTTAGAAGAGTCAGGATCGACTCGCCGTGGAGGGATGATGCGTATACGACATGTGCCACAAACGAAGGTGGTTCTGACTACCATCTTCCTCCTTTGACCTCAAAACCAACGATCCACACAAATCTGGCTTGAAAATTGCAAAAACCACCATCAATGGAAGCACGTGCACTCACGCACTGCTCCCTATTTGGCGCGTTGGTGCGTGGTGATGTCACTAGACTCGACTTGGACCGATCTACAATTTGGTGGTATCGTATTTTTCCTGCTAGAGACGTGAGGCTTGAGTTGTTATGGTGGAGGAGGTGACCGTCATCCTTTGGGTCATTTCTACCTCAAACGACTTTTTTTTCCTGGCATCTTAGTAATGATCAAGAGAGATAGGAGGGCGAAGTCGTTGTCAGCGAAAGGGTCGACAGGGACAAGGATCTTGGAGCTCCATTGTTCTCGGTCTGGGAAGAAAGAGAAAAAGGTCCGAGAGAGAGATTGAAGGGCTAAGGTTAGGATGTGGGCGAGGGGACTTGGGGTTTGGAAGGACAAAATGGTTGGGGGTGGGTGATGGGGATGTTGGGCTTATGAACCAAAGCCCTCTATTTTTTTTAATCAAAAATGAAATATCAATTATATTGGGCTTAAGTTCATGGACCATGCTTTGACGTGGTTTCGTTTGATAAAACTGGCCCCCAATTGTTCTGTTAGAATCTAAGCTACTTAAATTATTGATTATTTTCTAACGTGTTTGAGCAAAACCTGTATCATGATTTTTAATTTCTCAATATTATGAAAATGTTATATGTGGATGCCATTTTATATAAAGGAGTTTTATATAATTAAACCCTTAATTTATTTTATATTTTGAATATGTTTATTATGTGACTTAAGTTCGTTATCACCGAACTTTATATTTCTAAGTGTGTTTCACATCTTATTTGATATCGTTATATAGATAAGTTTTATATAATAAATACAAATTTGTGGTTGAATATATAGTTATATATTATGTGTCAATCAAATAAAGTTTCAAATAAAACACATTAACAGATTTGTTCTATACCAAATGAGCTTATGTAAGTGTGCTTTCCATAAGCCTATTGATTGTCTTTGTGATATTTGTTAGTTAAATATGTTAAATAGTTTAACAAAGATTCTATTGAGTCATGTAGTATGTCTTCTAATGAAAAATTGAATGGCACAAATTATGATCTTTAGCATTTGAAGGTTCAGTTCACCCCTTAATAAGGGTGACATACTAGATCTCCTGGTGACTTCTATGTTGGCCCTGATGAACAAAGATGAGCAGAGAAAACATATTACTGCTAGTGAGCAGCATAAGAAAAATCTAAAAGCGTACCAAGCCTAGTTTAAAAGGGATTGTTATGCATGCTACACTTTGTTGTCGTGCCTGCATGATGAGCTCCTGGGAGAATTTGAAAGTCACCCCACTACTAAGGACATGTAGGCCTAGTTCGGTAAAACATCTACTATAAGGTCGTATACCTTGCAGTTAAAGTGGATGCAATATGCTGTCAATTCTAGTCGAACTATCTCTAAACATCTTCAAATCATGAGTGGCATAGCTTGAGATTTTAAGGCTATTGGGCATGATGTTTATGAGAAAGAACAGTTATTGAATGTGATTAGGCTATCCCCGATGAAAATGGACATTGGAGGAGCTTTGAACTCATTATGACACACAATAAGAACATTCAAACTATCGACACAATTTCGAAGCATCTCGAAATGGAGGAAGAGGGCTTCTGGCAACTGTTGCCAAAGAGACCGGTCCAAGGGCAACATGCCTTATCGTGGCAAGGCACCAAAGAAGGGTCTTTTCTATCCTTAAAACTTTCACTCTAAAGGAGATTTTGCCAAGAAGCAAAAAGCTAAGGGAAATGGAGATAAGAATATAGCATGTGTGAAGTGCTATAAATATGAAAATGACGTGCATTTTGCTCGGGTTGTCTTGAGCCGGCTAAGGTACCTCTTTCTACTAAAACCTCTAAATTATATATTTGTTCCCATGCATTGTTGCTAACTCTCTTCCTTAATGAATTGTAGACATGGGGCAACCAAGCACATAGTTCAGGATAAAGCGGGATTTGTGGAATTCCATCACTATCCAGTGGGTTGACGAATTATCTTACTAGGGAACAACAACAAGGAAGATATCCTTAGAGTAGGAACATACCAGCTTCCTGTGTATTAAACAAGCTGCTTCTTTACAACATTATCTATGCACCTATGGTGCGATGCTCCTTAGTGTCTTTTATTCCCTTATGGATATTAGGTTTTACTTTTGGTTTTCATCCTAATGGTTTAGACTGTTTCTATAATAGCAATTTGTTTTGCCATGCAACATTGAGAGGAGATTTCATTATTTTGGATCTGGATAGTTCTTATAATAATATATCTGTTTCTTTTGTTTGACTTTTCGACTCTAATTCTGAATCTGTTAAGTGGCATGCTGCTATGCAGGTAAAGACATATTGGGTAAGTTAGTCTAAGAAGGTCTTTTAGATTGACTCATAAGGGTTAAATTTCCTAGGTGTAAGCCATGTCTAGCTGGCAAACCAACTATAAGCCTTTTTGGTAAGGCTTTGAGAGCATCGAGTCCCTTAGAATTAATCCACTTAGATATTTACAGATCCATGAAATGAAAACACGTCATGGGACAACTTACTTCATAACTCCTACAGATGATTATTCATGATATTGGTATGTGTACGTATTATCTTATCACCATGAGCCACTTGATGTGTTCAAGTGCTTCATAGCAGAAGTAGAAACTCAATTGGAATGAAAAGTTAAAACTCTTCATACCAATCAAGGTTGCGAATATCTCTTTGATATGTTCAAAGAGTTTTGTGAAGAAAAAGTTATACGAAGATAGCTAACGATTTCACGCACTCTGTAATAGAACAGTGTCGTAGAGCACAAGAACTGAACATTACTTTACTTGATTAGGTCAATGATGGTACATGCTAAACTCCCAATTAATTTTTGGGCAGATGCACTGCTTACGACAGCCTATATCCTTAACCATGTGCCAAGTAAGAGTATATCTACTACATCATATGAGTTATAGTTTGGTAAAAAGTCGTCCTTGGGTCACTTATGCCTATGGGGTCTGACTGGCTATGTACATAATTCAACCCACAAACATGAAAAACTTGGTCCAAGATCTGCCAAGATGGTGCTCATAACATAGCTTAAACATTCCAAAGCATATGAAATGTATGGTGAACGTGCTGATTGTGGCATGATAGAAATCGATTCCTGTAATGTTGACTTTCTTGAGGATGAATTCCAAGTATTGGTGAAATAAAGAAGGATGCCAAGCTATATGAGTTACATCAATACATTCAACCTTCTCTCGGTGAGGAAAAGGGTTTGAATTCTCACCAACTCACTCAAGATGGTGCACCTCCCCTATCCAAAAGGAATAGATGAGACTTGTCTGCTCAGGAGAATGTGGTTCATCCTCAATCTCTGATTCCTAAGGAAAATCAACTTAAAAATAAGGTTTATCCTCAATTCTCTATTCTTGAACATAAAGTCAGCCCATGTATTCAGGATCACACACCTTAAAGGCATAGTTGAGTGATTCTCAACATACTTAAGGTCCCACTTCTCTTAGAGAAAGGCGAAGGGATTTCTCACCTAGGCAGATAAATAATGAAGGCTCAAAGATCCAAAGGAATGGGCATTGATGAATTTCGCAATGATATTTTCTAACTCGAAGAGGAAATATTCATGTACATTTCCTTAGAAGTCAAGTACCTTAACTCTTATCAATAGGTGGTTAATTCATCAAATCATAAAAAGTGGATGGATGCCATGAGGGATGACATAGACTCAATGGCAAGAAATAAGGTTTGGTAACTTGTTAATCTTTCAAACCAATATAAGTCTATTGGAAACAAGTGGATTTTCAAGATATGTTGGATAGATGGACCGAATGACAAGTACAAGGCCTGTCTAGTGATGAAAGCCTTTACCCAAATTGAGGGTATAGGCTACGCAGAGACATTTTCTCCTAGGGTAAGATTTTCCTCTATTCACCTACTCCTAGGCCTAGTTTTCCATTTAGACCTACAGTTGTTTCAAATGGGTGTAAATATTAATTTTCTCAATGGTAACCTTAAGGAAGAGATTTATGTGGACCAACCCATTGGTTTTGTATCAAAGAGATAAGATGACAAGATGTATTGTCTTAAAAGGTCTACATATGGTCTTAAGAAATCTTCCATATCTTAGTACCTTAGACTCCATGAAGCAATAACTTTGTTTGGTTTATCTATGATTTTAGAGGATCATTATGTGTATGTCAAAAGAACAAGAAGGAGATTATGTTTCTGATTTGATACGTTGACGACATACTGCTAGCTGAGAATAACTTGGAGATGATCAAAGGCACAAAGAAGTGGTTGTCCTCTGTCTTTGATATAAAGGAGATAGATGAACCTAGGTATGTCCTACGTGTGAAAATAATTAGGAATTATCAGAAGAAGCTCCTAGGTATGAGCTAGGAAGCATTTAAAAAGGTCTTGGAATGATTTCGTATGCATAATTCCAAACCCATAAACACTCCAGTTGAAAAGGTCTGGCCTTGAATCTTAACCAATGCCCCAAAACAGCTAAAGAAAAAGAGATAATGAGCAATGTCTCTTATGCTAGTGCTATAGGAAGCATAATGTATATCATGTTATGTACATGATTTGACATTTACTTTGCGGTTGGTTTGGTAAATTGTCATTAAAGTAACCCAGGATGTGCTCATTAGCAAGCCGTCAAGAGAATCATGTGCTACCTTCATGGCATAGCCAATGTGGTCTTTTGCTATTAAAGTGGGGACCTTAAGTTGAGAGGATACTGAAATGTTGATTAGGGTGGTGATCCAAATGAATATAGGTCAACCTCAGGATATATCTTCACCCTTGGGTGGGGGAGTGGTATCATGCTATAGTAAGAAGTAAGAATGCATAGCTCTGTTGACTATGGAGGCAGAGTATGTTACATTTAGCCTAGCCACGTAGGAGGCAATGTAGCTTATGAGTTTTCTTCAGGATCTTAATCTTATCCCTAAAGTTGATGATCTTGTTGAGATGTTATGCAACAACATAGCTACCCTTCTAGTTTGTTAAGGATCCAAGGTTCCATTTGAAGACCAAGCCCATCAAGATGCATTATCACTTCGTGTGAAATGCCATAATGATAAAGGAGGTTGCCATTAAGTATATATCTACTAACAAGGATGATTGTATAGCTATTAACTGAGCCGATTCTTAGAGATACTTTTAAATCTCATGCGTCGAGTCTAGGACTTCATAGGGTTTAGTTTTTTAGATGAATCTTATTTTATGACAGATACGTTTCTCTTATAATGAGCATTAATGTAATAAAGGTTAATGTCTCTTTTTCTAAATGTTTGTGATTTGTTGTTACATGTTAGGCATATCAAAATGTCACAGGCTTATGATTGAGTTAGCCATATAGGCAATCGCCATAACCTTTGAGTAGCAGGTAGGATGAGATTGAATCATATTGGCTTTAGGTGTGCAATAATGATTACTTATACTGAAAATGTATGAATAAATGGAACATAGTCACCCTAGTAAGTCTAAGATGAAACCCGGGGGAGTTGAATATGAAATATGATTTCATATTGAAGTTTTAAAAGCCAAATCTTGAGTGTCAAGATTAACATTTGGTGTGTTGATCTAGTAGCGCAAGTTAGTTTTTTGGGTAAAAATCTAGACTAGCGATTCACATGGCATATAGAGTGATGAGCCCAATTAAGTGGGAGATATGCTATCACACACATTTCATACTATGTGATCCTATGCATAATGACCCTTTGACTTAAAGTCATAATACGAAATCGAAGCTTGATAATGCTACCTTAATGTGTTTCTTAAGGGTCATGATGTATACGATTGTTGAACGGTAAATTTACGCATTTTACGTGCCTCTTTCACTCACTTTTAGCTCATATAATAACTTAATTCTTAGGATTTTTACTTGTTTTATTTATGTTTTGTAGGAAATCACTCCAAATCAAGCAAATGTCGCGAAAAGGGATGAAGAAGGGACAAAACGAAGAAAAACAGCAAAAATCGACGAAAACCGGCAAAACACAACAAACCGGGGAACGGCCACCGTGCCAGCAATGTGGCACGGTGTGGCCGTGCCATATGGCACGGCCGTGCCACCATGGCACGGTCAGGCCGTGCCACATGGCACGCCCGTGCCGTCCCCCAGTTTCGTCGGTCTCGCGATTTCTATTTAAACTTCGCTCGGGCGTTTGTTCAGGGGGGCGTCGAGAGGTCGCACGGGAGCTTGCTTGGGCGTCTCTCTGGCGATTTCTAGAGTAGTTTAGGTTAGATTCTAGTTAAGAAGGGAGATTAGTTTAGGATTGAAGATTGTAACATTGGATTCAACCTTTGAATTTCAAGTTCTTCATCAATTCAAGACTAAGTTTTCTTCTCTTTTATCTCTCTAGTTTTTATGTTCTTGTTAATTATGTTTTGTTGATTTTGATTCTTGTATTTGTTTTGTTTGATTTATATGTTTAATTTCATTGTTAATTTATGTCATTTACTTATTTGAATTCGCTGTATTTCATTTCCTTTGCTTTGTTCTTCGTGTTCTTGCACTTGTTTGGTAGTTTAGGTTTTGATTCGTTTTTGATGTTTAGTTGGTAGATTGTGTTGGCTTGGGTTGTGATTAGCCTCTTGATGGCTGATTGATCTTGTACTAGGCCTGACCATACCCAATCTATACCTAGAACTTAGAGTTTTCGTTCACGCCTGCCAAGTGTTCGATGAAATGCCTGAGAGGGTTTTCATCCATATTTTTGGGCGATTGACTTATGCTGAGAGGTGAGGTTAATTTGCTAGTGTGGGAGAGGGAATGGCCGAGTTCGGGACACGAAAGTAGTATCCGAATCGAGCTAGGTCCGGGGTTGCTAGTTTTGTGGTCTAATTCGACTAACCCCACGAAAGTAGGTGGTTACGCGAGTTAGACTAGCTCATGACCCTTGAGAGAGGGCTTGGGTGGTCTTTGATGGTGCAACCGACCATCTCTTGTTCATAGTGTGGTTCGGGTAGGTTAGGACTCATCTTGGTTAGTTGGTTCATCCATTGGTAAAATCACAACTCCAAGTCGCTTGTTTCTGTGTTTGTAGCGTAGTTTAGTCTTTTCTCTTTCACCCTTTGATCTCGCCTAGATTGAGACGCTCTAGTGAACTCTGGTAGTTGGAAACACAATTCCCTGCGGACGACACCCCAAGTACTCAACGATACACCTTGCACTTGGGGTTTACAAATATTAAAACTCTGTTTTTCTTACAACAACGATTCAATGAGAACACGTTAGGAAATGAGTTAAGGTAAGATGAAATATCATGAGTATTTAAGGAAAAATATAACCATCTTCACCATATCAGTCCGGCCAATTACATTGAGTACATAATCATATGATATATCATATGGCATGAAGGGAATTAGAAATGCCATCGGTGATGTGTTATATTTGTCAGATGATTATTTAATATAATACTACAGGTTACTTTCTGATCGCACATCCACTTTCTAGTATAAAGCATGAAGAGTTGTGATTTGTGAAGAGCATGTAATTTGCGACCTACATGGTCGAGTAGGAGCTATTGCCCAACTCTAATATAATTAGGGCGGACAACCAATTAAGCTGCTAACTAATGAAAAGCCTAATTGACCTAAACTTATATAAAGAGGTTTATGGGGTCGATTAAGTACACAACAAACAAATAGAGCCCTAAATCAAGACTTCCCACCTCTCTTCTGCTCTCACGGCCTTCCAGCCATCTAGTGGGATTCGGGCTTTAGGACCTGGCAGTCGAAGCGACTCTAGTAGTAACCTTCTAGTGGTGATCATACATCATTGCCTAACTCTAATAATCTATTTTGCATTGAAGCCAGACCTTTATTTCCTACAATAACTGATTGTCTGGACCCCAAAAATATAAAAATATTTGATTCAAAAATTTAAAAACAATATAATATTGGAAAGGAGTCGACTCCATTTGTTACCACAGCTTAATTCTCAATTGCATAATTTGGTTATATGACATTAAAATCTTGATTTACTGCTTTTTTCCTTTTGAGAAAGTTTTCTAGTATAAGAAACTTATGTAGTCTTTCACATAAGAGCTCTAAACCAATAATTTTCTACTAAAATAACAGTACAATAAGGACAAGAACTATGAGCACAATACATGAGAGAAGAGAGTTGATGCCTTAAATGTGATAACAAATTTGTTGTTGTTTTTGTTTCTTGAAAAATATGATAAATTGGTGCTTGCTTAGCTTCTTACATAAAAAATCTCAAATTTTGGATGACATTATCTACTTGCTATGATGGTTGGATCTACAGCTGGAAAAGGGTTGGTCTATGTAATGCCATTTATTAAACACATCAAGTTTTTGTTAGCCTTGAAAATCACTTAGGTTTGTGCTCTCTCTTGTTAAAGCTAATTATGATGACTGTAGTCATTTACAGAAGTTAAGCATTAATGAAGTGTTGTCATCAGCATGTTGCCAATACATCTGATAAACTCCTTTTCTAGGTTGTTTGTTCAACCTCTTGTGTTGTTAGGAATAATATCATGCGTCATTTGCATACTTGTAATTGAAGACATGAAGAGGATCCTATTGTAGATGATCAATTGAGCTGCAAATTACCTTCCTATATTGTTGATGACAATCAAGGGTGCTTGGTTGCTATTGTTGGCATTGAAGTTCTTGACAACTTTGGTTCCGTTGCAATTCCAAGGACAATAGTCCAATAAGGTGGCTATGGTATGTGGTGCAACTAGTGTTGGGAGGATAAGCCATTGCAATTCTAAAGAGATAATTGGTCTCTATAAACCTCACATGATTAATTAGGAGACCTAATAACAATCAATTACTTTCCGATGGGTGTTTTCCCCTAAGGAATTCAAAGAGTTTCGAAGTGATTAAGGCTAGTTATTAAAGTTTGCACTCTAAAAGTAGCAAAATATACAATTTCCAAACTGGTTGAGCTACAAGTATGCATATGTGGATGATATTTTTATGAAGCAAGGATAAAAATAGTGGGAGGCTGGGCTATGACTTTTGTTAGAAGATTATAATTTGTTCTAGGTTACCTAGCTAGTTTTTAACTTTATTGGTTGTTTTACCTAACTAGACTTTGTTTTATACGGGGTATTTATTTGTATCTATCTTGCATTTAAAAATTAGTTATAGAAAAAAAAAGTTTAGATTCATTCAAAATTGAAATATAACATGTTTTCAAACTTAGCGGTCAAATTGTGTCAACTTCGCGTGAAATCAGTTCGGTTTGTATTGGATTTGTGGTTTTTTCGAAAATTTCAGGTCAGATTTGGATCATCTTATTATATTGAATAAGACTTTGCTAGCTGTAATTGAATTTTGCTTATTTGGTTGATTAGATTCGTTTTCTTTGCTTCAGCTATTCTATTCCGATCATTTTTTACTAATTTCCTCTTCTTGTTTGTATTTGTGAGATAGATTTGGCCCAACTATACATGAAGTTAAATTTGTTACTAGGGGATAGATGAGTTTCACATTTTTAATGGCTCTTCTACAATTTCGCATTATCTACTTATTTGATGTGAAAATGCTGTTAACAACCTACCAGTGTGTAAGACTTGTACAAAGTTAGGTCTCTTTCTTCACCGAGTTCGTCATTGGCCTCCCTGATAAGGCGGAGCTTTAAGCATCACTCCTGTCACAGAAACCTATTAGAGAATTGTTGATTGAGGGAGACACACAAGTTGCTCCATAAAAATCCTGAGTTGTGTAGCAGCAGATTACTGACAGACGCAGCAAATGAGAGATAAGAGGGACAGAAGAGCTTCAAGAACAAAATCCTTACTCTTCATCAATAACCTTCCACCCCAACTTGATCAACATAGAATTTTATGAATTTTTTACAAGGCAGGTAAAGTCATTGATTCTTACATTCATGTTCAAAGGGCAGCAAGAACCGAGAAAAGATATGGATCGGTATGTTTTGGGAGTGCAGATGAAGTGGTAAAGGATACCTTCGTGCTTAATAACACCATTCTGAGAGGATGCAGGATTAGCATTTGCATGGCTAAATTCTATAAAAGGCAAGCTAAGGCAAGAAATACTTATGCAGCAGGTGAAGGTAACATACCCTATAATCAAAATATGGGAAATAAGAAAAAGGTTTGGAAGAAGAAGAAGATCCCCTAAATTTCTACTAAAGTAAAAGATCTTAGATTCAGTCAAGAGGACCAGGCATAGCGCATAAATTTGAAGGTGTGAAAGGGAGAAGTGAATGAGAAATTTATCTTATGGCTATATGCACCTCAAAACATCCACGAGACCTCAGCACATTGGCAAGTGCAATAATAGATGGATATGGACGGTGTACCAAAATATGCTCTTTAAGTAGCTTTAAATTATTCTTACTTTCCAAACCATGGAGGAGATGGAAGAACCCTTGAAAAATCAGGATGAGCCTGGTTTATGGATATCAAATGTGAAGCGATGGGATGCAGATGATTACTATGAACCAATAAGAGAATGGCTAGAAATCTTTGGTGTCACACCACATGGTTAGAGGTGGGAAAATTTTTATATAAAAAAAAAAAAGCTGACATTTGTGGTTGATTAATATGCCTAAGTAAGCCTATTATAAGAATGAATTCTTACTCCATGAAAATTCTGATCAAAACTGACAGGTTGCATTACATTGAAGGTGATTTATTTGTGCTCTTAAGGGTTCAGGTTATAGATTAGTAGTCAAAGAATCTGGCCTAGTCACTCAAATCATCTAGAAAACATAATCCTCTCCAAACTCATTGGCGGGCATGGCCTCCAATAATGGAGGTCCAGGATTTGATGACGTTGAAAATGAAGTAGCATCCAAGGCTGATGTGATAAGAAGTGTTTTGGGGTTGGAGGACATAATGGATGCTAAGTGAAAGATGGTAAAGTTAGAGACAGTTGTAGCTCAAATTAATTCAAATTCAGTACAAGAAAGTGAATATCCAAGGAAGGATTCTAATGATAGCATTAACTCAATAACAAGGACCAAGATAGCAAATTTTAGCTATAATGACAACACAGAAGAGCTTCTTAGGATCACACAACATTTAAAACCCTTGGGACGTGTATTTGAAAATAGGCATGCTGAGAATGTAGAAAATAAAGTCCAACAGCCTCCAAGATTTTAATCATAAGGATGCCTCTTCCAAGACTTTGGAAAATGATATAATACCACTGGAAGACGATGTGATTCAAAGAAAAGAGAGTCTTGAAGTATTCCTCAAGCCTCCAGGTTTTAAGACCCTAGAGTTAGAAATACCTGTGCAAATAGGACTTCATAAAACGTCGGCTAAACACAAAAGTAGGACAAAGATCTTCATTTTAAAGTTCCACGGAAGACGCTACCACAAACCTAATAGCACTCTCAAGCCAACACACAAGACTCTGATAGCGTATAGAAAATTGCTAGAGAATCCTTGCATATCGAAAAGCGTTTTGGAGTTACAGTGGTCCAAAATCAGAATAGCAAGAATTATATGAAAAGCTTGAAAGGACCAAAAAATCTCCTGTGCCACCAAAGGATCCAAACAAAAGCAAAGGACAATCTCAACAATAAAGCCCTACAGATATATGGATAGTAGCCTAGAACATCCAAGGTTTTGGTTCAGACAATAACAAAAGGACCACCAAGCACTTAAGTCGAGAAGAAAACATTAACCTTATAGGACTGATTCAGACCAAACAATTAAATCTTAATCAATGGGAAATTAGGAGTTGTTGGGGATATTAAAATGCATACTGGGTACATGTTTCAACGACTATGGATTAGGGGGTTAATTGTCACATCTCATAAGAATTCTTTTTGTGGAATTAGGAACTTCAGTGTGCAAAGATGGATTTGCACCTTAGGGACTTATGCAAGAGCATTTTAGGTGTGTAGTTTGCATGTTGTATGCACCTAATGATCAAAGAAGTAAACTGCAAGTAAGAACCAATTGAGATCCCTTCGAGCTAACTTAAACCTCCATCTTCTTCTAATGGAGGATTTCAATGAGGTTATAAGTCCAACGAAAAGGACGAATCAGCCCAGGCAATGCCAAGCATGAGGGAATTAGGGGATTTTATCTAAGACCCACAACTTATTGACTTGGATATAAGCCAATACACTTGATGAGAAAGAATACAAGTAGTAAAATTAAAAGAATTCTGATGGCTAAATAATTTTTTGGAGCATTTAAGAATTTGAGTGTTTTGTGTAAAAATAGAATGCTTTTAGATCATTTTCCACTGGGGCTTTCGACTTCAAACATTTCTTGAGGGCTAACTGCATTTGGTCACTTGATTGCTGGTTAGAAAGGCCTAGTTTCTTTGTAGTATTTAAGAAAGCATGGCTTAAACTTACCTCACTACCACTCACACAGAAGCTTAAAGCTATTTAAAAAAGCCCCTCTTAAAGGTTGAAACTAAGATATTTTTAGTCATATTGACCATAAGACCAAGTCATTCCAGGAAAATTACTCAAATTAGATATTGAAGCACAAACTATAATAATATTATAAGAGTGTTAATGGTTGAGAATAGATGCCTTACAGTCCTAATTATGGCTCTGGTTGGCAAGGAAGGAGAGATATTGGAAGTAGCTATCTAAATTCTAGATCCTAAAAGAGGGAGACAAAAATACTAGGTACTTTCACCTCGTAGCTAACATTAGAAGGAAGAAGAAGCTTTTAGAAAAGATATGTGTGCATGGGGAGGAGATTATAGAGCCATGTCACATTAAAAAGGATATTATTGAGCATTTTAAGTATCTTTGCACAAGACAAGAAGCCACAATCTTTGACATCTACACTCGTGGTCTGCTAAGATTAACTGAGCTGCAAAGTCAACAACTAGTCGAGCCTATCATAGTGGAAGAGATCAAAGAGGTCATCCTCAATTGTGACCCCTCAAAAGCTCTAGGTTATGATGGTTTCAATATCAAGTGCATTAAGTGTGTTTGGTCAATTATTGAAGAAGATTTTCACGAGTACATCATGCAATTCTTTGAGGATAGTCATGTACCAACATCAATCAATACTGCTTAGATCACCTTAATAGCAAAAAAGGAAGAAACTACAAAATTATGTGATTTTAGGCCTTTAGCATGGTAGGCAACATGTATAAAGTGAATGCTACTCTATTGGGGAGAAGACTTAGAGTTATCATGCCAGATTTAATTAAAGAAGTGCAAAGAATTTTTATTAGTTGTAGGTAAATTTTAGATGTTGCTTTAGTAGCTGAGGACATAGTTAATTGGCTAAAAAAAAATAATCAAAAACACAATAGATTAGGCAAGTTTAGACATAGTTTTGATGGAAATGGGTTCTGTATGCAAGTAGAGACAATGGTTAAGGGTTGCTTTTCTACAGTGAAAGTGTCAATTCTTGTTTAATGGTGCTCCTTGCAAACCAGTCAAAAGGGGTAGAGGGTTAAGACAAGGTGATCCTTTGTTGACCCTTCTTTATGTCATGATGATAGAGGTGCCAAATAGGATGATCCTTAAAGTAGCAAAGCTAGACCTTTGTAAAGGATTCCAAGTGGTCTTTATAGATGTTCAAATCACCCACCTATACTTTGTAGATGAAACATTAATCTTTTATGAAGCCAATGAAGAATATCTGTAAAATATTAAGAGAATCAACCTAAGTTCCAGTCTTTCTCGGGGTTGGCAGTTAAGTGTATGAAGTAAGGTGTTATTGTGTTGAGTAAAGATGAAGAGTAGGCTATTAGTGCTCTAAGTGAATTAGGATGCACCCTTGTGCAGTTGCCAATCATGTATGTGGGTGTCCCTCTAGGTGCAAATATAAAGATTTTCATCTGGACAACCATTTTAGAGAAGATGAAATACAAGCTCTCTTCTTGGAAAGGTAGTTGCTTATCCATGGTCGACATCTTAGTGCTCATCAAAGCTACACTGAATAGCTTACCAGTGTATTACTTATCCTTATTTAAAATTCCTAATAGAGTGGCTAATAAGATTAACAAAATTCAAAGGAGATTTCTTTGGAGTGGAAAGCAGGAAGGTAAGTATTCATTACTTATGAAGTGGGAATCAGTATAGAAACTAAATGCAAAAGGAGGGTTAGGGGTTGGTGACTTATTATTGACAAATACAGGCCTTTTATTTAAGTGGTGGTAGAGGTTTGTTTGCGAAGGGAGTGTGCTTTAGAAAGTAGTGATACAGTCTATCCATAAGGAAGACCATGCTATTTTGCCACCCAGAACCTTGTCTACTTTATTAGGGCCTTAGAGGGAAAAAAGTGGTTGGTGTTTGAGAACCTTTTAGTCACACAGGCTTTCCTATGTAATCTAAAAATGAAGGTAAAGGATGGAACTACAGTCAGATTTTGGGAGGATCCTTTGGTCCTTGACAACCCCTTACAGCAAGCTTAGCTAAGGTTGTATATTATCTCATCCCAATAGGAGGAATTCATCTGTAACATGGGTTGGTTTGAAGGGCAAACATGGAGATGAATTTTCTCATAGAGGAGCCAACTTTCACATGAGAATCAAAGTCAAGTTATAGCTTGCGAAATTTGCTAGTGCAGAACCATTCAGTGCGAAATACAAGGGATAGAGCTCTTAAGTGCACTAAGGATAGCTTTATAGTTAAAAAATGTATTTCTAAGATAGAAAACTTAACTAATTAAGAAGCTTTATAGACAGCTTAGTCTGTAAGTGTTCAAAAATATTTTCCCACCCAAAGTTAAGTTCATGCTATGTCTAGCTTAACTCAAGAAGCTCAACACTAAAAAAAAAAAAAAAAGGCTAACAAAGAAAGACATTATTCCTTCATATGCCAATGTTTGTAGGTTTCATCTATCTTATGATGAGGACCTTGACCATTTGTTGTTCAATGTTCATGTGTCTTGGGGGTATTTGGAGCAATGTTGCAACTAATCTTGGCCTTTAAATCACACGACCACCAAGTTATAGGCAGTTTAATGAAGCTTGGTTGTCTATTCATATCCATAATCTAGGGAAAAAGAAATTATGCGCTATTGCTTTCTTTAATGATTCCTAAGAGTATTTGGATGCAAAGTAATAGGGATATAGGAATATAATTACCCACATTAATGTAGTTGTAAATTGTATAGTTTACTTATGTTATACATACAGGTAAGACTCCTATAGTTGGGTGAGCTGTTCCATTACATTAATCTCATATGGTGTTAGAGCCATAATGTTTTCAAATGCTAACCCTATCCCTAGCTACTCCAGTCCTTCTCTCTCTCTCTCTCTCGACTTCGCCCTAACCCACCGGTTGGACACAACAGCAACTATTCTCCTTACATTAGGCTGCACTGTCCCGACTGCAGCCACTACTTCTCTCCTTCCATTGGACTACGCTTAGGGCATGGCACCACCAATGGTGCCCTCACAATGCCCTAATCACAGCATACCAACGGTAGCTCTCTTCTCTTCTTGTCACAGCTGTTGACTCATCGCTTGGGGGCCCTTTTTAGTTTCCATATACTAGCTGTACCATAGACATAGTTGCACCTTATGACCAGTGGCTGCATCTGCCTCCTTCTCTTTTTGGAGCTCTGCCTTCTCTACTACTGAGTATATGGACCATTAATATTACCACATATGTCACTACGTGCTTGCAATAGTTGATGATTATCTATCTTGGGGGACTCAATGCTCTTCCTTTCTTATTATTTGTTAGTTGAAAGGTATGATCGATGTTTCTATTCGTATTCTTCTTGAGTATGTTATTATCTCCTCTTGCATGCAACAACCTAATTCTACATATTATTTGTGGGTTTGTGCTGATTAGTTCATACGTGACTAGTTGTTTACAACTATATCTAAGGATACTCTTGTTGAAGTACATGATTTACAGCACTGTTTGGATATTTAGCGTCATCTTGAGTCTCAATTTAATACAGCTAGCTTAGTTCACTCTTTAGATTTAAAGCGCATGCTGACTTGCTTGAATTGTTATCAATTGATTGATGAGTATCTTTGTGCTATTAAGTCAATGGCTATACAATCTCCTATGTCTGATTTAGAGTTGATTTAGTTTACTACTGTTGGCTTAACTTCTAATTATGACACTTTTTTCAATACTTTTTCCCTCCTGCCTAGGCACGTTACCTTTGATGACTTGCGATCCAAGTTACTATTCTATGAGAATAGAATCCAATTTCAGAAAGCTAGGGAGTTGGCTGTTCACCAGACATTTACTACCACTTATGGGTCTATTAATCAAGGGGGTGGCCATGTTGCTAGGAATAGAGTAACAATAATAGGCACAAAGCTGGCCTTAATAACAAGAACAATAAAGGCCGTTGAAGAACAATCACAACAATAAAAATAACAAGTAGTCTCAATAGTTTAAGCAGTTTTCTTGGAGTGTGCCTATAGATTCTATCTTGTGTAATTCAATTGTTTTATTGTTTGATACTGCTGACCTTTCTACTCCAATTGTTAACATTTCACATGTTGGGATAAACCAAAAGTGAAGGGATCCTTCACTCTCACCCTAATGTTCTTTATCAGATCTGTCGTTCTCTTGGGCATTTTCCTGATGCTTGCCGAAATCGTTACCAACCACGTCAATCCTCTGTACTTTTAGCTTATGCTACTTTTACCACTGTTGATGCTAGCAAACAAATTTGGCATCCAGATTCGATTCGGTTTCCCACATGATGTGAGATGAAGGTAAGCCAGTTTATAAATACTCTGGACTAAACAAAGTGTGAGTCGGTAATGGCACCTTGCTACCCATATCCTATTTTGGCACTATAACTTGGAACTCCTTGACTCAGCCCTTGCATCTATCTAATGTGTGTTATGTTCCTAAGTTGCATCGTGATTTACTGTTTGTTAAACAACTGTGCCTTGATAATAACTGTCATGTTGTTTTTAATGCTAATTCTATCTCAACTAAGGACCACACCATGAGCGAAGTCCTTTTGCAGGCTCCCATTATCGGTAGTGTCTACCCAGTTTGTCTAGAGTCTAAGCACCTTTATGCCAACCTTGCCCAATGAGTCTAGAGATATCTGGCATCACTGCTTTGGACATTGTGGATCGAATGTTTTAAATTTGCTTAAGAAAAATAAAGTTGTTCAGTTTAAAATTACTTTCACGGATACTTGTGTGACTTGCCCTTTAGCTAAGTCGCATAGACTTCTATTTACTCGTGTCGAACGCTGTGCTACTATGCCTTTAGAATTGATTATTCTGATGGTTAGCAATCTCATATTTTATCTCATCAAGGTTTTAAATATTCTGTCGTCTTTATTGATGATTTTTCTCGTTTCACTTGAATTTATCCTATGAAATATAAATTAGAAGTTTTCAGTCATTTTTGCAATTTCTAGTAACTTGTAGGGAATCTGTTTAATTGCAAAATAAAACAGTTTCAAAGTGGCGAGTGTCGGGAATTGGATAATACATCTTTGAAAGAACATTTTCTTAGAACTAGTATTTATTTCCAAAATTATGACCTGATACATAACAGCAAAATAGGGTTTCTGAGTGCAAGTAGCGCCATCTTTTAGAAATGACCAAGTCTCTTCTAATTGATACCATGATGCTACGAGTTTTTGGCTTGATCCTATCTATTCTACAGTTTCCACTATTAACTATTTGCCTACCCTCATTTTACAAGGCAAGTCCCTGTATGAAGTATTGTTTCAGAGAATGCCTGATTATTCCTTTCCTAAACACTTTGGGTGTTCTTGCTTTCCCAATTTTGTGGCATTAGATCTACTGCATGTGTCTTTTTGGGGTATGCCCCCTATTACGAGGGTCACTATTGTTTTAACCATCAGTCAGGTCGTGTTTTTATTAGTCATAATGTTTGGCCTCATGAAGCACAATTCCCATATGCTATATTAATTACTTCGATCCAATACAAGTCCTTGACTTCTCTCTTTGATCCTAAAGCCATCATACAACTAGCTTGCACAGCTCCCTCCTCTGACTCATTGGATGTTACTGCGTCCTCTTCCTCGGGTCTTAGTGTTATTTCTCCTCCTAAAGTCTTACTCTTACCTTTATGTTCTAGCACAAGTTCGTCTAGTCCTACGGTTGTGGTGTTTTCCTCGAGTTCGGATCCTATGTCTAGTCTCATCTCGTTGTCTGATGCCTCCCCTATGCCCCGTCTTGGTTTAACTGTCAATGCTATGCGTTGTCTCTCTCTTACTACTTTTACTACGACTCCCTCTGAGTCTTCGTCATTTAAGACCACACCAGGCGAATCCCTCTCTCCCTCCCCTTATGGGTCTCCATTATTTCCTGCTACTACAACTCCCCCTCCGCCGTCTATTATCTTGAATGCTCACCCCATGCAAACCCCATGCATATTATGTCTTTATCTACCTCTGTTACTGAAGTTGAGCCTACTTCTTACTCCCAAGCACATGAGTTCTCACATTCGCGAGATACAATCGCTAAGGAATATAATGCTTTAATATTTAACCATACATGGAATTTGGTGCTTGCTCAACATGGTTTAAATCTTATTGGTAGTAAGTGGGTTTATAGGGTAAAGTACCGTTCAGATAGCAATATGGAGCAGTACAAAGCTTGTCTGATTTCTTAGGGCTTTCACTAGCAGGTAGGTATTGACTGCCATAAGACATTTAGTGCTGTTGTTAAGCCTATTAATGTTTGCCTCATTCTTTCCATTATTGTCTCCATGCTTTGGCCTATTCGTTTGTTAGATGTAAAAAATGCCTTCTTACATGGCATTCTAACCGAGGATGTGTACATGAAACAAACTGCTGGCTTTGTTCATCCTCAATTTCTTACCCATGTTGATAAACTTAGAAAAGCCATTTATGGTTTGAAATGAGTTCCTAGGGCCTGGTTCCATTGCTTTAGTAGTTTCCTTCTATTGCATGATTTTTCTTATAGCTCTACGGATTCCTCTGTGTTTGTTGCCCGCAATTGTACTCACATTGTAGTTCTACTATTGCATGTTGATGATATTATCTTGACTGGTAGTATTTATACTCTTTTACACTTATCTATTCAGTTGCGTTCACATTAATTAGTTTGCTATGAAGGATTTGGGTGACCTTCATTATTTCTTGGGCATTCAAGTGGTTTGTTCTTCTTCAAGCCTGTTTCTTTCGCAACAAAAATTTGTTCTTGATCTTCTTCGTAAATTTCAACTTTATACTGTTAAGCCTGTTAAGACTCCTTTTGCTGCTTGAACAATCCTTTCCCTTCGGAATGGTGAACTGCTTACTCGTCCATCTCAGTAGAGAAGTATGGTAGAGGCCTTACAGTATTTAAGCATGACGCAACCTAATATTGGCTTTACAGTTCATGTAGTTTATCAGTTTTTGAACTCTTTGATCAAAGACTTGGAAGGAGAAGATTGCTGACACCTGAGAGAAGCTGCTTAGAAATTTCCCATCAATCTCTATCTTGTTCTCCTAAGAGCATCCACAATAACAACAATCCAATTCTATTCCTATTTATTCCACATCATTAAGTTTAACAATTAAAAAATCTAATTCAAATAGGTGCACCAAAAGGTATCCAATCCCATAATACAGGAGACAGTTTTAGGACAACATTTGGACGCCCACAGTAATCATGACTCTTCAACGTTTAATATATCAACCTTTGCATTCTTATTATGAAATATAATTATTAGATTTTTGTTGTATTGAGAAGTGTAGATGTTTATAGATTAATTAATTTGATTTTTTTGGTCAAAAATCAATTACGATAATATTTCAACAAAAAAAATAATATAAATTTTCAAATATTACTTTACAACTTTAACAAAATATTTCAAAATTGTATTTTAGAATTTCAATAATTAGAAATTAATTTGTGTGCCAAAATTATTTGTTACAATAATTTTAAACTAGTTATTACATAAAAAATAAAATCTAAATTGGACTATTCGAATGATATAGCATGAAATGAAATTTGGAAGCGAAGCAGAAGGCCACATTTCAGAGTATTATAGTAAGTTTGAATGATAACAGAATTGATTGGTAGCAATTTATGACTCTGGGATACCCTGATTCTATAGAAATAATTTTTAGGGGTCAATGTTTTTAGAATGTATTCCAAATTACATTCTATTTTGGGTAAATTATTAATAAGGGACAAAATTTTATGAAATAGTTACTGGCCGAAGTTTTTGTTTGTAACTTAGTCCCTGAACTTTTTGAATTTATAATTTTTACCCAAAATGAGATTTAACACGTAAATGCTTAACTTTTTGATACTTTTTAATAAGACGAAGCTTATATTTTTGGTTAGACTTCTTACAATGACTTCACTGGTACTAGTTATCACAATCTATTACTTATATCCTAAATATTATATTTTCTATGATTAATGGCTCACCATACTTAGTAAAATAATTAAACGTTAATTAGAGAGTTTTGACCATTACCTGAATGTAGTCGGCATTGGACTCTGGCGTTCCTTTAACTTTCGATTTATCTTAACCCCACATTCCTTAGATCAGGCACAGCATAGATCCGTTTCGTTTCTTACCTTGGACCGTAATCATTAATCAAGTTTTACTTATTTTTAAAAGATAATGAGACTTTAATTAAGAAATTATAATATTTAAGATATAAGGTTCAATTGGATAACGTTCCATACTGGGAAAACTTCTTTTATTGAAAGATTGAAAATAAAAATATTATAACGGAAAGTTTTGAATGGGGACTTAAGCTAAGATCATTAAAGATGCTTGCTCATAGAGAAATGAAGAATCCTAACTTCTCTTTTGCTCAAGAATGCTCAAATGACCGTGTCTCTTTTCAGCACTCGACCTCTCTATTTATGGAGGGGATGGGGGTATATAGGATGCCCTAATGGCTAGAGTACATAAAGATTTTTCACATGGCTACAGCACACACTGATAGCTACGGTACACTACTTTGTTTTTCAATCCAGACACTTGCTATGATAGTACAATAATGGGACAGCCATTTTTCAGAGCTTTTAATGATGATAAGACTAGTCATCATTATTGAGATTATACATGCCTTCATCTCCAATTATATCTTCCAGACCATCATTATCTAGATAATCATCAAAATCTTCATCAATTTGTTTAAGATGCTCTGGGCCCCATTCTTCAAATAATTCAAAGAGATATTTCTTTCCTTTTTCTAATAAGTATTTTCCGGCTTCAACATCAAAGAGATAATCAAATATATCTTTTGATAGACTGTATCATAGATTGGGGACCAAGGAGGGGGAGAAGGAACTGTTTAAACTGGCAAGGACTAGGGAAAGAAGGACTAGGGATTTAGGTGTAGTGAGGTGCATCAAGGACGAATACGATAAGGTGTTGTATGAGGATGCAGAAATAAAGGAGAGATGGCAAAGGTTCTTTGCTAAACTCCTTAATGGAGAAGGGACAGGAGAAGCCTGTAGTAGGGGCAAAGAAGGCAGTGATAGGCGTATTAATCCACAAGTTTGTGGCCGTATAACAAAGGATGAGATTAAGGAGGCCTTGAAGAAGATGGCGAATGGGAAGGCAGAGGGTCCGGACCAGATTCCGGTGGAAGTTTGGAAGTGTTTAGGGGAAGCAGGTTTAGAGTGGTTATCGGAGCTTTTCAATGTCATTTTTAGGACCGCTAAGATGCCCAGAAAATGGAGGGCCAGTACAGTCATCCCCCTGTACAAAAACAAAGGGGATATTCAAGACTGTCATAACTTTAGGGGTATCAAGTTGCTCAGCCACACTATAAAGCTCTGGGAGAGGGTGATTGAGAGAAGGTTGCGACGAGATGTTGCAATTTCAGAGAATCAATTTGGTTTTATGCCAGGCAGGTCGACCATAGAGGCGATTTACCTTCTCAGAAGGCTCATGAGTTTGTACAGGGATAGAAAGGTGAATCTCCATATGGTGTTCATTGACCTGGAAAAAGCATATGATAGAGTCCCGCGGGAAGTGTTATGGAGCTATCGGGAAAAGAAAGGGGTATCGCCCTTGTATATTCGTATGATTAAGGATATGTATGAGGGAGGGCGGACGAGTGTTGGGATGCCGAGAGGGGTCTCAAGTGACTTCGCGGTTAGTATGGGTCTGCATCAGGGCTCAGCCCTAAGCCCGTTTCTTTTCACCTTAGTTTTAGATGAACTTACTAGAGGGATTCAGGATGAGGTCCCATGGTGTATGCTTTTTGCAGATGACATTGTTCTTATCGACGAGACCAGGCAGGGGGTGAATGACAAGTTGGAGAACTGGCGGCTTACGCTGGAAGCTAGAGGTTTTAGATTAAGTAGATCGAAAACGAAATACCTGCATTGCTGTTTCAGTGGAAGGATAGAAGAGGGGGGAGAAGTCACCCTAGATGGGAGATAAATACCTAAGGTAGACAAGTTTAAGTACCTTGGCTCGATCATCCAGCAAAATGGAGACATTGACAAGGATATTAACCAGCGCATAAGAGTGGGCTGGCAAAAATGGAAGTTTGCCTCAGGGGTGCTGTGTGACAAGAGGGTGCCCTTAGGTTTGAAAGGCAAAGTCTATCGAATGGTAGTCAGACCGGCTGTCCTATATGGATCGGAGTATTGGTCTCTAAAAAAGACGCAGGTCCAGAGATTGATGGTAGTTGAGATGAGGATGGTCAGGTGAATGTGTGGTTTCACGGGAATGGACAGAGTTAGAAATGGGGTAATCAGGGACTTAGCTAAAGTGGCCCCATAGAAGAGAAGATGAGGAAATCAAGACTCCGATGGTTCGGCCACGGGAAAAGGAGAAGTACGGCCGCCCCAGTGGAGGTGTGAGTTGATCGACCTTCCCGATGGTAAGAGAGGAAGGGGTAGACTGAAGAAGAATTTGGACAAGGTGATTAGAGAGGACTTGAAAGTAGTGGGTTTGACGGAGGACCTGGCTCAGGATAGGAGGCTGTGGTGGGATAGGATTAGAATCTTAGATGGCAAAGAAGCAACTCTGTAGTTGTCAGTAGCTGCAGTGGTTTAGTGCTGGTAGGGGTCTATCATGCTCGTATGCAGGTTGTGCTTTTTTCTGGGAGTGACGGCAGATGCTTAACGTGGAGTGTTGAGGTACGTTCGTTCAGCTCTCTTTCAGCTTTCAGCTTCAGCTTCTTTGGCACTGTTTTTCCTCTTCAAATGCTTCACAAGCGCTTTCCTCTTTAAAACTTTTTCACAAAACCTTTTTCGTGGGTCTTCTGGAATTAACCTCTCTATGGGTAGGAATACCGGTAGAGGTAAGGTTGCCTATAGCTGGATCTCCCTAGACCCCGCGAAAGCGGGACCCACACTGGGAGGTGGTGGTGTTGTTGTTGTATTGATGATAAATGTTGAAAGGTCCTATAGCCCTTGATAAAGTAGGGTCAGTAACTAGATGTCGTTGATCATTGAGATCGTCGCAATCAACGATCTGGACGAGATAATGGGTTGATTTAGCTTTTTCATTTTGATATTCAATTAAGGCGCTATAAATCTTTAAATTTAGGCATCTGTGGACTGCAACTTTCATTGGACCATCAGGAGACGTAAGAATCCAATGGATCCTTCTGAACATGCATTACTGGAATTTAGTTAGGGTTGAGAAAAATGAGAAATTTGGATCTGGGATTTATGTGAAGTAAAATACTATCCAGGCTTTATAGACAAGATCATTTGGAGATAATGAATTTGCTGGAAAACAAACACGACCAACTCTAGACCTATCAAAAAAGTAGATTGTTGTACCTCATGAGTCCCAAATATCATAAGAATAATGATGATAGAAATCAATGTAGCTTGCATAACACTCATTGAACTATTTTTTTCGAATATGAGAACTTATTTTTTCTTAGATTTCATCAGGACACTGAAAGTAACTAACTTGTAACTCTAGATGGAAAAACCTTTAGGCTATTAGGTAGGCTGTAGATAGTAGACCAAAGCATGATTTACTATTTGTATGAAATTCCAGATTATCAATGAGGACTTCACTAGAAGGCGTAATCCATTCTAGTAGGAATTGCATTTCATTAAGAATTTTCTCCTTTTCTGGCAGGATGTTGTCTTTGATAATCATCATTGGCGAGTTCTCGAGTTAGGCTGTCTGCCAGAGAGTTCATCGATCCCTGTATATGTTCAGTAGAGTAGGAAAACTGGTTAAGCCATAATTACCAATACAGGAGTCGCCCTTACGCTTGTATATTTGATAAATTCTTTTTCACAAAACCAAGTATTCCTTTGCAATCAGTTCGAATAAGACAAGGTTTTGAGGCTAAAAAGATTAAGAGCTTTTCAATTCCCCTTATGATTGTAAGAACTTCTTTTTCCATTGTGGGATAGTTGCATTGTGCCTGATTAAAGCTTCCACTACGATATTTGCAAAGTTTTTCTCCTTCTTGATTTTGAGTACTGCGCTCCAATACTCATTGCTGGCATCTATCTCAAGAATTAAATTATCTCCTTCATTAGATAAATTAAGAACAGGAAGATTGTTACACGTCTTTTTGAAAATTTTGGACAATCTTTGTATCATTAATGGTCCATGTCCAACTTACTTCTTTCTTGAGTTTCTGCTACAATGGCTTTCTTAATTTGGCTAAATCTTTAATGAAATCTGAGGCATAGGTAAGGCATCTAAGAGATCTTTCTAATTGCTTTCTATTTTCAATCTTTTCAGGAAAATTTTCTATTTTTTCTAGAATATGCTTTTGTAGGATGATTTGTCAAGCTTTTATCCCTAGACCTAAAAACTCAATTTCTTCCTTAGCATAAATACATTTGTTCTTACCAAGTATAATGTCATGATCAACGCATCTCTGGGTGACTGTTAAGACATCATCTTTGTGCTATTCTATGGTTTAGAAAAGACAAGGATGTCATCAATGTAAACTAAATAACAATAATTGAGGTATTTAAAGATATTATCCATTCTCCTTTAGAGTATTTGAGGTGCATTTTTAAGATCAAATGGCATTATTATCTATTCATAATATCCTCGTGGGGCACTAAATGCAGTTAAAGGAATACTTTCCTCTTCCATTTTAATTTGCCAATAACTGCTTTTACAATCCATTTTTGAGAACTAAGATGCTCCTCGAATTCTATTGAAAAAGACAGTTTTGTTAGGAATATAATAACTATCAAAGACAGTATTATCACCAAACTTTTTATAATTGATTACCATTCTAATATTTCCTCCTTTTTTAGCATGATTTCTTACCATGAAAGCAGGACTAGTGTGAGAACTCTTGCTATTTTTGATTAATCCTTTATCTAGGAGTTCTTTAATTTGTTTATCAAATTCTTGGATATCCTGGTGTATATACACCATTTATTTGACTCGAACAATAGTGTTGGGATTTAATAAAGTAATTTTTGCAAAGGTCTTATCTTTATCCTAAAACTTTAGTGGATTATCAGAGCAGAGTTCTTTACAAAATTTTTCTTGTTGTTCAATAATCTATTCTTTAATAAATAATTCGAGTAATGAGATTGTTAGTGCTACTTCATGTTGTGCTGGCATTACCTTCTCACCATGCTGGCTGTATGCAATTTCAATCTTCTAATGTGTATAAGCCTTACTTAATTTTTTAATAGGAACAGAGTGACCATTTATCGTGAATATTATCTGGTTTATGGTCTGTGTGCATGGGGAATATAATCTCTAAAAATTATTTCCAATAATTATATCATGAGAAAGTTAATCAGTAGCCTACAGAACTAGTATAATATATTGAACTCCTCCTAATTCTATAGTTAACCCTTCTATGACTTTATTGTGACTCATAATACTATTATCAGCTATTCTCACTTGTAAAGAATTTTTAACTCTTTTCCACATAAACTAAAAAAACATTGATCTCTTCCTAAAGCATACAGAACAACCACTATCTATATAAGCACATAGTTTATATTTATTATATCCCTTTAAACATACCTTTATTGGGATATAAATGCTATTTGGATTTGTGTTGGTAGCTTCATATCATATTTCGATAGTCATGTTTTTGACTAATTCATCTTCATAGATTGGTTTGCTAACAGTTCTAATTTTGTACCCAATGACCTTTCTTTCTAGGGTCATAATTCAATCTACAATGGGTCTTGCAGCTTCAAAACTTATTCTAGTTACTTCACTGGCCAGGCTAATGGTATCATCTTCTTTTAGCTCTTCTTTAGCTGATGAGGATCCTTCTCTTCAATCTGATCTTGTACTCACACTTCTTAGTAATTGAGGTTTTATGGTGATTTTGCCCTCCTTGTCAATTTTTATTATATTTTTTTTATTGATCTTTGTAGGGTTGGCAAAGCTAGATATCCATGAGCGATTAATTTTTATCTCATGGGGATTGAAGTTAATCCTCTGAATTTTTTGCATAGGGGTAGGGCTTTCAAATTTTTCTGCTTCTATCATAGTTACCTTAGTTCTTGGGTCTCTTGTATTATCTAATTTATAGATAATTTTTCAAAATATCCTTAAAGGATATCCTCCTCTTTCCATGTCCATCCCAACTGTTTTTATCTTAAAAGATAAGAAGTTTTTAGCAAATTCATCTTTTAGATTTACATAATATCTAGGTCGGCAATTAAATCCTACTGACCATTACATAAATTGGTGTTTATCCCTGTGATAATTTGATTATTAAATTTGGTATGTCTAATGTCGCAGAGTAAAGCATAAAGATCAATATCTTTGCCATAGTATTGTAATAGAGTGATTTGAATTTGGGCACTTTCGATATGGATATACATATACTTTCTATCTTTATTATGCTTAAGGATATTTTTTCAATTAATGAGATTAACTTCCCCAACGTCATACTCACAGTCCTTAATCTCCATATCTGCTTCCATCATTTCACATATGTATTTATTTTTTGATTGAAAGATGAATTTTTTTATATATCATGTCTTTTTGGATTATGGGAAGAACCCAATCTCCTTTGACTTCCTTATGATCATTATCTACAATAAACTCTTCTTCTTGCAGATTACCAAGGCTAACCAAGCTACTTTTCATCGTATGACTTGTTTTTTCATAATCAATTTCTTCATACTCATTGTCCAATATAATTTCAACAATTACTTTGTTATTACTTAGGGCTAGGTCTAATGCTTCATCTTCACTAAGCTCAATATAATCTAAGCTTCTTAAGGTTTCAGTAAGCTCGTTATTCTTCCTATTTTTGCATTCATTAGCATAATTCCTACTTCTCCGCATCCCCAACATCCACAGCTATTTTTTCCCGCGGGACAGTAAGCGGCATTCTTAGAAAATCTTCGTTTTTTAGGACTTGGTTTATTATAATATTTTCTTCTATATTTCTCGCCTCTTTGCTTATTAAAGCTCTTTTTCTTATAAAATTTTTTTCGTCTTCTCTCAGGTTCTTTTCTCCATTGGTGTGGTGAATCCCAGCAAGTTAGGAATTGCTTCTTAATTTTCTTTTGCTTTTGGAGATCAAGACATTGATCATTAACCTATTTTCTAGAACCAATAGTATCAATAATTTCTGCTCGTTCTAGATATGCAATGTATTTTTCATTAATTATGGAATTTATAGGATATGACAATTTGTCACAAAATATCCCAAGATTGGTTTCATTGTGCCTAATTTTGTAATAATATTGACTAAATTCAGTAATATAATTTTTTAGATATCTCATATCCCATAATTCTGTGTTATTAATCTTTTTTTGCCATTCTTTTTCTTTTTCTTTGAAATCAAGTTTAGCTCCAATGAACTCGGTTTCAATTTCTTTACATAAATCTTTAAACATGGCAACTGGTGTCTCCATCATTCTTAAGGTATTTTGACATTCTTCAGTTAATGAATCATACCAGTTAGGTATAATGCCAGAAAAGCTATGTTCGATGTAATTTAAGAAATTGACAGTAGTTCATGTAGTATTTAAGTTTAAGACACTATTCATACCTTTTTTTCAGTATTCAAATATTTCTTCTCTATTACGGGCTTCATCAATATTAAAGATATGTCCTATTTGACTAATTGGAGTAAGGTTAATTTTTTTAAAAGTTGTAGTTTTTCTTGGGACAAACCCAAAGAAAAAATTGATTGTACGGCTTACTAGAACGTATCTAGATCTTGAGAAATGGGTGTTTGTCCTAGAAGATTCACCAAATTCTTCAGGCTTAGGAACTACATAATTGACAAGATTAGTCTCTGTTTCATATAGGTCAATCTCTTCTTCAATTTCGTTAATCTCATCCTCAGCAGTCATTTTATCATATTTTTTATCTAATTTTCTTTTAATTTCTTCTAATAGTAATGCATTAAGATCATTAAGTTTAATAAGGTTCATTTGCTGATCTATTTATTCTTCTAATTGGACATTATTAGTCTCTTCATTATCATCCGATAATGCATCATGTTTATTACTAATTGCGCTCATGATTTTGTTTAATTCTTCTGAATTTTGCTCTTTGTCGAACATATTTTGTAATTCGTCAAGAGTATATTGCTTATACTCCATCTTCTTTTTCTTTTTCTACTTTTTCAGCTGATTTTTCGCCTGATTATTCACCTACTTCTTTTTGAATTTTTATCTCGTATAAAGGAATTAGAATCTTGTTTTTTGGGTTTTGAAAAAAATATTTATGTTGAAAAGGACTACTAATACTAGAAGTGGATTTACTACTATGTCTTACTTCATTAACTAGTGAAATGTGGATTACAGGTATCTGCTTCTTTAGCTCTTTTACCTCAATCTTAATTTTAACTAATTCTACTTTTAATTCTAAAACTATATCAGTGATATAGTTTAATTGTGGTGCTAATGGAGAAAGTCCTTCCGGTGAGTGAATAATGTGAGAATAATTCGGTTCAGGGCAAGCCGGTGATAATTCAAGCATTAATCACAGTTAAACGCAGTTAATTACCTTAATTAATCATTAATTAGTTTAATTATCTCAAATATTTTTGGTCATATGGCTCTGATACCAAATGAAAGGGGACATCGAGTTCTACTGGTGAGCAAAATACCACATACACAATTTTAAATTTTTCGTAAAGTAAGTTTTTTAAGGATTTGGGCTAAAATGCAAATATGAAAAGTTTAAGAGCTAAAAAGAAAATGCAAACAGTGAGTGGTCCCATTAAAATAATTTCCACAGAATATTGCCCTTTTTAATATATTCTAATAACATGGTCCCCTAATTATAATTTCCACACAAAGTGAGGTATCTAACAATGATTTTTTTGATTGGGAGCATGGCAAGTGCTTCAACATGTTGGACCCGCTTTTCTTCTTGGTCTTGCCACAGCTGAACTCATTTCGTGGGTTTTTAGTTCCAAAAATGGGAGTACACAATAGTAAGGTTGAATTTGGGCATATATAGATGGAATTTGATGTTGGTAGTTATTGACTTATTGTGGATGCTCTAAGGTGCATTACGTGAGCTTCGCTGGCTAAATGTACATCTGCACTTTCAAGGCCTTGGTGTTGCTTTGGTGCTCTATTTTTTCAAGGTCCTCGTGTTGCCTTTGTATTTTGCTTATGAGTGTTTGTTTTCGGCAACCAACTGGTTTTCCCTTTTCATCCTTTTGTATTGAACCCTTGGCCTAATGGGATTAATAATAATAATAAAAAGAACTGTTAACAATGTGAAAGCTTAATACTAATAAATAATGTTTATTTTAGACAAAACAAATATATAGATAATGTTTAATGCAAAATTTTTATAGAATGAAAAGATAAATAAAAATTCAACTCACTCTATGACAACATCGGGTGAATTTAATTTCCCTCTAATAAGTTACCTAAATTTATATAAACTGATGACTATGAGTATCAAAGAATTTGAATTAGTTATCATTACTCTTGTTGTTGCAATAGTAGCAATTACGGCCACTGCTCTTAGTACTGTTATTAGTGTTATACTTTCTTAAGGTATACAATTTTTCAAAAATAATAAAGTTTCATGTCAAATTTGTTATTATATTATTTCATCTACTATAATTCTGACCGCCAATTTTTTTTAAAATATAGAAACTTGTCCCTTTTTTTGAAATTAAAAAAAAATCACTTTTATTTCATCTTCAACTCAACACTATTCCTTACATCATGGGGAAAGTCCCCAACCCAAACTTATTGAACAATAGACCCTAAACAATCAGAATCGATAACACACCCTGAATAGGGCATGCCTCTAGCCCAATCGTAGGCCCACTTGAGTGCAAGTGCTTCCGCTATTCCAGCATCCACCAAGCCGTTGATCTTCTTCACTAAACAGGACACCACATGCCGACGGTAATTGTCACGGATCGAAAAGGAAATGGAAGAGTCCTGAGCTTATAAATGATGATGCTACATACCTGATCAGATCAGCTTTTTGAGGAGAGAGTAATAGCTCCGTGATAAGTGGTATCAGAGCCAATCCAAACCTGATTCCGATATCTCGCCAAGCGCTCTGACGGGCAGGGTTGACAGAAGGCCTCATCTATGACGGGAGCGTCACAGGATTGGGTAGGGGAGAATGTCATGAATAAAACTCCCACATCGAAAAAGTGATGGCAGGGTCCTGAGTCCATAAACGACGGTGTTGCACACCATATCAGACCGACCTTTTAAATTTATTTGACTCTTCCCTTTTTTCTTAAATTTTCACCTAAAGTATATATAAACTTCGTATAAAAAAATTTCCAAATACTAACCAAGCATATACTGGTCATTAAAAAAAATTACATTCGAATTTTGTCAAATATGCTCGTAAAACTTAATGAGGCAAGCTTGCGCAGTTATTGCTCACTAACTGAGTAATTGTTTAGGCTCTGTTTCTTTCGTTGGGAAATTGCAGATGTGGGATGGGTGGGAATGGGAAAGGGGGAAAGGAGTAAGTGGGAGTGGGTATGAGTGGTATTTTTTTAAGTGTGGAAAAGGAGGGAAGGAGTGGGAAGAAGTGGAAATGAGTGGGAAGAAGTTGAACAAAGTAGGAGAGTTGATGTAAATTACATATTTTGTTTTTTTAATGTAATCTTCTATTTGTGATAGTAATTACCGATGATAAAAAAAAATTTTGGACTGAAAAAAATATTTTCTGTGCTGACTCAGGTACAAAATATTGTTACGTGGCCATTGTTACCTCAAAAAAATTGTAATTTTTGTTATTCGTAAAATAAATTACAGATATATTTTTTTATATATTAATCAAATACGAATAACGTAAAAAATAGACATATGTTCAAGCCTCATTCTTTTCGTTGGTAAATTCAAATTTACTAACCTCAATCAACTTCAACACATTTCACTAACTTCAATAAAAAATACCAACTTCAATCACTTTCAACCAACTTCAACGCACTTCAGTCCATTTCAATCAATTTCAACCCCTTTCCTGTTATTATAACCAACTTCTACTCATCATACAAAAAAAATTCAACCCACTTCAACTAACTTCAATAAAAAAATACCCACTTCAACCTGCTTCAATCTACTTCATTAAAAAATACCTATTTCAACTTACTTTAACCCATTTCTACTAATCTCAATAAATTTCACCAATTTATTAACCCATATTTCCCACCGAAAAGAACAGGCTCTCAGTACACGGAAAATAATCATCTGTAATTTGTGTGAAGAACTTTTAATATTTTGTTGCTAACGCATACGGAAAAACTATCTGTTCAAAGTACATGTATAATACATCTGCACTTCATGTCACGAAGTACAAAGAATGCAAAAAAAATTTACGATCCTTCCTTATGCCCGAAAAAAATTTACAAATTTGGCCCCAAATTACGATGAACAAAAGATAAATTTGTTATACATACAGCACCAACCATCCACGCTTTGGTGACCTGTAACAAATATTTCGTAACCAACGTAAAAAAAGAAAAAAAAGCATTTCAAACCCAAGATATCTACCAGTCATAAAAAAACTAACCCAAGATATCTACCAGTCAACAAAAACTAATATTTGCTTAAAAAAGCAGAAAAAATTATTATTTTTTCAATATATAACGAAAATTACGCCATCTACAATTTTCAACATGACTGACAAATATTTTTATAACATTTGAAAAATAAAAATAAAATTTTTTATAATTATTATCAGATTATTCGTACCCATAATTACATAAATTATAAAAGTTTTCAAAATATGAAAAATAATAGTTATATGTAGGATTGAGAAGAAGTGGGTGAAAGTGGGTGATAGTGAAAAGGAGTTGTATTTTTTTTAAAGTGTGGGAAGATATGAGAAAAGGGGGAAGGAGTAGGTGGGAGTGGGAATGAGTGAGTTGGATCCATTAAACTACGAAAAGAACAGGGCCTAAGCAAAGTTTACTAAATTGCTTTAAGGGGTGTTTTTTCTGCTCGACATTAAATTGTCATTGTTGTTCACTAATTGAGTAATTGTCTGAGTAATTTGATGATTTTGGATGTACTTTTCCCGGTTACTTTATCTTCAAGTTCCACCTACCACTTTCTAAACCAAGTCATTTAGGTTGTGCTCGATAATAGAGGTTGAAGTAGAAGTTAGTAGTTTGTAATGGTCAAAATATTGTGAACTATTACTTAAAAGTGCTTAATAATTTAGTGGACGAGGCAGTGGTTAGAGGTTTATATAGTATTTTTCAAAAGCTAATGAAAGTAGTTTTTAAGAACCTCTATCTAGTTTTTGCATTACAAATTACAAAATTCTTCTTTTTATTTACGAAAAAAGCTTTATTTATTGTGCCCTTTTTAGTAATTTTATATAGATCTGCTACTTCAATAGTTACATTTACCAAATATATATATATTTTAAATTGTAAGTTAAACAGCTAACCACTAACCACTAGTGAGTCACAGCTAATTACTAGTAAAACCTCTCACAACTAGTAAAATAACTAACCATTACTAAAATAGCTAATTTTACCGAACACGCCCTTAGTAATATTTAGGATATATTCATTTCGTGATAAGATGCAATTGTAAGATGTAAAAATATATAAGGAGCTGTAAGAAGTTATAAGGAGTTATAAGAACTGTAAAGAAGCTGCAAGAAGATGTAAGAAACTGTAAGGGATTGTATGAAACTGTAAAAATATGTAAGAAGATATAAGATAGATGTACGAAATTGTTAAATTATTGAAAAGTTGTATAGTATAATTTTTATATATGTGTGCATAATTATTGGTATTTAATATAGGGATTGTGACAAAAATTATTTTATGAAAGTAAATTACATGTATCACTTATATTTATAAAATAAATTTCATAACATCACTAAACAAATTATACGTTTACATTATAGAAAAATGTTATTTTCCACAATTATTGTTTTGAATGATAAAAACAATATTGAAATAATATAATTAACAAAAATAAACCTTAAACAGGCGAATTAAATAACAATAAAATAAACTCAAGCCCCAAAATATGCCAACCAAATATGTTCTACACCTGAAGTGGTTTTTTGGAATTAACAGTTTCACCTCCCTATAAGAATTTTTTTTAAAAAAAATAAATTTTATCAATAAATTGAATAGAACCCTAAATAAAAGATCCTATTTAAGTTACACATTTTGAAATTAAATTCAACCCAATGCTCAATTGTACAATAATAGCAATCAACTTATCAAGGATAAACTTAGAGATGAAATAGCTGAATCGCTTTCATCACCTACAATTTGACACTTTTCATGTATGATTCACGTTGAAACTGAAATGTAAATACGATTTTTGTTTTATAATTTTAAAATATGTTGACTTATTTTCTCTATAGTGACGTATATGATTCATGTTAAAACTCAAGTATTAATTTCCATCATTAAATTCTATGTTTTTGTTTATACCAGTATTATGTTCAGAAAAAGATGTAAGATTTTTCATATTAGTAGTATATAAAAATATATACACATATGAAAAATAAATAAAAAACAAGTTGAATGTTATAATATATATATATATATATATATATATATATATAATATATATATATATATATATATATATATATATATAAGAAAGTATAAGGAGATGTAAGTAGTTGTAAGAATGTAATTAAAATTGTAAGGAACAGTAAAAAGCTGTAAAGAGATGTAAGAAATTATGAGTTTTAAGCTAAATTCACACAGTCACAAAAAAAAAGGGGAACTTAGTTCACTTTTCTGTGGTCAAAAACATTGGAATTGCATTTAATATAAATTGCATAAAGTACCTCAATATTAATTAAAGCAGTAGAGATTCCTCACAGAGAAAAAGGTTATGGAGAAATCCATCGTATTTGATTTAATAATAAAAAAGTAGCTGAATTTTTTTAGATGATACTTTATGGCTATTTTAAATGTCACTAAAATGAGTCATTTTTATATGACTTTTCCTTTTTTTATTTTCTCTGAAAGTATACATAAACTTCGATATTTATAAAATTTTTTCTAGATACTCACTAAATATATAGTGCTCATTTAAAAAATCACACTCAAATTTTATCAAATGTTCCCTTAAGAACTTTACTAATTGTTCACTAATTGAGTAATTGAGTAATTACTCTTTTGTGCGGTTATTGTTCACTAGATTGAGTAATTGTCTAAATAAGGTTTACCAAATCGCTGTAACGGATGTTTTTCTACTCAACAGTTCCTTTCCAATTTGATAATCTGGATGTACTTTTCGCGGCTACTTCATCTTCAAATTCCACCTGCCACTTTCTAAACCAAGTCATCTAGTAGTATTTAGTTCACTTCTGTCGACAAAATTTGCATGTAATATACATTGCATAAAGTACCTTAATGTTAATTAATTAAATCCCTGCAGATTTCTTACAGAAAAAAACGTTATAGAGAAATCCATTGTATTTATTTTAATATTAAAATGTTAGCTGAATCGCTAATGTCATACCACATCGTTCAACATGGATTAGTATTATGTAATTTTAATTTGTACAAGAACAACACAGGTTAATCTTGTTACACATGACATCAAGGTTGATCATGTTATTTTGTGCTACCATTAAAATGATGCTTCTACAAGCAGCATCAATCATGTAGCATACATATATTTATGCATACATTAAGTATTATGTTTAATACAAAAAAACATGTGACAAACTATAAAGGTTATTAAAATGGATAGACTTGGCAAATGGATTATTTGGTTGTTTCAAGTCGTACTAACTTTTGGTTGGGTCATGTTCGGATTAACAAGATTCAGGTTGGCTTCATGTTGGGGTGCAGATCGGATCTGTAAACACAAATTTCGAGCCTAAAATAAATTAGACAAGAAATTGATGAACAAATTGAATTTCTGTATTGATATTGTATGTGGGTACAATCTCTGTATGATTGTTACAAGAACAAGTATAATAAATTCTCTGATTCGATCTCCTTGAAATGATCTTAAATAATTTGTTTTAAGAGAGGGCCTAAGAGGCTTAATCTCTTTCGAGGATTTGATCTCTGAAAGTAGATGACACGTATTTGCAGTGCTTGTTGTCTTTTTACAGAGAGAGTTTCTGAGCTCTTATGAGTTCTTCTGAAAACGCCGACCCCTGAAATGAGGGGAGTTGCTCCTTTTTTGTAGAGGAAGCAAATGAAGACTTCCATTAATTATCCCTTAAACGAAAATGAATAATAATTCATTTTCTTTATCATTCATGATACGTGGTGCTTTTTAATTGGCCGTCGTAATTATTCACGAAATATTTAGTTTGACACGTGGCAACGTGTAATTGGGCGAAATAAAAACATTGTATTTTCCACGTGGCAGGTCTTGATTGGACAGATAATTTTTTTTCTTTTTTTTTTGCCTTCTACAAATGTCCCCTTCGAGGCCTAGCGGCGTAAATAAGGTTCGGATGTCTCCGTCCCTAATTTTTTGGAAAGCGGCTGGGTCTCGAACACCCGTCAGACGTAAACAGTCGGAAATTTGAAGGTGTTTTTTTTTTTTTCAAATTTATAGACATTATTACAACATTCTCCAAAAATGACAGCTCAAAAAAAGAACAAGAAATAACTGGCCTTATTGCCAGAAAAATTCAACGGTGTGAGCCCCAGAGAGAGCAACCATGTCAGTTTGAGTGAGGCCATGAGAAGCAAACAAGGAGTTAAGTTGACTGACATTGTCAGTTGGCTGAGGCAACTTCCCATTCACACTTGATGCTGTTGACACCAAACCATCCAACCTTCCCAGTTCAACTTGCCAAAATATTCCACCAGCCAAGTTGACAACATCTCGAGTAGCAATGGCAAGAATATCAGCACAAGAAACATTGTTTGTACAAGCAGGAACTGCATCTAGAGCAGCTTTGGCCTTTATCACTGTGTCAAATCCATCTCCTGCAAGTGATAGGCTGTCTGGATGATCCTTTTCTGCCTTGTTACTCGGTGTTGATTAAAGAAAGTATAACAGAGTATGATTTTGTCAAATATTCTGGTGTATATTTCTTTCCTAAATCATTTGAATGGTAAACGGCTAGGGCAAGAGTTTCTTGGTGAAGCTCTTCATATATATATATATGTATATATATATATATATATATATATATTCTCACATAACAAAAACATTCCCAACCACAAGTTTTGTGAGTTGATTTGGGGTGGCTATGTAAGAACTCTTCTTCTCTCCCTGCTCTGTTCGCTGCCCTGTTCTTCCCTCTTTGTTTTTTCTTTTTTTTTTTGGTGGAAAACCTCCATGGTCGAGTGCTGAAAGCAGAGGGAGGAGAGAGAAACAAAGGAAGGAGAGGGGCGTATAGTTGCATTCTTGGGGTTCTCTCTCTCTCTCTTTTTTTGGGTCAAATCTCCATGGGCAAGCTGTGGAGGCCTGTCTGTGCTAAGCGTTCCCGATGAAGAAGACGAAAGGAAGGAAAATTGCAGCAGAGTGTTGGTTTGACAACACTTTATTGCAAATAGCTTTTTTTTTTTAAAAAAAATGATTTCACTGTGCCCATCTGAGAAGCCGTGGCATACTTCAACCTCTTCCTTTTTTTTTTTTTTGGCACATAAATCAACACCCCTTTTTTGTTCTCTTTCTTCTTTTTTTTTTTTTGTAGATTCGATATTTGAAGGATAGCGCACTTCGAACGTCAGATTAAAAAGATTATTCACGCCACAATTTGCAACAAAGAGTATGGACGCCTATTATTAATTTTCGACCTTTGGATAGCTTGCCCGCAAGGGTCCACCAAGGTCACATTTGATTATAAAATTCTTCGACCTTTGGATGGTTTTACCCACAAGGGCCCACCAAAGTCGCCTTTCGATTATAAATTTTCGACCTTTGGATGGCTTTACCCAAAAGGGTCCACCAAAGTCGCCTCTTGATTATAAATTTTCGACCTTTGGATGGCTTTACCCGTAAGGGCCCACCAAAGTCGCCTTTCGATTATGAATTTTCGACCTTTGGATGGTTTTACCCGTAAGGGCCCACCAAAGTCGCTTTTCGATTATGAATTTTCGACCTTTGGATGGTTTGCCCGCAAGGGCCCATCAAAGTCGCTTTTCGATTATGAATTTTCGACCTTTGGATGGTTTTACCCGCAAGGGTCCACCAAAGTCGCTTTCGATTATAAATTTTCGACCTTTGGATGGCTTGCCCGCAAGGGTCCACCAAAGTCGCATTTGATTATGAATTTCGACCTTTGGATGGCTTGCCTGCAAGGGTCCACCAAAGTCGCTTTCGATTATAAATTTTCGACCTTTGGATGGCTTGCCCGCAAGGGTCCACCAAAGTCGCATTTGATTATAAATTTCGACCTTTGGATGGCTTGCCTGCAAGGGTCCACCAAAGTCGCTTTCGATTATAAATTTTCGACCTTTGGATGGCTTGCCCGCAAGGGTCCACCAAAGTCGCATTTGATTATAAATTTCGACCTTTGGATGGCTTGCCCGCAAGGGTCCATCCAAAGTCGCATTTGATTATAAATTTCGTCGTTTGGGTGACCTGCCTGCAGGGTCCACCAAAGTCGGCTTTGATTAATTTCTTTTTTTTTTGTAGGCTTGCTCCACACATGGCTATCTTCTCAGATGAATCTTGCAACAAACGTCAATATTTGTGCATTCGACTGGATAACAAGGATACGAAGGAGACAAAGGTGCAGATTTGCAGGCCTATAACTCACTTTTCCAAATCGAAATCTCCTGAAGGTTCACCAAGTCTCAGTTCTTGGTCAGAAGAAAATTTGAAGACAAGAGAAATATTTTTACTATCAAGTCACCCCAATCTCCAGAAAAGCGTCCCATCATATTAGCTATTGCACCATGACATACATGTTGGGCAGAGATCGTGGGAGAAGCTTCCATGCCAAGGAGAATTTTCTTACACGCTTCTATATTGGGAATGGTTAGAAGACGTTCTCACCCGTTGCAAAGACTTACTAGTTACCAATCATTTATTTGACGCTCTTTACGCGTCGCTCTTTATTTATGACAAGTGTCCAAATATTGTTCGAGTGATATGCGAGTACTGGTGCCCTGAAACGAACTCTTTGCATACCTCGAAAAGCGAAGTATCAATTTCTCTATTGGACATCTATGGCTTCCTTGGGCTTCCATTGTCAGGCTTTCTCTATGATGAAGTTGTCCCTCCATCTAAAGAGCTCAAATCTGGCATGGGGAGGAGTTGCACTCATTTGTTTAAAGCATATCATATTCTTCGACAGCGTTTTGATCACAAACCCATTATAGAGGAATGGATCGCATTCTGGTTTCGTGGACCAGTCAAATATTATGCTTCCACGAAATCAGACCGTCGAAGCCGAGTTTCTCTCCCAAACATTATGCCTTCCGCTCCTGACGTTCATGGGTGGAACGAATCTCATGTTGTCTTTGACGAGTTAGGCGTACCCAAAGGCGAGCGTGTGGAGACATTCCTCACAGCCTTTCTTTCATGTTGGTTGTGCTTGTTCGCACTTCCAGTCAGGGATGCTGGTGGCATTTGTCCTGGGAATTTCTCAGTGGCGTCAAGCATGGAAGGTCGTCAAGCATATTGTCTTTCTTCAGCTATCCTTGCGAGCATTTACAGAGGCCTTGGTGAAATTTGTCGCTCCGCTCATCCAGGCAGAAAAGGAGGTCATATCCCCTGGCATTTTCTTTACGCTTGGGTGGCTAAATATTTCCGAACATATGACTTTGATGATAGCGTCTCCACCAACCTCAGGATGCCGAAATTCAGTGGCTTTGGTCGGGCTAAAACATTTGACCTTAACGAAGCACGTGAGCTCATCAGTTCTGGGAGGGGTTTCTGCTGGAATTCTGCTATAAGGCATCGACTCAAAGCGGCTCTCGTCGATAACGGCCAATTGTCGTGGGCTGACTTTGCTTATTTTGCCAGCATCCGTTCAAGTTATGTCTGTTGCCGTTGTGAGGATAGTTTTGTTATTGAGCACTATTGCCCCCATAGGTTCAGCAGACAATTTGGCTTTCATCAGGACATTCCTGCAGACATAGATTTCTCCATCCTCCCGAGTTCAAAGATTATGCTTCGACTCCATCAAGCTTGTATACGCTATGGGACTAATTCTCGCGTGTTTTTTCCTGGTCAATGCCCTTCTCTGGAGATGAAATTCACTCGTCGCTTTCAAGAGTGGTGGTCCAAAATATTCCTCACTTTATCAGATTCTCATTCTGGAGGGAGTTCAAAGAGGAAGAGAGTCAGTTCATCTGATCAAAATATTTAGAGAGATGAGGCTCCTTCTGGCTCGAGGCCTAAGTTCAAAATCATTCGCTCTCAAAAACCTTTAAGGTCTCCAGGTCTTAAAACAAAAGACAATACTCCTCAAACGAAAATCCCAGGGGTGGATGCTGCCCTCTCAGTCGCACCTATCTCCGCAGTTCCTATTCAGAGTGTCCCTATGGCACCAGAGGCTCCCGATGAGGTTAGATTTACTCTTAAGCCTTTGCCTATTATAGTGTGTAGACGAAAGCTAAAGTCTATCATCGTTTGTCTTCTTGATGAGTAGGGCATGTCCAATGTTGGAGGAAGTAAATTAGACTATGGGAAAGCCGTTTTCCCGCCTCCCGACGGTGCGGAAAATATCATGGACATTTTGGATTGCGATCCTAGCTCCACCGCATGCATGGTACTACATACATACATTTTCTCTCTCTCTCTCTCTTTTTTTTTTTTGTTTTGCTTGCCTCCATGATCCCTCATTTTAATCCTCCCTCCTTCTTTTTTTTTTTCATTTATTATTATTTATTTATTTTTTATTTAGGGGGAAAGCGGCGACATGAATTTTAAGGAGAAGCTGGCATATGTTCCTCTACCATCGGGAAGTCACTACTTCCCTTCAATTGAGCACTTGTCATCCCTTGGGCAATATTTTCTTGGCGATGATGATGAAGCTGAATCTACACCTAAAGTCGATGCTCCACAAGTGCTCTCTCCACCACGCCTTTCAAGAGCGACACCAAATGTTTCGGCAAGAGCGACACCAGATGTTTCGGTTTTCAATGTCCATGCCGTCATAAGAGAAGTGAACAAGAGTGGAGCTCATATGACGGGTCAAGTTATTCTTGACAAAGTGCTCCGTACCCCTTTTGAAAGGCTTCATTGCCTTAAGGGCGAGTTTGACAGCCTTTACGACCTCATCCGTGAAAGAGGAGGTGATACTACCCTCTTAAAGAACAAAGTTGAAAGGCTAATCCACCAGGCAGGCGACCTTAAAGATTTGCAAGAGAGCTACTCCGACCGAATGACCATCGAGGTGAGAGAAAGTCGTCGTGTAGAAGTTAGTAGTAAGCTCGACGCGGCTTCCCATCAGTTGGACACAGAAATTGCTCGTTATAATGTGCTCAAGGCTAAGTTGGGAGAAATGGATTCGAGGCGTGAGGGACTGCTGAAAGAGTTGTAATCCTTAGATGATCAAAAGAAGGACCTTTGTTGTCAAGTGACGGCTAGTGAAGACTCCCTTCAAGAAGCCGAGCAGGCAGTCATCGACTTGAAGGGTCAAATTGACACCCTTAATGCTATTGAGGTGATAGACCCGACCACCAAAGCTAGCTTGGAGAAGACCGACGCTTATATAAAGGAATCTTTCGAAGATTTGAAGACCTTTCATTGGACACCATAGCTTTTTTGATATGAATTCCTTTTGTATTTTTTTTTTTTTTTAGTTAATGAAATGAACTTGATGTCGATCCAATGAAATTTTGAATGAGAAATTCCAGTTCCCTTTTCTTATTGGTGTGCGAACATCTTGGTCAATTTGCCTTGCACAAATGAGAAATTCAAAGAATTTTTTTTTTTTTGGGCAATCAAATGAGTTTTTTTTTTCTTTTTTTTTTCGCCGTTCACAGTTTATACTCTTGCGGGCCAGGAGTAGTACAAAGGTTTTTTTTTTTTTTTTTTGAGTATAGTGAGCAGTTTAGGCTCTTGCTTAGGAGCCTACATGCAATAACATACTAAGGATGATAAAGTTTTAAGAACTTGCCATTTATTAGCCCAACTCGTACTCCATCGGTACCGACAATCCTGTAGGCGCCGTTGGTGTAAACTTCTCGAACCACGTAAGGGCCATCCCACTTGGAAGTGAATTTACTTCCAGTCTTGTGTGGGATAATTATCGGTCTTCTCACTGCGAGCACTTGATCTCCAATTTGAAACGAACGGGGTCTTACTTTTTTGTTGAAAGCTCGTGATAAGCGAGCTTGATAACATTCTAACTTTTGTTGCGCCAGAAGTCTTTTTTCATCCAGGGCCTCGAGTTCGGCCAAGCGAAGCTTGTGATTTTCATCTTCAGTTAAGCTTTCCTGAATGGCAATACGGAGTGAAGGGATTTGAAGTTCCAAAGGTAACACCGCTTCAACCCCATACACCAGAGCGAAAGGAGTTGATTGGGTCGGTGTCTTGTGCGTGGTCCTGTATGCCCAAAGAGCCTCCCCTAACCTTTCATGCCAATCTCGTTTTGACTTTGCCACCACTTTGCTTAATAAGTTGCAGAGCGTCTTATTGAAAGCTTCTGCCAATCCATTTGCAGGTGCGTTGTACATCGAGGATTTGCGTTGGGCGAACTTGAACTTTTCGCAAAGAGCAGTTACCAGCTTGTTGACAAATGGTTTGCCATTGTCGGTGATGATATATCGAGGCACGCCATATCGGTAGATGATATGGGTTCGAATAAAATCAACAACATTTTCTTTTTTGACTTCTCTCAGTGGGATTGCTTCTGCCCATTTGGAAAAGTAGTCAGTTGCCGCCAAGATATATGAATGGCCTGCGGAGGATTTTGGGGTGATAGGTCCTACAACGTCCAGTCCCCAAGCTTCAAATGGCCAGGATGCCACGGTTGGATGAAGTGGCTCCGGAGGTTGATGAATAAAATTTGCATGGAACTGACAAGGCTCGCACCTTTTTGCATAGTCAATGCAGTCCTGCACCATAGTAGGCCAGTAGTAACCCATCCTCTTGATTCGATCATGTAATTTAGGCCCTGCTTGATGTGCACCGCATATTCCTGAGTGTGTTTCCTCCATTGTTTGTCTTGCTTCTTCGTCTCCCAAGCATCGTAACCAAATGCCAAGGAAGGAACGCCGATAAAGAGTCCCATTGAAATAAAGGAAGCGGGGAGCTCTTCGTTGGATTTCTGTCTTATGCCTTGGATCGTCAGGGAGCTTCCTATGTTGCAAGTAGTCAATGAGTGGTTGACGCCAATCTTCTCCATCTACTTCTTGAGCACTGATTGCATTGACGTCTTCCTCAAACTCTTCGTCAGTGGGTGCAATGACCCATCCATTGCAGACGGGGACGTTCATATTTTCATCTGCCCCCAGTGCCAAAGTGGCTGTAAGATTGGCAAGTGCATCAGCCACCTTATTGGCACTCCTAGGAACATACTCCAACTTAACGGTTTCAAGCTTGCTTAACAGTCGTGAGGCATATTTATGATAGGACATGAGGTCATCCTTTCTGACTTCATATTCCTCGAGAAGCTGCTTGATGACTAATTGAGAATCACCGTAGATGTCAAGGTCTTTGATTCCCATTTCGGTAGCCATTTGAAGGCCCAGGATTAATGCCTGGTACTCAGCCGTGTTATTTGAGCATAGCTGGGTTAATACGAATGAATAGGTGAGGACATGCCTTTCAGGGAAGATAAACACTACACCGACACCAGCCCTACTGCTTCTTGCAGCTCCATCAAAGTACATTTCCCAAGGTGGGAGGATATCGACAAAGAGCACATCTTCACCTGGTAAATCATCATTTAGCTCCCACTCGCCGGGAATTGGGTGATCGGCTAGGAATTCTGCCAGCGCTTGCCCCTTGACTGCTTTTTGTGGCACATAGACAAGATCATGTTGCTTCAAGATCATAGCCCACTTTGCAAGTCGCCCGCTGAGGACTGGCCTCGACAGAATGTACTTGATAGGATCGGCTTTAGAAACCACATGCACTGTATATGCCTGCATGCAATGTTTGAGTTTTTGAACGGCAAATACAAGTGACAAGCAGATCTTTTCCATGAGTGAATACTTCAGTTCAGCCCCCACCAATGTACTACTTAAGTAGTACAGAGCTACTTCTTTTCCTTCCTCATTCTTTTGAACACACAGTGCTCCTAACGATTGTTCTTGAGCTGCGATGTAGAGTATAAGAGGCTTGCCTGGGACTGGTGCTCCCAATACCGGAGGGTTCGATAAGTACTTCTTAATTTTCACGAAGGCTTCGCGGCATGACTCGTCCCAATCAAAAGGTGCTCCCTTTTTCATGAGGTGGCTGAAAGGATGACAACGTCCAGCTAGGTTTGATATGAACCTTCGAATATATGCCAGGCGACCTTGAAGGCCATGAAGCTCTTTGAGATTCTTAGGCTCAGGCATTTCTTGGATTGCTTTGATCTTGGATTGGTCAATCTCGATCCCTTTATGGCGGACGACAAAGCCCAAGAATTTCCCAGAAGTGACGTCAAATGCACACTTGAGTGGGTTCATTTTCAACTGACATTTTCGCAGACGTTCGAAAACGCTACGAAGATCTGAAATATGATCACATTTCTTTTTAGATTTGACCACCAAGTCATCAACATAACACTCAACTGTCTTGTAGAGCATATCATCAAAAATGTTTTGCATTGCTGTTTGATATGTTGCCCCCTCATTCTTTAAGCCGAAAGGCATAACCTTGTAACAGAAAATGCCCTTAGGTGTGCGAAAAGCTGTGGCCTCCTGGTCTTCTGGCGCCATTTGGATTTGATTATACCCTGCAGTACAATCCATGAATGATAAGGCCTCGTGCCCCGTAGTTGAATCAACCATGAGTTCGGTGACAGGGAGCGGAAAATCGTCCTTTGGACATGCGTCATTGAGATCGCGAAAGTCTACACAGATGCAAAGTTGTCCATTTTTCTTCCTCACGGGGACAATGTTTGCAATCCAAGTCGGATATTTTACCTCCCGAATGAAACCTGCTTCAATGAGCTTATTGACTTCTTTTTCGATCTCGGGTACCAACTCTGGACGAAAACGCCGCTGGGGTTGCTTTTTCGGGGACACCCCCTTTTTGATGGACAGGCGATGGACAGCAGTTTTGGCATTAAGCCCTGACATTTCCTTATAACTCCATGCGAACACGTCCTTATATTGCGAGAGGAGATTAAAGTACTGACTTTCCTCCTCGGGCGTCAGCAACGAACTTATATAAATGGGGTGAGGTTCGTCTGTGGTACCAAGATTCAGTTCTTTCAGATCATCGACCGTAGCTTGCTCCCCGTCCTCAAGGGTTTTAGGAGTCTCTGCAAGCTCTGTCTCTGAGTCTGAATCCTCGCATTCTCGACCTGTGATATGATGAGAGGAAGCCATTTCACCTCGCTTTTCCTCCACGTTCGGGTCAAGGTTACTTTGTTGACCAGTGAGGATCACAGTGCACCTTTTCACCCGCAATGAACCTTCCGTCTTAACGTCCAAGGTTGAAAGTCGTTTCATCCGTGAAGGAATAGAACTTCGTACTTCGTTGGTATCACCTAGACGGTTAAATACCGAACCTTTGAACTTTTGGGAAGACATCTTCGAGGGCTCTATTCCCTCCTTGATCCTATTGAATACTGAAGGCTTTGGCTGTGTCCCAATTCTGGTGAAGACAGATGGCCATCTTGTTGAACTTGACGATTATAATCTGTCAAATACAGAAGTGCTCTTGCTAGGTGGATCGTCCTTCTTTTCGCTCTCATCTATTTCCTCGGCGGAGATGTGTTGAACGACTGACTGCTTGTTTTTTCGTCACCCGGAGATTTTGACTGGCTGTAATGGTGTGTAACCAAGTCCGACTTTAGAGACACTCACTGAACCTCCTTGCTCTTGAATCATTTTTTGAGTATCATTGAGGTCATGAGGCTTGACTTCGATTACCTTCCCTAAGGCAGCTGGGCTTTGGAAGTTATAACCAGCTCTTTCCATAAGCTTATATGCATTTAGATCAAATCCGTCCTTGGTACGCTTATGCGGCAACACCTCTTCTTCTTTCAACAAAGCCTTAGAAGAGGGAACAAACCTAGGGAGGGGGTGTCTGCTCACCTTCGGTTGGTACATGTTTTCCGTTGGAAACGTAACACTTTCTTTACGGGTGTTCAAGTTGGACCCGCTATTCTTCTCCATAGCCTTACCTTCCACATTTCCATGTACAATGCCACTGAAAGGTGATTCTCCTTCTCTACGAAGGGCTTTCGGAACGTACCTCAAAATCGGTGTCATGGAGTTCGTTGGAGCAGCCACCTGTTTTGCGACCTGTTTAGCGGGTTGCGTCTTACTATCTTCTTCATCGTCTTCTTTGCCTTGTTGTTGTTGTTTCACACCATCGTGTTCTGTGGTTGTTTGCGGATTCTTGGTAACTTTTGAGTCACCTGTGGAGGTAATCATTGATATCATCATCTCTTTAGGTGCCGCAGCCTCTTCAAAGAATTTGGCATCAGCGAAATGTGATTCTGCTTTAGTAAATGGCCTAGCATCCGCATCAATCTTTCTTTCTCCTCCCTGATAGTACTTGAGGCATTGATGAAGAGTTGAAGCTACTATTGCATGCTCGTGAAGCCATGGGCGTCCGAGCAACAACTGGTAGGAAGTCTTAGAATCAATTACATGGAAGATCGAAGACGTCGATAGGTCTCCCATTATCAGTTCCAGGCGGATCATACCAATCGTGTGTTGACTCTCTAGGCTAAACCCTTGGATCACCATTCGACTCTTAGAAAGCTCTTCCACTGTGATCCCCAAGTCGTTCATCGTAGACTTAGGCATGATGTTAACAGCTGACCCTCCATCTACAAGGATCCGCCTGACTTTTTGCTCCCTGATGTAACCGGTGACGAACAGGGGCGGTTGTGAGGCTTGGAGCCCAACAGCAGGTCATCATCAGTAAAAGTGATGGCGGTGTTGCAAGCAGCACAATGAGCAACATCTTTCACTGGTTGACCCGTACTTTTCACCTTGTCAACATTAAGTTCTGGGTGCTGCAAGGCAGCAACAATCTGTTGACGTATCTCTTTTGGCAAGTTGAAGATTTGTCTCCAGTCGTCACAGATCGGTAAGGTTTCTAAACTAGTTAAAGCCTCACCATCATTTTTGGCAGGTTTTTCCAACCTTGCTTCCTTCTCATCTTCCTCATTCTCCAGCTCATAACACGAAGTCATGTTAACAGTGATCTTCTCAAAAAACCTTACTGGGAAAAATTCCTCCAATGTGATAGGAACGAGCGGCTCCTGCTCGAGTAAGTCAATTGGTTGGACTTCGTGTCTCTTGCTAGCCTTTGACTTTTTCTTGCTCTTTGCACATCGAGGAGTCTTCTTCCTGCCTTGTCTCTTTCTTTGGCGAAGGGGCGGTGGCTGAGTTTGTTTTGGATTCCTTGGCCTCCTTCGAGTGACAAGCGTCTACCCTTCTTCATCTTCGACCGGATTAGAATTTGTCTTCATCATTGGCCTCCTAATTGTCAAGGGGACGATAACGGGTTCCAAACTTCCGAATTGAATGGTGAATGGTCCTTGAGAACGGATTGTGCTGCTCCCCCTTTGTTGATAAGATCGAGCAGGCCTTTGCTGCGGCGATGGGGGGAAGTACTCCACATCAGCAGAAATATGATTGCCCCCGGCGGAGTCATCCAGGTCCAATATGATCTTTCCATCCCTGGCTAGTTGCATAATGCGCTCTTTAAGAGTAATGCATTTCTCTGAAGGATGGCTAACAACCCTGTGATAGCGATAGTACTTTGGGTCGCTTGTCCTTCTAGCTTCTTCTGGCCGCTTAGGCTCAGGGAGTTTGATAATCCTATTTTCAAGTAGATCATCCAGCATTCCTGATAAGTCTGAATCAGGAAACGGGTACTTCTTTTCTTGGAGCTCCTTTAATGTTGGTCGCTTCCGTCCAACGTCCCTCGACGATGTTCCTTTCTTTTCTTCTGGCCTAGATTTGCCTGAAATCCGTACAGGCTCCTCAACGGAAGTGGCCATGGATTCCTTTACGGGTGCCTTGGAAGGCTTTGCGCTCTTCTTGATCTCACCTTTGTCCTTCTTGAACTCATATGAGGAGAGTGGTTTGCTGCGGCGATTTGCTATCATCATTTCCATGGCATGTGCCTTCGTAGCTAGCTCTTGGAAGGTCCTAGGCTTGCTCATCTGCAAGACATAAAGCAGGTCCCACTCCATGCCCTGAGCGCACATCTCGACGGCAGAGGCCTCGGACAGACGATCCTTGCATTTGAGGCTGAGAGATCTCCAGCGGTTGATGTAATCAAGGACCGGCTCATCCTTCCACTGCTTAGTATTTGTCAACTCCGTCATACTAACAGTGCGCTGAGTACTATAGGACCTGTTAAGGAATTCATGCTCCATTTGGTCCCAGCTGTTAATAGACTCAGGCTCCAAGTCCGTATACCAGTCGAAGGCGATTCCTTTGAGAGAACGGACACACTGTTTCACCAATCTATCTTCCTCAGTACCAGCATTGCTGCACGTCTCAATAAAGTGGGCGATGTGCTGTTTGGGATTGCCCTTACCGTTAAATTGGTTGAACTTAGGGGGCTGGTATCCATGAGGCATGTGAAGAGCATCGATCCTTTTTGTGTAAGGTTTCGTGTACAGATGCGTCTTTCGGGATCCTCCCCCTAATTGGGTTTTGACAGCATTTGCGATTAGGCTTTGAATCTGTTCGACAGACATCGACGCTAATGAGGGTTCCTTCTTCTTCATGCACTCGTCATCAAAGTCTTCGCTGCGGTTAGACTCCTTGTCAGACTCTTCGCCATCCGAGCCTTTGCTAGAAGACTCGAATAGCCGCTTCTCGAACTTCTTCATCAGCGTAGCGATCTGCTCACTTTGGCGCTTGATTTGAGCGTCTTTCTCTAGATTTTTCTTAACGAGCTTCTCCAATGTTGCTTTCATGCTTGCAAGTTGTTCCTCTACGTTGGTCGCCTCCGTCACCATGGCTGGCATAATAACAGAATTGGCGGATTCGGTCTCCGATTTAGCGACCAACTGTCTTGGCGATGCCGGTGAGGAGTCACTGCTAGTATAGCCATGATCTTCTTCACCGAAAGGTTCGAAGGTGGGGCTTGCCTGAGTTTGGAGCTCGCCCATCTCTTGACATATTGTTGGGTGCACTTTGAAGCCTGCAACAGATTTTTGCTTCAAAGAATGCGAAGGGACTTTGCTAACTCCTTTAGGTAAGCTGGAGTTGAGGCTTGGGATTCCGCGAGACTGTAACGGGACAGTCCCAACTGATTGTTTTATGGCAATCACAGCAGCAGCTTTTGCCATACTTCGGGTCATAACTCCGCTCGACGTAACGCTAGCGGCTGTTGATCCTTGAGATGTGGATCGGACAGCTTTCCTTGCCGGCTGAGGGATGGCGTTCTTAGGGGCCATGTAGAGTTTATGGCTTGGAGAAAGAGATGAGAAGCAGAGAAGGTCCCACCGAGCGTGCTAAAAATTTGTAAACACAAATTTCGAGCCTAAAATAAATTAGACAAGAAATTGATGAACAAATTGAATTTCGGTATTGATATTGTATGTGGGTACAATCTCTGTATGATTGTTACAAGAACAAGTATAATAAATCCTCTGATTCGATCTCCTTGAAATGATCTTGAATAATTTGTCTTAAGAGAGGGCCTAAGAGGCTTAATCTCTTTCGAGGATTTGATCTCTGAAACTAGATGGCACGTATTTGGAGTGCTTGTTGTCTTTTTGCAGAGAGAGTTTCTGAGCTCTTATGAGTTCTTCTGAAAACGCCGACCCCTGAAATGAGGGGAGTAGCTCCTTTTTTATAGAGGAAGCAAATGAAGACTTCCATTAATTATCCCTTAAACGAAAATGAATAATAATTCATTTTCTTTATCATTCGTGATACGTGGTGCTTTTTAATTGGCCGTCGTAATTATTCACGAAATATTTAGTTTGACACATGGCAACGTGTAATTAGGCGAAATAAAAACATTGTATTTTCCACGTGGCAGGTCTTGATTGGACAGATAATTTTTTTTTCTTTTTTTTTTTGCCTTCTACAGGATCATTTTCAGTTCAAGTCAACTTCAAATTAGTTGATTTTTTGTCTAATGATCTTCTCTCACATAGAAAAGTAACTTTAGTGGAAAATATTCTAGTCCAATTTAGTTCAGTTTTGTCCAGATCGGTGGAAAAAGATGTGGTGAAAAGAGATCAAAAGTAGAGCTGGGTAACAGGTCGTGTTGGGTCGAGTTCGTGTTCGTGTCGAACTTAAACGGGTTGAAAATTTCTCGACCTGAACCTAACCCGTTTATTAAACGGGTTGAAAAACCTTGACCTGTACCCATTTAATTTTTAAACGGGTTGACCCACTTAACCCGTTTAAGATAAACAAGTGAAGTTCAGTCGCCTAATTAACCATTTACACATTTAATATCTTCAACTAATAAGTAATTATAGTGTTAGAAATTAAGTTTACATATCACATTAAATAATTACTCTTTAAAATTCCCCTGATTCGTCATAATTCACAATTTTTAAAATTTTTTATATTGTTAATTATCTAATAAAAAGTAAATGGATAAATGACAAATGGAAAAATGAGTTGAGTTATTTAATTCATTTAATTAAACGGGTTAAATAGGTACTTTTTCGTGTTGAGAATCTCAACCTGAACCTAACCCATTTAATTAAACGGGTTGAACGTGTCAACCCATTTAATTAAATGGGTCGAAAGTTTATACCCAAACCCACTTAACTTCGTGTCGGATTCGGGTCGGTAATCGTGTCGGGTCAGCTTTTTCCAACTCTAATCAAAAGAAATGATGCAACTTGCAAGCAAGAAATACAACATTGAAGTACGGGCCCACAGCAAGTAAAAGCAAGATGTTCAGCACAAACGGAAGTACACAACGTAGAATAGCAGGAAAAAAGCCCAGAGAATCAATTGAGCAAAATATATCTATATAAATACTATTAAAATTGAGTGATAACACCATATTAAGATATGTATCTTCCATATCATTAGCCAAGTCATCCATTCATTATGTGTATTGTCACATAAGTATTATAAGTAGAAAAATTAATGGCATTAAGCAATTGCACTAATAAATTAAAATATACCAAAATTAAGACTTGAAATTGTGTATGCACTTTCATCTTATATTGGTGATAAATTACTTGATTATTTAGTAGTAACTAGCCAACGATCCAACTTCAAGAATTAACCCCATCCCCCCCAAAAAAAAACATGTAATGCATTGACCAATATGATGATGCTTTCGTTTGTCTGATTAGAATTAATTTACAATGGTTTGTAACGTATGCCTTGATTGCTGACTATAATTATTATAATACTTAACTGTTTACTTTAATTTAATTAATTTTATTTGTTGTAATGGCTTTGTGGCTCTTATCTATAAATATTTTTGCTTAATAAGCGAAGAAATACAGTAGACTACTAAAGCTTTTCCTTCCTAAGCCCCCCAAAAAAAAGGTACATATATGAAGGGATATTCATCCTTCCATTGGCAATTTGTCTCTAGGTGTTCAAAAGGTGTAATCTTAATTCTAATATTGATGTTTGTTTCTTATTGTTGGATAATTCACTATATTCATGTATAGTATTGTGTATATATTTTTTTTTCCATTTTCATATACTGGTTGTTTAGAGTAGTGGGAGAAGGCAACATTATCAATATATTGTCGTTTATGGGAGCATTTTTTCTTTTAAAGACAAAGGGTGACACCATCATATATATATTAAAAGTTGGATTGAGCTCATGTATGATCAACACATATGCTTGCTATATAAGATGCCACATAGAAGAGAATAATCATGTAAAGTACTTAATGCAATATAAGATGCCACATGAGATTTAAACTAAAAAGAAAATGATATGTAAGATGAATGTAAATTTAATATACTATTAATTTTACATAATAAAGTAACTTCTCACATACCTTCTTATTATTTAATAATAAAATTAATCATAAAATATATATGATTTAACAATGCAAATATACTATTACCATAATAGATATTTTTTCAAATAGCAAAAATAAATTAATATGTTAAATTATGTAATTATTACAAGTTGAACATTTCTTCTTGATTCTTTTTTTTCTTTTGGTTGTGATAATATCCTCTTTGTTCTTAATTTCAACTTACATTTTTATTTCATTTGTTAAGTCATTTCTTTGTTAAAAACTTTATATTTTTTAAAGACTAAATTCACCCGTCACGCCGTCTCGCACGTCGGCGCCGACGACCTCCCAATATCAGGTCTCTGTAGCCACATGCCAGGCTCAACCTCATCATCACTTGGCCTCTTGCTAAATTGCCCTGTGCCTCTGTCCGTGACCACCGATGATTTTGGTGCGCGACACTCGTCTGTCAGTGCCTCCCTCATATCATTTGACAAGGAAGAAATTAAGGATCACCCCTACTCTATTACTCAGCTTGCTACATTCTAGGCAAGCCCCCTCTCTCTGTGTGAACCCTCTCTGTTCTCTTCTACTCTTATAGAAAAGAAACACAGCAATTGCTGGGCATAAACTGAGAGAGAGTGAGAAGAGAAGGCCAAGATCTACACCAATTTTTAACTACCGACATTATTCTCATCACAATTCCATCATTCTCCAGTCAGAAAACCTCAAATCAGTTGGGTTGAATTCTTCTCATCAGTTGGGTGAAATTGGAGCTGGATTTTGGATTTTCGATCGATATTTTTTTGGCTCCTGGAGATCGTCATTCTCTGTCTCTGCTCTCTCGCTATATGCGCTTCATTGTTCTGCTTCTTCAAGTATTGAATCTAGCACCTTCTGACAACTCAGTTTGTGGTGGTCGCCTCCGACGCGCGACCTATTTCAGGCAGGCCGAAGGAGGTGAACTTGTTGCTTCATACTCACGCTCTCTGGTGAACTCTGCTGCTTCGTACCCTCACTCACAGTAGGATACCTGACCGTGGGTGTGACTGCCAATGGTGTGACCTTGGTCTGCGGATTGGGGACTGGGACCGTTGGGTGCTCTGTCCAAGCGCGGGTTTGCGGTAAGGCCAGTTAAGAAGGGATCAGATCAGCTATATTTTTAACTCCCCTATTTGTGCAAGTCAACATGGCTTTTGTTTCCATAGCTTTGGTCTGCTTTTAGCATTACTTGCTTAATTTCATCCTAGTGTTGGACTGCATTGTTTGTTTAAGTTTAACCCTTTGTGGTTTGCGTTGTTTATTTAAGTTCAATCCCTCGTGGTTCGTTCTATCTTTTGGGAGCTTGCTTTTTGTTCTTTCTAGTCTAGTATAGTATGTACTTCTTTTATTTTGTTACTTTTAGATCATTTTATTACTATTCTCTTTTGCTAGGTTGGTACTATTATTATTATTATTATTACTACTACTACTACTACTACTACTACTACTATTATTTAGATCATTTATTACTGTATTCCTGCTGTTATTTTTATTATCATTGTTATTATCAGTATTATTATTATTATTCACTTGCTATTTGTTAAAACTTGTCCTACAACGCATTTAGGTACGTTTGGTAGTATTGTGTACTATTTTGTTCGCTATTTCTAGCCTCTTACGCTTATATTAGTATTTTATTATTATAGTCGTCTCTAGCATTATTGTAGTATTCTTAGTATTTATTAGTAGCAACTTTATTCTTTTATTATTACCTTTAGGATTGTTTGGCTAAGTTATTGTGTATTATATTTTTTTTTAATTATTGTTATTTGCTTATTCATTTTCTTTTGAATAGTTGTGCATTCTTGCTAAGTAGTTTTCTAAGTTTATTAACAAATTTTGTTGATCTTCCTAGTTGGCGTCATTTTGCCTTTTAGTTTCAATACTTTTCTGTTTTTCCATTAGTTGGACCCATCCAGTGATTACTTTTGGTGTGATTTTATTCGTTTATGCCCTTATTACACGTAAGTGCAAACATTTTTATTATTAGTAGTAGTATCTATTATTTACTCCCTTTATTTTGTTGCCATTGTTATTAAGAAGGGCCATTGGATCATTATATTTGCTCATTCATTCCTTTTGACTAGTGGTGTATTCTTGCCAAGTAGATTCTTAGCCTTGTTAACTAATTTTATCTTTCTAGTTAGCATCTCTTTACCTTTTGGTTTCAGTACTTTGTTATTTTCCTATTGGTTGGGCCTTCCCAGTTATTTTTTTTGGTGTGTTTTGATTGTTTAATCCCTCATTACTGTTGAGTGCAAACCCATTTTATTATTACCAATAGTATCTATTATTAGTGCCGTTGGGGTTGGTATTGGTAGCTTAAGCTAGTGGCGGGCAATGTAGTCGCTTCAGCCTGTTTTCCCAGGGAAAATGGGGGTAGGAGGGGTGTAAGGGTTCAGAAGGTGCGCCTAGCGTCTTGAAATATTGGGTCACTTACTGATAAGTCAATAGAATCAGTGAAGTCTTTGCATAGACGTAGGATCAGCATAGCATGTCTGCAAGAGACTAAGTGGGTGGGGGCCAAAGTTAGAGAAGTTGATGGGTATAAATTGTAGTATTCGGGTTCAAGTAAGGCGAGAAATGGAGTTGGTATTTTGGTTGATACGGAGTTGGTCGACTTTGTTGTTGAAGTGAGACATAAAAGTGATCAAATTATGGCCATTAAGGTAGTGGTGGATTCGAAAATTCTTAATGTGGTTAGTGTTTATATACCTCAAATAGGTTTGCCAGACGATATTAAGAAGCAATTTTGGAGGATTTGGATATGGTAATGCAGGACATACCTCAAAGCGAGAAACTTTTCATAGGAGGAGACTTTAATGGTCATATTGGGGCCAAAACAGACGGGTATGATATGCCTCATGGAGGTTTCGATTATGGGGAGAGAAACAATGGAGGGGTTTCCATCCTGGACTTTGCAGTCGCCTATGATTTGTTGGTGGCAAACTCCTTTTTTAAGAAGAAGAAGGACCACTTGGTGACATTTAGGAGTGGTCCTATAAAGACCCAAATTGATTACTTTCTAATTAGGGCAGATAGTAGAAGGTTATGTGAGGATTATAAGGTGATACTAAGTGAGTATTTAGGAACTCAACATAGATTGCTAGTGTTGGATATGGAGTTCAAATGTTTTAAATGAAAGAGGAGGAGTACTGGGGAACCTAGAATTAGGTGGTGAAATCTTGCTAGGGAGAATGCTATGAAGTTAGTAGAGAGGATTTCTGAAGAAGGAGTTTGGAAGAAGGTAGAGGATACAGATGCAATGTGAGAGGTAATGACAAAATGTATTCGAAGGTCAACTAAGGAAATCCTTGTACATCTAGAAGAGGTGGAACAAAATGAAGGGAGTCTAGTAGTGGAATGAGGAGGTAGAAGAGAAAGTCAAGGAGAAAAAAGAAGCATATGCTACTTTCACAAATAGCAGAACAGATGAAGAGAAGGAGATTAGTAGAGTTAGATATAATGCAGTAAAAAAGGTAGCTAAGAAAGCTGTTGCTGTGGCAAAGAGTATGGCTTATGATAGGTTATATCAAAAACTGAAGACTAAAGAAGGTAAGAAGGAAGTCTTTAAACTAGCGAGGGTTAGGAAAAGAAGAACAAGGGATTTGGATGTTATGAGGTATATCAAAGATGAAAATGGTAGGGTGCTATGTGAGGATGTAGAAATCAAGCAGAGATGGCAGATGTACTTTTCTAAACTCCTAAATGGTGAAATGATAGGAGATTTTCGAAGTAGGAGTAGAGAGAGTAGTGAGAGTCAACTAGATCCTCGTTTTTGTGAACCTATCAGCAGGGACGAGATTAAAGAGTCCCTAAGGAAGATGACAAATGGGAAGATAGAGGGACCAGATCAGATTCCGATGGAAGTGTGAAAGTGTTTGGATGAAGAGGGATTGAAGTGGCTAGCAGAGCTTTTTAATGTTATTTTTAGGACTGTTAAGATGCCAAGAGAATGGAGGTTTAGTATAGTCATCCCATTGTACAAGAACAAAGGTGATAATCAGGATTATAATAATTATAGGGGTATAAAGTTGTTGAGTCACACCATGAATTTGTAGGAGAGGGTGATTGAGAAAAGGTTGCGGAAGGATGTCTCGATAACAGAGAACCAATTTGGTTTTATGTCGGGCGGGTTGACCACATAGGCGATTTACCTCCTTAGAAGGCTCATGCAAGTGTACAGAGATAGAAAGGTAGATCTTTATATGGTGTTCATTGACCTAGAAAAGGCATATGACAGAATTTTGTGTGAGGTATTATGGAGATGCTTGGAAAAGAAAGGAGTATCTCTAGTGTATATTCGACTTATTAAGGATATGTATGAGGGAGGTAGGACGAGTGTTAGGACGCCAGGAGTGATTACCAATGACTTCTACATTGGTATGGGCCTGCATTAGGGTTCCGCTTTAAGCACTTTTCTTTTCACTCTAATCATGGATGAACTTACAAAAGGGATTTAAGATGAGTTGCCTTGGTGTATGTTATTCACAGATGACATTGTTCTTGTTGATGAGACCAGGGAGGGAATTAATAGAAAACTGAAGTGAAGGAGGCATGCACTGGAGTCTTGAGACTTTAGAATTAGTAGATCGAAGACTGAATATCGTTATTACTGTTTCAGTGGAAGGGAAGATGCGAGGAAAGAAGTCATCACTGAGAGGATGCAAATACCAAAGGTCGAGATGTTTAAACATCTAGGCTCGATCATTCATCATGAAGGGGATATCGACGAAGATATTAGCCATCACATAAAAATGGGCTAGCAAAAATGAAAGTATTCTTCAGGTGTGCTGTGCGATAAGAGAATGCCTGCAGGACTAAAAGGCAAAGTTTATCGTGTAGTAGTTAGACTTGCTGTGTTATATGGATCGGAGTGTTGGCCTATAAAGAAGACTTAGGTTCAAAGGTTATGGTAGTAGAGATGAGGATGATTAGATGGATGTGTGGTTATATGAGAATGGATAGAATTAGTAATCGAGTGATCAGAGATTTAGTTAAAGTGGCTCCCATCGAAGATAAGTTGAGAGAAATAAGACTCAAATGGTTTGGCCATGTGAAAAGAAGGAGTGTGGACGCTTCAGTGAGGAGATGTAAGAGTATTAACATCCCAAGAGGTAAAAGAGGGAAGGGATGACCAAAGAAAAGTTTGGACGAGATGATTAGAGAGGACTTGAAAGTTGTAGGATTAACGAAGGACATAACTTAGGATAGGAGACTATGACGGGATAGGATTAAGATCTTAGATTGCAGAGAGTTAGCCTCGTAGTTAGTTACTCGGTTGTAGTAGAGTGGGTTTGGTCGTGGTTTTTCTATATGTCATATTTGCATGCAGGTAGTTCATGCGTTTGGGAAAAAACATTATTTGCCTACCTCTGTTTGTTAAGGTACAGTATTTTCCCCTGCCTTATTGCACTTATGGCTACATAGTTACTGCCACCTGATTTTTTCGTATTTCTTAATTCATTCCCTGCGACTTATCTTTAGTTTTTTTCCATAAAATGTTTTCATAAAATTCTTCTCCTATAAAATATTTTTACAAAATTTGATTTTTGTGGGTTTTTTAGAATCAACCTCTCTACAGGTGGGATTGCTGGTAGAGGTAAGGTTGCCTACATCTGGGTATGCCCAGATCCCGTGAAAGCGAGACTCACATTGGGAGTTGTTGTTGTTGTTGTTGTTGTTGTTGTTGTTGTTGTTGTTGTTGTTAGTAATAAGGGTATGCAACATTAAGTTACTTTAACAAATAGAGTTGATGTTGCATTATACAATTTTTTTTTTTGAGCTATCATAGTTTCTTTTTCATTTTCCATTTAAATTGCTTTAGATTCCCTTTTTGTTCATACATAATTATTTATCTACTATTTTTAGAAAATTCTCTAATATGTGAGACATTTTTTCTTATATGGGCAAATATTAGTCATTAAGTGGACCATCTTTTTCATTTATCTTAACTTAATACAGATTATATTATAGTCTCACTAATTACTATATAAGACATGTAAACTTCAATGCAAAGATTCTATTTGATTTTTATTTTAATTTTATTAGGATAAATAAGCAATAAAAATTATAGAGAGAATAGTCATCTGAGGTACTTAATGCAATATAGAATGCTAAATAGGAGAGAATAGCTTGTGAGGTACTTAATGTAATATAAGATGCTACATGAGATTTAATATAAAAAGAAAATATTATGTAGGATAGATGTAAATTTAATACAATATTAATTCAATTTAATAAGATATCTCCTCACATATCTTCCTATTATTTAATAATAAAATTTAATCATAAAATATATATGATCTAATGATGCAAATGCAACAAAAAATGTGAGTTAGATATTAATTAAGAACTAAAAAGTATATTATTAGTAGGAAAAAAATAAAGAAGACTCGATTTATTTTTGTATCAACAAAATAATATAATACATTAATTTATTGTTTGCTTTTGTATAAAAATTATATTCTCACGATAATATATTAAAAATTATTTAACTTACACTCTTACATTGCAAGGTTATAATCTTAGTATATAGATAAAAGTGAAACCCTTAACATCAAGTTTGAATTCTGAAGAAGGGAACCAAAGCCTACTGAGGAACTCACCAGGGGTCCAAGCTCTAGAATTTGACGTTTCTCCTAGTTAATTGTCAACCAGAGATGGGAATCGATCACTGATAATAACAATACTTTGTGTGTATAGGTCATCTTAACGGAGAATTGAATATAGAAAATTCTTATCTTTATAAGTATTTACGAGTGATCTAAGATGCATTCATGATCATATCTAAGGTACATCCTTCGCTAGTAAGATAATTATACCTAGGTGTTACTACAAAGCTAGCCAACTGATCACTAAGTTATCCAGCCCACCTGCTATCCTCCGTCCACCTTTTCTCTTATCGCTGTGCCCGCGAACATCATTCAAGCCACCCCGCAGTGGCCACCATTCTTCCTACAACAAATACTATAGTGTCGTGACTTAGGTCCACCTTGCAAGGTAGTTCCAACCTCATGCAACAGAAGCCATCTTTTTTTTTTTTTTTTTTTTTTTGAACTTTTCGTAAAGTCCCAAAGTGCCTTTATTTCCAACCGTCCCGTGTTCCCGAACTTTCATATAAGCATTGACCATCTTTGTCCAATTCTTCTCTTCTTCCATCCCTCGTAAGCCAGACTCCAACATACTGTTCTTCAATAGATCTCCAGTTTATGAAAATGACAAGCAGCCCATGTAAATTTTTCATTCTTCGGGCTCAAAGAACATTGACATTTACTGGACATATCAGTGCCTTGTGATCCCTAATTTGCTCATTTGATGACATGCTCATAAACAAAAAGAACTTTGCATTAATCCAAAACTGTAGTACAAAACACACTTTTTCTCGTACAGAAAGCAATTCATCCAATCTCACTTTCATAAAACAGAAGGCAACAATTCAACTAATGCTGCAACAATTCACACCAACAGCAGATCGTTTCCTCCCTTCTTGTCATTTTTAGTTTGAGGGTCGGGGCATAAGCCATCAACAGCAAGGCCATCTTGACATAGCTGTAGAGGTTGTTATTCATTCCCAAATACCCACTTTATAAGGTAAAGCCCACAATAGAAACTGCGAGATTATATACACGCGTATACCATGGCTTTTTATTCATTAGATAATCCACGTATTGCTCTAACCAGTGTTCTGCATGCCAGCAGCAATACCCTTCATAGTCATGAGGAGGGTGTCCTCAAGCCCAGGAGCAAACTCAGTTGTGGTGTTGAGCTGCAGCAGCTCATCAGCCGCCTTGTTGGACAACATTATTTCTTTGTCTTCTGGTGGTTTTTGTGTCACATCAAAGTTCGGATCACGAATCCGCTTGAGAGTATATGCTTGGAAGACATTGAGGGTTGTAAGGTAGGGATCACGAAGACAGAGTCTCTGCTTCAAGTAAGGATCATTTTCCAGCAGATCCTTGTGCCCGGCAACCTGTGAAAAACAATTGAATTCGGGCAAGATTTGGGTTAGTTGGGCTTGGTATTATTTAGAACTCAAGTAGGCAACAACAATGAGCTGAAGAAAAGATTGACTATTTCACTACGTTGCCCAAAATTACCTCCAGAAGTAGACGCTTAGTTTCCTCATAATTTTCCCTCAACTGTTCCCCGAAAGATTGTAGATCCTCTGACACTAGAAGCTTGTCATAGAAAGCAGAAATTCCAGGGTTCCCCTTTGCAAAGACCATCTCGACCAAGTCAATGGTCACTCTGAAGAAAGGCCACATGCTGTACATCTCCTTAAGCATGTTAAAGTTCTCTGCATCTTTCTCAATAGCATATTCAAATGCTGTACCCATGCCTAGCCAGACAGGAAGATGGAACCGTGTTTGGGTCCATGCAAAGATCCATGGGATTGCACGGAGCGATTCAATTCCACCACTTGGTTTTCTCTTTGATGGACGGCTTCCAATATTCAAACGTCCATATTCTGTCTCTGGTGTTGCCTGTAGGGAACGATTTACTCAGCCAAACGTATCAATCATTCAAACTTGATATTATGTTGTGAAGAATGCGCAAAGAGACGAGCATTGATATTTTGGAACAATAAATAAGAAGCATAGAAATCTGCCACTTTTTTCTGCATAATTAATGAATTTACTGGATTGATGATCAGTGTCTCAGTAACTCCACTAGACTGACTCATCTCTTGAATAGATTGATGAATCGACACAGAAATATAAAAACAATTAAGACAAAGATGCACGAGCCATGAAGGTCTAGTAAGAGGACTGCGTGGTTTCAATACAACCTGGATCCCCGCCCCCCCCCCCTCCCCCCCAACCAAAAAAAAGTGAAACACATGATATAACTTACCATGCGAAAGTATCTGACAAATCGAGGATCTTCGAAAACAACGGAGCGGAATTTCTTTGTGGCAACAACAGCCATCTCATCCAACAGAGCTCGCCATTCTGGCCTAGGTGGGAAAGATGGACACAATCCATGTTCAAGAGTAACAGCTGTGTACCTTTGCAATGTCCTGAAACACAAGTTCTCCTCTCCAAAGGACTCTTCTATTACTTCACCCTGTACTGTAACACGGAGCGCTCCATTGATAGTGTTAGGTGGATGACACAAAAGGGTTAGATGAGTAGGGCCACCACCTCTTCCTACTGTTCCTCCTCGTCCGTGAAACATTGTAAGCTTCACCCCAAATTGCCTAGCAACCCTTGCTAGCTCTTCTTGGACCTTGTAAAGTTGCCAAGCAGCTGAGAGACGACCACAATCCTTACCAGAATCAGAGTATCCAATCATGACTTCTTGCTTCCCGTTAATTTTATTTCTGTACCAATCTATAGAGAACAGGCGGGCCATGGCAGCAGGAGCTCCCTCTAAGTCAGCAAGTTTCTCAAACAACGGGACTACCCTCAATGGATTCTTAATACGGCATTCACGCTGCAGAAGCTCAACAGCAAGCACATCTGAAGGGGCGGTAGCCATGGAGATGATGTATGCTCCAAAACTATCGGGTGGGATTTCCGATATCACATGAAATGTGTCCAATACTTCAGCAACTTCTTCAGTTTTGGGGAGATTGGCACCAAACAAAGGGCGTTTGCTCTTAAGCTCAGACAAGAGCCATTCCTGTCTCTTCTTTTCTGACCATTCTCGATAGGAACCAATTTCTAGATACCTAGTAATCACATCCATCACATCAGTGTGCCTCTCAGATTCTTGCCTAATATCAAGTCTTACGAGGCAAAGCCCAAAAGTGGTAACTTGTCGCATGAAATCTAGAAGACTTCCATCAGCAATGGCCTGATCGCCACAATCACAAAGTGATCTGTAGCATAGTTCTAAAGGCTCCAGAAACTACCAAAGTAAACACAGATGAAGAAAATCAGAAATGTGAGAAGTAGTAACTTGCAAAGAGCAAGGTTAAATAGACCAGCAGAAATAAGTACAACTAGAACCAAACCTGATCAACATGGGTGAGAGTTGCCTCTGAAGGGATATCAGAGGCCCCTGTTGACAACAATTGATGAGCTCTTTCACGGGTGTTATAGAGCTTATCCCTTGCATCGGCCAGAATTAGACGATAAGGCTAATTCAAGGGACTTTGTTTCCAGAAATCTACAAATAAATTAAAGGCAAAACAAGAAAAGCATCAACGACTAACACTACCATGATCACTGGTCATTACAACTGAAAAGTTTATATTGGACCTACAGAAGTGATACAGGTAGTATGACATACCAATATAGTGTTTTCCATCTCCCTTTGAATGATTACGAAGTTTGTCCGCTTGGGCACGAAGTTCATCATTGCATCTCCACATCGACAGCTGTTAGCAAAATGAATAAATTGAATTTGAGCTACTCAAAAGGTGAGAAGTTGTAACATCAACAAAGTAAGAAGTCTAATTTGCACCTCAAACATGAGATCTTCTATCTCAGAGAAATAGAGATTAGCAGCCATCATTCTGGCCAGTAAGCACACATCCCTAGTAACCTGAGCCGTTACTCTTGGATTTCCTGTAGTTTGTATAGAAAGATTTCACATCAAAAGAAGCTTCAGAACAAAGGACCGATTTATGAACCGCCTTCCACAATTTTACATGAGTGAGCTTACATCATGCAAATGAATAAAGAATGATTTGATGGGAAGAGATGGTAATGAGCAATACTACTATTTTTGTTTGTGAGTGTTTTTTTTTTTTTTTAAGGGGGGGGGGGGGGAGACACACAAACACTCTTAAAGTCTGATAAAATAACTGGCAATTCAGCTGACTCATGCTTGCAGGATCTAGCCGGCTATTTGACTTTATTTGCAAAATGTCAAAAATAACATATATAACTCAGAGATAGTTCCTTAAAACAGAGTCCATACCATCTCTATCACCGCCCATCCAAGATGAGAACTGAATGAGAGGAGCATTATAGGGAACACGCTCATTTATCCCTATGTTCTTCAATGCTGTATCAACACGTCGCAGAAATTTTGGAACACCTTTCCAAATTGTATCACGAATGTAGCTCATCCCACCCCTCATTTCATCTTGAGGAGTAGGTTGAAGCCTCCTGATATCATCTGTATGAAATGCGGCTTGTATCTAAAGGTATAAAAGACACAATTAGGATCTAATCACACCAGATCAACATAAAGATAATCCAGTGAGTCAGATGCAAAACTATCTACTCTTCACAATCTTTTTATTTTTTATTGGCAAATTGCATACGGTCTCAGTGATGTCAAGTGTATGAAGAAATGCCAACAATGTTTTCTTCAATCTCATACCTCTCTTTGAAGAGCCTCATCAAGCTCCTGCTTATCATTTCGGGTGATATCTTTGGCATACAATTGGTTCAGTGAATTCCTTATCCTGTAGGGGGAAAAATCATGATAGTCAATGAAAGACAGAATCAACACTCACTAAAACCGTGCTAGGAACATAACCAGACTGTGATGGCGGTGAAGTGGAGGGTGGAAGTTTGCCAAAAGCGAGTGGGCAACTGCTATTTGTATGTGTGTAATGTGCGTTTATGATGCTCTTACGCATGAGGGAAATTCTCTTGTATGTGTGTTAATATAGGACATAAATGTATCTTTTGGGGGGGGGGGGGGGGGGGTGCCCCTGATGCAGTTGCATTTCTACATCAAGGCTGGCATACTCATTATGCCAAAGTATTTTATTAACCCAAGCCAACAAAACAACTACTTTGGCATCACTGAGATTTTGCTCAGCATCAACTAGAATGGCAGAGCAATTACTAGTATATCACATCAACAAACTAGTAGTGAAACTGAATAACAGACCTTGCATGTTTCTGAAGCAAAGATCTACGAACAGATTGAGTAGGATGAGCAGTAAAGACCAAGTCAACAGTTTGGTTTTTCAAAGTCTCAAAAACTTCTTGAGGAGGAATTTTCAAATCTACCACAAGCCTCCGTAGTGTCTGTTCAATATCTGACTCATTTATTGGCAAAATCTGTTTTGTCAGACTTCCTTTCTTCAAGTTTCTAATCCTTGTGGGATGAGAAAGTTGGACTTCCTCAGCAAGGTTTGCCAAGTTAAGCATCTGAGTAAAATATTTCGTCACAGCAATGGAATCACCAGCATGCAAACTGGAGATCATGTAGCCCAGATCCTCCAGCTTCTGAGGATCATGTGTCCTTTCATATTCAGCAGCATGTTCATACAGCTCTCGAGCCTGATTCATACAAATAAAAACAAAATTTGATGTAAAATTGTGTTTGTTGCTCAAAACAGGACACTAAGCATAAAGACAGCCAAAGTTCCTGCAACTAACATAAAAACCCCAGTACCTAACATTGTGTTTTTTGCGCTCCCAAAAAAAAAGAAAACAAAAGAGTAGCCCTACATGTAGGTGAAAACTTTCTTGGTACCATTAACATAACATTTTCAACTGCAAGTACCACTGACGATAATCAACACAAAACATGAACAAACTTGGACACTTCCATTTAAGGCAAAAGCATTCAAAAACTTCTGATAAATTACCGACTTTTAATACTCGGACATGCAAACGAGTTAGAGATACTGTTACCTTAAACCACGCTAGAGCACTAGTTTCTCTGGTGGAATCACTCCAGGAGTTCTTTCCACCAGAACCAATCGACAAGCTGGTTTCCCACGTGTTCATCACAGTTGGCTTACTCGAATTTAAAAACTTTTTGTTGGTACATCTCTCGTAGGAAAAGCCTGATCACTTTATATAGACCAAGCATGGACTTGAAAATCCTGGAAAAAAAAAAATCTAAAAAAAAAATTAATAACAAGCACAACTAATGAGAATTTGACAAATTGAACACTTAGTCCGTAGCAACAAAAGCCATACAGATTATTCCCTGAAGATTCCCACAATAAGACCCCCTTTGGATACTCGTCAATAGCAACAAGAAGGACTTAATGTGCTAAGGACCGTGCAAAATATTGATTCCAGGTTAATCAAACATTAGATTTGCCGTATTCTCTTTAGCTTTTATGTTTCACATAATAAGTCAAATAAATTCAATTCGGAACAAATTTAATAAATAATTAAATTTTAAATAAGCTCATTAAGGACAGAATAACTTAACCAATAAATTTATAATATGTTCACAAATAAGGCCCTGTTCTTTTAATTGGTAAATCCAACTTATGAGCTTCAACCAACTTCAACCTATTTCAACCCACTTCACCTAACTTCACCAACTTCAATAAAAAAATACCCACTTCAATAAATTTTAACCCACATTAATTGACTTCCCCCTGTGGGTCTCGTGGAATCAGCCTCTCTACAGGCAGAGATGCCGGTAGAGGTAAGGTTGCCTACATCTGGATCTCCCCAGACCCAGCGAAAGCGGGACCCACACTGGGAGGTAGTGTTGTTGTTGTTGTATCAATTGACATCCCACTATTTTAACCAAGTTCTACCTATTATACCCAAAAAAAAAAAAATTCAACTCACTTCAACCCACTTCAACAAAAAATATCCAATTTGATCCTCTACTATCAATCTTAATCAATTTCACCTATTTACTAACCCATATTTTCCAACGAAAAAACAAGCCCTAAGTTTAAAATATATTCAGCAAATAAGGTCGAAGTAAGTTCAGAATAAGTTCTAATAAATTGAGTATTACTTTAGTCAAAGAAGATGGAGAAAAGGTCTTATGGGTAATTTAGGAGGACAGTAAAGAGATAAAAGACAGCACACAAAAATAAATACTCCCCTTATTGAGTAAATGAAAGTAAAGATGAATAGCTCTTATGGGTTCTTACTCCTCTTTACTCTCATTCTTGAAAAGATTTGCTTACCACTTCCCACTGAAAGTGGAAAAAACTTACTTTCAATTAAAAAAAAAAAATTATATACAAACTCCTCTTTTCTCCCAAAAGTGTGTCATAATAATCGGGTCATAAAAATCCTAGGGCCTTGCATATTAACCATTAAGTCAAGACCTCATTGATTCAATGTGGATCATAGGCCGGGTCCGTCTAGCTAAGATGCCGGCAGCCTTATCCTATCTTCACAAGCGCTAAACAAATGAGGTACTTATCAAAAATATTGACGTTTGACAAGCAACGAGATTGTTTTACATAAACAGCCTGAGTGCTTATCAGAAACCCAGGCGTAGCCAAGACAAAGGCACACAGTTATGCACACAGCCAAAGGAACCCATCACAATCATTAATCAGGCGCTCAATGCCATTATTGTGCATAGTGAAAGAGAAAAAAGAACCAGTTACCTTCACTCTAATTTCCTTCCCATGTGACCTCCGAACCCACGAAAGCATCATACTCGACAAGCATGTTATTATCACCAACTCAAGTGGACGCCCAAATGAGAGATGATTAACACCAACTCAAGTAGACGCTAAGCAAGGGTTTAAGAGAAATATTCCTTTAAGAGTCTAGGACTCACAACAGTAACTTTTATTACCTGTGTCTCAATTGTTACTCCAACACTTATATCGTAGGATTCTGTTTGTGACCCGATGATATGACATATATTGATCCATGAGGGATTTAAAAAAAAGAAGAAAAATATAAAAATAAGTATGTATTTTAGAAAATTAAAACAAATTATCATCTGTGATAATCCGGTCATCCGGGCATATAAACCTAAGACTACTGTATAATTTGTAGTTACCAACATAGATCCTCGTGATTATTTATATATGACCATGTACCTCCTCAATAGATAGTGAGGAATTACTTAATCCTGCAACTAATATTGAACTTCCATAAACTTTCATGCAAATATCTACACAATCTTCCTACAAGTATATGGTTATCCAACATATTCCACATGTAATTTTTTATTTTTTAGTTTTTGGGTGCTAATATTGTTAGTTTCCTTAATCTTACAATGTTCTTTATTAATATGTTTTGATGAAAGATAAAAAGGAGTTGGTATATTTATCATGTTATATTTGAATCGGCCTTAGTATTTCTATTGTTTAAATATACTATGATTTTAAGTGGATGTTGACATGCTAGTATTGCTTAATTAATTTTATATAAGGTGCCGTAATATCTTTGAGATAGTTTAGTATTTAAATTTGAATATGTGATCTTTATGATATTACATTTTGTGATTCAAATTTGATTATGAGATAATATATGCTACATTATTAGGGATATATGCTTAACAAGATTTTAATCTGCCTTGATATTTGCGTCACAAGATTTTAGGGGTCATGTATTAACTTAGTAAAATTTGGTGCTTGATACTTGCTTGATTTATGAAAAGCCGTTGTGACTTATTCTCGTAGCATCCAATAATCAGCTCTAAAATAGGAATTTAGCCGTTGCTAAGAGCACATGCCAAATTTGTTAAACTGCAGAATTCTGAAGGGCCTGAACTATTTATCAAGGCCTTGAAATCGGCTAAAAATACTACTTTCTAATTTGGTGGTAACGACAATTTATCAATAGTTCTATTATCTTTAACTACAAATATTGAAGCATCTTGAAGGCTGAATGTTGACCCAATTAATGTATAAGGTTTTAATGATGACAATCCAAATGACCTAGTCAATATACTGTGAGTTATGTGCTGTGCTTAAGTTGTATGCTAAGACAGGATCCGAAAACCATATGGAGCAGTTCGAATGGGCATAGAGCATCAAAGTTGATAACATGCATAAGAATCTGAGAACACTCCCTCAGAACAGTTCTGGGAGTGGAAGCATGGACTTGTGTAAGAAGTCCAGCTGATAACAAGAATCTTAGACTTAGCATTGATTTTATTTTATAGGTTCTTATGAATATGCCAATTAGAAGGTCTCTGATTTAGCATTCACTTTGAAAGGTTTTTGGCGATCAGAACACTATCTCAGAACAGGTCCAAGAGCCCAGGTCCGCAGTGTTTTGAGGCTGGGAATAAAAAATTTGAATTTCAAAATTTTTCTTAAAAGGATTTTGGACTGACGTTTTTCAGCAAACAATTAGAATTAATTTATGTCAGTCAAAATCTAAAACTATTTCTTCCTTTGTTTAAGAGACAAAATATTTTCCAAATATTTGGTAAGATTTAATCCTATCTCGCTTAAGATAAAATATCTTTCCTAAATATTTGATCTTATCTCCTAAGGAAAAAGATCCTCCAAATATTTGATCCTATCCTATAAGGAAGATTGGTAACCCTCAGATTAGGGAATGGCTAAGAAAAGTGGAGATTGCTCTCATCCTTGCACGGCAGGCATACGTATCCCACTATTTAAACGGCCGATTCCCTCAACTTTTCTTAGGGTTTTTCACGATTTTCAAGTGCTAAAATTGCTTTTCTGAGTCTGAATTTTCTGTGAGAAAAACCTTCAAAAAGAGTGCTTAATCGAGTCTTCATTATTGGCATAATAGAAGTTGTATTGTACCTTACACTCAGCTTGTTTATAAGCATTCAAGTAAGGTGTTCTTTATGTCTTTTCCGTCATCGTGATAAGAGGTTGTCCAAGTCTGGGTAGATGTTGGACGTTGTGTCCGTAGGGGACATGTGGACGTTGTGTCCGTGAGTATTTGTCCAAGTCTTGGAAGACTTTGGATGTGTGTTTGTAACGAGAGTCTTGGGTAGACTAAGTTACGTGTATTACGGTTGTAACGTGTTGGCCCATTTAGTGAAAGAGTTGCTGAATCCTACTGTGGTAGGTCATGGTTTTTACATCTCAATTGGGCCAGAGGTGGTTTTTTATGTAAAAATATTGTGTCTTCTTTACTATTTCTGCAATTACTTTCGTTTCTGTCTCATTGAAAACACGCACTCCAAACAGTTCTCACGCGTGTTTTGAAATAATTCGAAAAGTTGGTAGATACAATTCACCACCTCCTGTGCCCTTGTGGGATTAAAATCTAACAAGTGGTATTAGAGCAGACTTCTCACACCTAGGCTTATACCTTGACAGATCCTGGAAAGATGAGCGCAGCACAAAGAATCTTAGAGGGTCAATCTGTGAGTTGACCACCATACTTTAATGGACAATATTACAATTGGTGGAAAAATCGCATGGAAAATTACATTCAAGCTGATGAGTATCAGCTGTGGATGATTATTGAGAATGGTCCTTACATTCCAATGAAAACCACAAAAGATGGCAAAATAGTTCCTAAGAAGTCAAATGAGTTTAACTCACATGACTTCAAGAAACTGGAGAAAAAAGCAAGGGCCAAGAAATTGCTATGCTTTGGCCTTAAACCAGACCAGTACACTCGTATCTTAGAGTTTGAATTGACAAAGGAGATCGCATGGCTTATGAAGGAACCAACCAAGTTAAACAGTCCAGGATCGAGTTGCTGATGAGAAAGTACGAGCTGTTCGAAATGAGTGGCAAAGAGACAGTGATGGAGATTTATACACGTTTCACCCACATCACTAATGAGTTGAAATCCTTAGAAAAATCCTTTACCACTGAGGAATTGATAAGGAAGATCCTACGGTTTTTGCCTCATTCTTGGGAAACAAAAGTTACAGCCATCCAGGAAGCAAAGAAGATGGATGAAATCTCTTTGGATGAGCTTATTGGGAACCTTCAAACTTACGAGTTGAGGAAAAACTCCCAGATGAAAGAGGAAATAAAGAAAGATCAAGGCCTTGCCCTAAAGGCCATGGAAAGTGATGATTCGGACTTGAATGAGGAAGAAATGTTCTCGGTAACTCGTAAGTTCACGAAAATCTTCAAGAAAGTTGGAAAGAGCATCAAGAAGGGGAGTACCGGCAAAGCAAGGAACAGCGACCAAGACCAAGCCTCTGGGTGTTTCAGATGTGGAAAGCATGACCACATTGTAAAATACTGCCCCATGCAGAAGGAAGAACAGATGTCAGAACAGTTCTGAAACCGCGGAAAGAAGCCACAGCTTAGTAGTCCTGCCAAGCGGTTCACTAAATCTATGGTGGCAGCATGGGGTGAAACTTCGGAAGAAGAGGATAGCTCCCAAGATGAAGCTGCTGCACTGGCGCTCATGGCCAAAAATGAATCCGAAGTTGACTCAGAATCGGACGAGAGCATGTCCTAATTCAAGGAAAAGGTACGTGGTTTTAACAAAGCAAAAATTCTGAAATTATTATTTTTCTTAATGGATGAATGTGAGGCAATAAGTACTGAGAATTGTATGCTTAAAGATACTTGTTCTAAGTTAAAAAGGGATGTCCGAATGCTTGAAAAAATCATACAAGAACTTAAGCAAGCAAATGAGATTCTCACATCTGAACAAGATAAAAAAACTTTTGCCTAAAGCAGGGACGTTGACATGGTAAAAGAACTAATGAACAAGAGAGAAGAAGTGTTTAACACTGATATCTCAAAGCTGGAAGAAGGGTCCTGAGAACTAGAACTTAGGATAGAATTATTGGTGAGTGAAAACAATCAGTTGCTTGAAAAGGTTTATAAGGCCGAATCAGACGTCATTCAGAACAGGCACAGGAACAGTTCCTCAGAAGCACTCGGGATAGAAGCCCTGATAAATGAAAATAGTCAGTTGCTTGCAAAGCTCCATAAGGCCGAATCTGACTTTGTTCAGAATAGGTGTTGGAACAGTTCCTCAGAAGCACTTAATTGGTTAAACACTCACCATAGTTGTAATAAAAAGGGACTAGGATTTGCGAGTAGGTGTGTCACTAAACTAGCAAACAAAAAATATGTTGAAGTTCAAGAAAATATAATCTATTTTCATTGTGGTAAGATTGGTCATCATCGATATGCTTGCTCCGTGAGAAAAAGGGCCGTGGAGAGAAACTCAGTGTATGTTAAGCAAATGTGGATTAGAAAAGATGAGTTAATCTCCATGTCAAAGAAAATGGAACCCAAGTGGATCTGGGTTCCCAAAACTAACACTTAGTTATTTTGCAAGCTAAAGTGAGAGGAGGCAACCAACTATGATTCTTGGATAGTGGTTGCTCGAGGCACATGATGGGAGATAGATCAAATGTCTTCTCACTTACAACCTTTGATGGAGGGAGAGTGGTATTTGGGAACGACAAGTCTAGAAAAATTTTTGGTGTAGGTAAGATGGGTAAATCACTCTCTCACTCTATTGATAATGTGTACTTGGCTAATGGGTTACAACATAATTTACTAAGTGTGTCTCAACTGTGTGACAAAGGAAATCATGTTGAGTGCTCTTCGGATCAATGTTTGATTACCAATGTCAATTCTGGTGATGTTGTGTTGAAGGGGAAGCGACACAACAATGTGTATGAAGCATGTGTTCTTTCACTTCCCCGAAATCATTTGACTTGTTTAAGTACTTTTGATGATGATATTATGCTTTGGCATAAGAGACTAGGTCATGCAAGTTTTTTCCTTTTGAATAAACTCATTTCTAAGGACCTAGTAGTTGGACTACCTTCCATCAAGTACAATGATGACAAGGTATGTAAGGCTTGTGCTAGAGGAAAACAAGTGAAGACTTCTTTCAAGTCAAAAAATTATGTGAGCACTTCCTGACCTCTTGAACTTCTACATATTAATCTGTGTGGTCCTATGAGAATCACGAGTAGAGGTGGGAAGAGGTATGTATTTGTTATAGTGGATGATTACTCTTGTTTCACTTGGACTTTATTTTTGCCATCAAAAGATGAATCATTTGAGAAGTTTCTTGTGCTTTTAAAGAAAATTAAAAAAGAGTATGACACTCATTAATAAGTCTCAGGTCGGACCATGGCAAAGAATTTGAAAACTCAAGCTTAATTGATTATTGTAATGAACATGGTGTTGATCACGACTTTTCTGCCCCCAGAACACCCCAACAGAACGGGGTGGTAGAGCGCAAAAATCGTACTCTAAAAGACATGACTAGGACCATGCTTGTCGCTAATGGTCTTCCTAGAAACTTTTGGGCAGAGGCGTTGAATACATCGTGCTACATCATTAATAGATGCATGATCAGACCTATACTCAACAAGACTCCCTATGAACTTTTCAAAGGACGAAAACCCAATATTATGCACTTGAGGGTGTTTGGATGTAAATACTATGTGCACAATAATGGGAAGAAATTCTTGAGAAAGTTTGACCGAAGGAGTAATGAAGCCATATTCTTAGGGTACTCCTCACACAGTAAGGCATACAAAGTTTTTAACAAAAGAACCTTGTGTGTTGAGGAAAGTGTGCATGTATTGTTTGATTAAACTAACTCCATGATTGAGCATGATATACAGGATGAAAAGTTCGAACTTCGTCTTATAAGAAAAGACCTTACGCTCACTCAAAACTCCATAGTGGATAACAGTAAGTCTCTTGAAGGTCAAATAAGTCCTGGATCTGGAAATATGGAAGGTAGGCAGGGAGCAAGCCAATCAGGGGGAAGCTTTGCTGAACCTAATTTGGGATAGAATCGACCCACTCAACCTGATCCTTCCCGAACAGTTGTGGGAATAAGCTTCAGAACAGATTCAGAACCTGTTTCATCAAGTGTTTAGGAAAGATTGGAAAATATGTCTGTAGATTCATTTGCTCCATGACCCTAGAAGCACCAGAGTTCGCACCCTCTTGACCAGATTATATCTGATATTAACACAGGGGTGCAAACTAGGTTTAAAGTCAGAAACTTTTGTGCTTTCTATGCCTTCTTATGTAACATTGAGCTAAAGAATGTTCATGAAACTCTTGTAGATTCTGACTGGGTTACTGCCATACAAGAAGAGCTTCATCAGTTTGAAAGAAACAAGGTTTGGCATCTTGAACCACGGCCTAAAGACAGATCAATAATTGGTACCAAATGGGTGTTAAAGAACAAATTCGATGAGTTCAGAACAATCACTCGGAACAAGGCCAGGCTGGTCATTCAGAGCTATAACCAAGAGAAAGGGATCGATTATGAGGAAACATTTGCACTTGTTGCAAGGATCGAGGCTATTCGGATCTTGGTGGCCTTTGCAGCCCACAAGGAGTTCAAGTTATACCAAATGGATGTCAAACGTGCATTCCTCAATAGATACCTTATAGAGGAGGTGTTTGTAAGCCACCCCCTGGTTTTGAAAATCATGATTTCCCTAACCATGTGTTTAAATTTGACAAAGCTCTTTATGGTTTAAAACAAGCTCCTAGAGTTTAGTATGAACGCTTATCAAAATTTTTAATTGATAATGGTTTTCAAAGGGGCAAGGTTGATATTACCTTGTTTCTCAAATCAAAGAGGGAACATTTGTTGATTGTCCAAGTATATGTCCATGACATTACATTTGGTGCAACCAACAATGGTTTATGTGATGAATTTTTAGATTTGATGAGGAGTAAGTTTGAGATGAGCATGATGGGCGAGCTTAATTTTTTCTTTGGCTTACAAATCAAGCAAACCTCAAACGGAACTATGATACATCAACAAAAATATGTCAAGGAGTTAATTAAGCAGTTTGGAATGAAATCAGCTAAGCTCATAGACACAGCCATCTCTCCTTCAACCAGATTGGTTGTGGATGATGGGAGCCCTTTAGTTGAGGAGAAATCCTATAGGGGCATGATAGGGTCGCTTCTTTACCTAACCGTTAGTAGACCTGACATTGTTTCAGTGTTGGTTTATGTGACCATTTTCAGTCAAATCCTAAAGAAACACATTTGAAAGCTATAAAACGAATTTTGAGATATGTGAAATACACCTCGAACTTAGCTTTATGGTATCCTTGAGGGTGCAATTTTGATCTCATTGGATATGCGGATGCTAATTATGCTGGATTCTTGGTTGATAGAAAAAGCACTTCAGGTATGGCTCATTTTGTTGGACCCTGTTTGGTCTCTTGGGCAACCAAGAAACAACATTCTGTTGCCATGTCTACAGCAGAAGCCAAGTATGTGGCAGCTGCTTCTTGTTGTGCTTAACTGTTGTGGATATGACAGCAACCCAAGGACTTTTGTGTTGACACTAGATGCATTCCTATTTTTTGGGATAACACAAGTGCAATTAACATTGCCAAAAACCCATGTCAACACCAAAGGACTAAGCATATTGACACACATCATTATTTTTTGAGAGACAATGTTGAAAAGGGCTTAATTTCAATGAATTTTTGTGCCGCTGACTGACAAATTGTTGATATATTTACCAAGGCACTAAGTAAAGAGCAGTTTGAGAGGAATAGACTTGAATTGAGTTTAATTAAGAAGACTTGAGCATGCTTGTTTATACCCCAACAATTGACTAGTTAAGGGTTTTTAGGCAAAATAAATTGTTACAATAGATGCATTCAATTTTTGTGCTTTTACTGGCATATGTGTGAAATGTAATATGTTGACACTCGTTGAGGTCTAATGATATTACCTTTATTGTCCTGAGACACCAAACATTTAGCAGTCAGAACAAGGTCTAGAAACAGACCCAACCACTATTTGTAAATTCACCAGACAAGTGGCGCAGTAGCAAGGTAAGTAGAAATTAAACTTTCCATTTAAAACCCATCCGCGTACTGCCTCCTCTGCATTCTCTCTCCAAACCCGACATCCTCCTTTTCTCTTTCCTTTCACACGATTGGAAATCACTATCTCTCCCCTTCCAAAACCCTAAACCCTAAAATCTTTTTTCTTAAACTTTCCAATGGCAAGAACTCATGGTGGCCCAGCCTCGACCCGAAGGAAGGCCACGCATCCACGCTCACTTTAGAGTCGAGTGTCAAGCAAAAGAAGCAGGAATTGGTTGAGCACTGTTGCAGCGGCCCCATCGAGTGGAATTTCTTTGGGTATGGACTTTTCTCGCTCTACCACTTACTATATACCTTCTTCAGTATATGGTTTCTTAAGGAGTCTCAATGTGAGGTCTGTCGGTCTAAACCCTGCAAAAAATTCCCACCATGACCCCGATTACCAGGTGGGAACTGGTTGTCTATGAACCGCCCAGAATTGAATTGGTGATAAGGGGAATTTCGACCGAGTCAGTGCTCATACCAAAAATGACCAATTTTTAGGGTACTTTTACACCAGTTTTATACTCGTTTTTATCGTATTTTTAAGATTTTTAACTGATTTTATTTATTTTGCAGGTTTTGAATAATTTCGAATAAATAGCCAAAAAAATGCAAAAAAAATGGGAAAAATGTCACGAATGGAAGAACCGGCCCAAAAAGAATTGAACCGGTTCTGAAGAAAAGAAAAAAAAACCGGTTCATTTCCCCTTCCACCAGCCCCCAGGCGTGCGAGGCACGTGCTTTGGCTAATACTCCCCTCCCCTTCACTTTCTCTCTCCTCTCCCACAAAACCCCGAAATCCCAAACCCAGACCCCATCTTCATCTTCATTCCATCTTCTCATCTCTTCTCCATCTCCTCTTTCTCTCTCTTCGAACCACCGGGGCAGTGCATCACAGCAGCCCCAACAAACTGCCAGCACAATGCCATCTACATCATCCACGAAGACCCCAAATCGATGGTCGAGATTGAAGTGGAGTTCGGGTATAAAAGGAGCTCGAAGCAGCCATTAAAGGAGGCTAGGTAATTTTAGGGTTAGGTTAGGTTTAATTTCAGCTTTAGGTTTAGTTTTAGTTTTAATTTTGTTTTTGTTTCAAGTTATTCAAAATTTAGGCTTTAATTCGGTTTAGGGTTTCGATTTTTCAGTTATTTCCAGCCTTTAATTTCTTGTAATACCGCTATAATTTCGAGTTTCCCTGTAGTAATTCACGATTATGGTTTGATTTTACAAAAATTGGATGTTAGTTTGTCAAATTTCATTCGAATCCCCTTCCCCTGATTTCTGTTCTGCTCGAAGCAAGTGCTGCCATGTTTGGATGAGCTTGAGGCTCGCTTCTGATCTTCTAGGTCGTAAATGTTGAACTCAAACACTCGCTTGCTCTGGTTTGTGTTTTTTTGCTCTGCTTGGGTTCTGTCAATCTCCCTCCCCTGGTGCTCAATTCTCGTGTTCTTCTCTGGTTTGGTTCGAATCTGACTGTGGCTAGGATTGCTCTTGGTTGTTGAAGGATTTCAATTCAAGCTTGCTTAGTTTTGCTACTTAATTGTGCTGGTTAATATTGCTTAATGGGTCTATTATTGCTGGTTTGAATCGTGGTTCTTGGCATGGTTTCGGTACTACTGCTTTCCCTTCCCTTGTTGGTTTGTGAGCATAGTGAGTTTGATTGTTGGAAATTAGGTTTAGTTGGTGGTTTTGATGCTCTGTTTTGATGCTTGCGTTCTGCTACTACAAGGCCTACTGCTTTTGTTTGGTTAAAGCCTTCTGTTCTGCCCTTTTACTATTCAATGGCTTGTTAGTTTGTATTGAAGCTCTCATTAAGGATGTGTTAGGTAATGGAGAGATGCCACTTTGATTAAAGTTAAATGTTAGGTAATGTTAGAATAACTTGGGAATTAGATTGATTTGTAGTATTTAGTTTTAGTTGCTTTTGATTTAAATCGACAATGATGTTAGAATAGGATAATCTCGTGCTAAGTGACCTAAAACTCTTCCATCGTCCCCGTGGAGACGACCCTCAAGTACTACGACGAGAGCTGTACGCTTGCGACACTTTTATTTAAACTCTAAATTTTTCCCACCAAGTTTTTGGCGCCATTGCCGGGGACGACGGCAAGAGATTAGGTCATCTCTTTTGTTTTCGTATATTACTCTTTTCGTATTGGTGATTTCATTAGTAGTTACTTAGTTGTTCTGAGTTGATTTCTTTATTTTGGTATCAATCGTCGCTTATTTTAATCGTTTCTTCAAAAAAATTCAAAAATCCAAAAAAAAGGAAAAACTTAAAATCCAAAAACATTTGAAAAACTTGAAAACTGCAAAAAATTTCTAAAAAGCCAAAAAACCCAAAAAAAAAATTGAAAAATTGAAAACCCCTAAAAATTAAAAAGTTTTAAAAACTTTAAAAAAAATTTCGAAATGCCAGTTTTTCATTTCCCACAATATGAGCATGAACCTTTTTAGAGTTATCTTTCAAGGCTTAATGATTATCGTGCTCAACTGAATCATAATTTTCAAAAATGGAAAATTTGTGAGGTCATTATTGAGGGTCTAAATATTGAGTGAAGGAGTTATATTGAATCACTTTGTCCTGAAGGTTTAATAGAATTAATATCTAAAACTCAAAATGAAGTTTGGGATTTCTTTGAAAAATTAGCTTGGGAAACCTACTCGTTTGAACAAGCTAATGAGACTTTTATATACCCGACTCATGGAGAGTATGATTTTCGTGCTAATTCTTACCCTTCAGATCACTTTATGAATTCCTATGGCTCATATAACTCTTATATTCCTCCTGTGTTGTGCGGCTATTGTGAATCTCTTGATCATGATGCTTATACTTGTCCTTATCGTGAGTATATTGATGTTACATGTGCAAGTTTTGAAAAGAAGATTAACGATATGACTGAACAAATGATGGAGACTATAAAAGTGGGAACTGCTGAATATTCTCAATGTTTTGACAAAAACAGGGAGACATCTAGTGAGATTGATTCTAGTTTAGGATCTCCTAAACTTGACATTAGTCTCTATGATGATTTTGAACCCTCTTATTCTGCTAGGCCTGATTTGAATGAAAACATGTCTTTGCCTAACTTCGAACAAGAGAGTGACCTCCCTACATCTCTATCAACAGACCTTGCACCCTGCACTAGCTCATCCAAAGATGTCACTAAAGATATCTTAGTTTATGTCGACCTACCCACCACTCTGAATGACTGTCGTGAACTGGAAGTGGGTGAACAATCTGATACTGTTAGTGAGTTAGATATAAGCATCACACCTGAAGTTGAGCTTCATGATTCAGATGATTCGAAAGATATTTCACAGGAGTTGTGTGATAAGATAACTAAACCCACTATTTTGGACTTAGATGATCAGATTCTTTGTGCAGAATATGAATCTTTCTCATATGAGTTTGATGTTACTGAAGGTCTTGATTTGGGTTTTCATATTGAATATGAAACATTCTCTTTTGATTCCATCATTCCTGACCTTTGGTTTAAATTAGATGATAATATTCTGCATATAGAATATGAATCTTTTTGCGGGTTTGATGCCGATATGAGTTTGAATGAGGATCTCCGTGCTGAATATGAATCATTTTCTGCTGATCCTGTCCAAGCTGACCTCCTTCTTGAGTATTGCAGTTCTCCGCTTTCCCCTCTTCTTTCTTCTTTAGACCCTCCTGAGTCTACTTTTGTAGAGCCTGAGAATTTTGTGCTTGATATTCCTTGTTTAGATCAGACTCTTGATAATAATGGCATAGATAGACTCAAGGATCCTTTTGAAATGCAAGACTTGACTTTAGGCCGACATTTGAGCTCTGATTTTTATATTTCCTTTGATTGGCCTTGTTTTGGTCCTCTCCCCTCCCCTCTTAAAGATGTGAGATTTCATTTAGATCATTTAGATCACTTTAGATGGTTTTTGCATTCATATAGTCATATCTTCATTAAACCATTGACTTGTGCATCTGATTTTATATATACACATCTCTCTTCTGATTGGGCTATGACCTTTGATAAGCTCAAAAGAGCATTAAGTTGCATTGAATTTATGCGTCTTATTAAGATTGCAATTCCTGTTTCTTACTATTTGCATTTCTGCGAGGATTGTGCCCGTATGTTTGATAAGCTACTATGAGCGTTGGTTGGTTTTGATCTGAGTAGCTACTTGTGAGTTGTGATGGAGTGGCTGATGCTCCATAAGCCTCATTTGCATAATCTTCATTAGGCATAGTTTGGGTACAATCTGTATCCAACCTGGTATGATCGTTCCACTTTCCTCTCTTCTCCTCTTCTTCTCTTTTGTGATTCCGTTTTTCTTGGCTTCCGTAAATATGTGTGTGTGTGGTTTTGTTTTGTTTTTGATTTTTGTGGTGTCCTAGTTTGTATATATTTGTAGTTTAGTGTGGTTTTACGGTTGTATAGCTGATGTGCTTGCTTTTTAGCACCTTAGTTCCCACAATGAGGACATTGTGAAGTTTTGGTGTGGGAGTGAGGTGTCCATTTTTGAAATTTGAAAATTTTTGAAGATTTTTGATTTTATTTTTGGGAATGTTTGTACCTTTTCTGATTAGTTTGAATCCCCTGTACTTTGTTTGTTAGCTTGTATATAAGTGGGATGTGCATGAAAAGTTTCCGACCTCAAATGTGATATTCTAAGTCCTAATTTTAACTCCAGTTGTTCATTATAGGTTGTGTAATATAGTCCTTATTTATTCCTTCATCATTATCTTAAGGTCTTAGATTTCCATGAATGATTCTCCCACTAGTTTGTGACACGATTACTTTGAAAAATACTTTGAAAAGAAGTGTATTATGAATAAGTATGAAAGAAAGAAAAAAGAGATGAAATAACATTTGGAATGACAAGTATCCCTTTGAGACATGCGCTACTAGGCGTTACCCTTTGAGGCACGTGTTACTGGGTGTTACCCTTTGAGACAATATTGCTACTAGGAAAGCTTGCTTCCAAGGCCAGTATGATAACAATGTAGTTATGTCAGCCAAGTGAGATTGAGTCTAATTCTAGTCAATCTAAGCCCTGAGATGATGATACAATTGCACACGAGCACCGGGATGGATTCAACATCTTGATGTTCAGTGGGGTGAAAAATTAGCGCTCTGATATCATTTAGGAGGTAGAGGACTTTGAAGTACATTTTATGTATATGCAGGTCAATAATTGAGTACATGGTGATTTAGCTGATTAGAATGTGTGCATGTCTTTCTCAAATTTTGTACATATCAGTTTTGAGAAAAACCAAAAAGATTCTTCTTTATTTTTGGAATAATTTTTGTGGGTATTTCACCTGAAAACCTTCACGAGACCTCACTCGTCCACTTGGGAGACCAGGGGGTTTAAAGGGCTTGTTGCATACGCTAAATGCAACCATGATTCCTATGATAGTGAGTTAGGATTTTCTTTTTCTTATTTTCTATTTTCTTTTAGTTAGTTTAGTTTGTTTTACTCAAGGACGAGCAAAATCTTGATGTGGGGGTATTTGCTCGTACCAAAAATGACATATTTTTAGGGTACTTTTACACCTGTTTTATGCTCGTTTTTATCGTATTTTTAAGGTTTTTAACTGATTTCATTTATTTTGCAGGTTTCGATTAATTTCGAATAAATAGCCAAAAAAATGCGAGAAAAATGGGAAAAATGTCGCAAATGGAAGAACCGGCCCAAAAAGAATTGAACCGGTTCAGAAGAAAAGAAAAAAAAACCAGGTTCATTTCCCCTTCCACCAGCCCCCAGGCGTGCGAGGCACGTGCTTCGGCTAATACTCCCCCTCCCCTTCATTTTCTCTCTCCTCTCCCACAAAACCCCGAAATCCCAAACCCATACCCCATCTTCATGTTCGTTCTATCTTCTCATCTCTTCTCCATCTCCTCTTTCTCTCTCTTCGAACCACCGGGACAGCGCATCACAGCAGCCCCAACAAATTGCCAGCACAACGCCATCTACACCATCCACGAAGACCCCAAATCGATGGTCGAGATTGAAGTGGAGTTCGGGTATAAAGGGAGCTCGAAGCAGCCATTGAAGAAGGCTAGGTAATTTTAGGGTTAGGTTAGGTTTAATTTTAGCTTTTGGTTTAGTTTTAGTTTTAATTTTGTTTCCGTTTCAAGTTATTCGAAATTTAGGCTTTAATTCGATTTAGGGTTTCAATTTTTCAGTTATTTCCAGCCTTTAATTTCATGTAATACCGCTATAATTTCGAGTTTCCCAGTAGTAATTCACGATTATGGTTTGATTTTGCAAAAATTGGATGTTAGTTTGTCAAATTTCATTCGAATCCCCTTCCCCTGATTTCTATTCTGCTCGAAGCAAGTGCTGCCATGTTTGGATGAGCTTGAGGCTCGCTTCTGATCTTCTAGGTCGTGGATGTTGAATTCAAACTCCCGCCTGCTCTAGTTTGTGTTTTTTTGCTCTGCTTTGGTTTTATCAATCCCCCTCCCCTGCTGCTCAATTCTCGTGTTTTTCTCTGGTTTGGTTCGAATCTGACTGTGGCTAGGATTGCTCTTGGTTGTTGAAGGATTTCAATTCAAGCTTGCTTAGTTTTGCTACTTAATTGTGCTGGTTAATATTGCTTAATGGGTCTGTTATTGCTGGTTTGATCGTGGTTCATGGCATGGTTTCGGTACTGCTGCTTTCCCTTCCCCTATTGGTTTGTGAGCACAGTGAGTTTGATTGTTGGAAATTAGGTTTAGTTGGTGGTTTTGATGCTCTATTTTGATGCTTGCGTTCTGCTGCTGCAAGGTCTACTGCTTTTGTTTGGTTAAAGCCTTCTGGTCTGCCCTTTTACTATTCAATGACTTGTTAGTTTGTGTTAAAGCTCTCATTAAGGATGTGTTAAGTGATGGAGAGATGCCACTTTGATTAAAGTTAAATGTTAGGTAATGTTAGAATAACTTGGGAATTAGATTGATTTATAGTATTTAGTTTTAGTTGCTTTTGATTTAAATCGACAATGATGTTAGAATAGGATAATCTCGTGCTAAGTGACCTAAAACTCTTCCATAGTCCCCGTGGAGACGACCCTCAAGTACTACAACGAGAGCTGTACGCTTACGGTACTTTTATTTAAACTCTCAATTTTTTCCCAACAGTCAGTCAAAAGTTCAAGTGATTTAGGGGTTGGGATGGGTGCTGAGGATCCTCTTCCTACTAGTGTTTTCACTGAAGATAGTGATGATGATGAACCGATTATATGATTCAAAAGAACCGTAAAAACCACTCCTCAACCAACCCTCAAACCAGGCTTCAAACCCCAAAGAAAGACCACCATTACACCCAATGTCCCTCTCAATACTCTACTGTATCGATGCCAAACAAGAAGTTCGGGTTCTGCCCCTATTTTGCCACTACCAAAAGATACAGTAGACAGTCCTGCTACAAAGAAGAAAACAGCCCAAAGAATACCTCTCCAAACACCCCTCAAAACACCAGCCAAAACACCTCCCAGACCTATTTTCTCCAAGGACCCTGCTCCTAAAAACGCAGCCCCAAAACAGTCGCCCGAACAGGTGAAAGAGTGCCCTGAACCCAGAAGAAAGAAAGCTAAAAAGAGCATGAAACTCCCTGAAAGATACCAACACTTCCTTCAGAAATCTGTAGTCCAAGGGAAGGTAGTCAAGGTAGCTTATTTCCAGGAACCGGGGCTTGAGGTGTTCCTAGAGAAATTAAGAGTTCAAGGATGGTTGGACCTGTTTACTAACACTCAGAGAGGGTGTTCTATTCCTGAGTTGGCTGAGCTTTATGCCAACTGTGTGGTCACCAATGGGGTGGTGACAAGCACAGTTGGTGGGCATAGGATTCGGTTTAATGCTGCTAATCTTGGTGAGATGCTAGTGTGACATCTGATGGCTTTGATGTATATGTCCGTGAGGACAAGAATGTGTTGGGTGTAGAGAGACTGCTAGAGCTGACCCGGAACCTAGCCCAAAACCCCCAACTAATCGTGTCCAAATCTGTATGTAAGGGGAAAATGATACCTTCACATCGCTTGTTATTTTTGTTTATAATCAAGAATGTCATTTCCCGGGGTCAGGGACGAAATTTGGCTGATCATATGGACATATGCCTACTGATCTTTTAGATCGAGGTGAGAAAATCAACTTAAGCGCGATCATGATCAGTCACATTAGACGCATTGCTAGTACGTCCAAGGATCATAACATGGGGTATGGGCTCCTGTTGATGTCTGTGTTCGAGCAGTTGGGAATTCTCTTGCAAAAGAGAGTCAGCCTCTAGATCACTGATGAAATAAGAGGTAGTACTCTGATTAGGTGTGGCTTTCATGTGAAGAAAGGTGGGAGTGCCAGCTCAGAACACGGGGTCCAAACACCTCTCCACCCTGTCCCCAGTGAGGCCTCAACCTCCAGCACTCCTACCCTAAACACTCTCACCCAGGACCAGCTCTCCCTGAAGGGAGAAATTGCAGACATGAAGAGGGCACTCCCAGATGAAAAGGAGCTCAACGCCAAACGTCACGAGGATCTTCTGAGTGCCATCCCTGCCCTCATGGTAAAATTCTCTTCTCCTTCTTCTTCTTCCATCTGATCTTGACTTTATCTTCTTTTCTTTCACCTTTTGCTACATTGATGAACCTCTATTTTGTCCCATTTTTAGCCCCTATTTGACCCATTTCCTCCCCCGTTATCATGTTTAATTGTGTTAAGAAAGGGTCAAATCGGCCTCTTTTTGCATACTTTTTACTTATACAGCATCTTTTGATATTTTTCAGGAACTTTATTGAACAAACGGAAAGATGAACAATATTTAGCAGAAAGGAGTGCCAAGAAGGCGAGAAAAGCTGCGAAAAAGTGTCGCACGGAAGTCCCAGGGAATCGAACACATGCGACAGGGCCGAACCACGAAGACCCGACCAAGCCAAGCTGGCCGCCACATGGCACGGCCTGACCGTGCCACGTGGCACAACCATGCCACATGGCACGGTGTTGCCGTGCCACGTGGCCGGTTATGCAAGATGGCTTTGGCGTTTTCCAAAATTTTGGCACGATGGTGTCGTGCCTCGGGGCACGACCGTGCCACCCCCGTTCCGTGAGGCGACTTAAATTTGCCTTCGGGGTTATTTTGTGGGCATCCTGAGTTTTATGTTTAGTTTTTCCTCTCAAAAACTTTCTCCAGCCGATTCGTAGGTTTATTTCAAGGTAAGGTTTTTATATTCTTGAATCACGCTATTGGATTGAAGTTTATTCTATTGTTAACTCATTCGATTAATTCCAGGTTCTTGCTTCTAGTTCTCTCTCCTCTTGTTCTTAATTATTTAGGGTTTGGTTGTGATGTTTATTGAATTGAATATTGCGATTGTTGTGTTAAACATGATTGTAGGATAAATCTTTCAACTTAGGTTGGGATTGACGCCGAATATATGTAGTTGAATCTTGTACTGGCCCAATCCCTACTCCCCCATTGTTTTGTGATTATGAATTCTACTATGCACGCCACATGCTCGATGAAATGCTCGAAAGAACATTCATCCTTTTTATTTGGGGTTTTAGGAGAGCATTGAGAGATGAAACCTTTACCTAGTGCGCCTTAGTGGACGATTAGGGTTTTAACATGAAAATAGTTAGGATTCTAATTGGGATTTGAAATTATAGATCTTGTAATCCTTCGACTCTTAGTCCCATAAAAATAGGCGACTATAGTTTTAGGATTAGTCTTCGGCCCTTGAGAGAGGGAGGAGATGGGCTTAATTGACAATTTATCCATTCGTGATGCATGCCTGGGAGATGTTTGGTAGGGCTACTAATTGATCGCTAGCATATTTGTGCTGTTAATTCCAACCTGAGTGTTTTTTATGCTGCTATTTATTTCACTTGTTTTAGTCGCTATCATTTCTCCTAGTTTAGTCTCTAACCCACGAGTTTGATTGCCTAGCTTGAGTGGTCTAATTAATTCTGGTAGTTGAAGCCAAGTTCCCTGTGGATTCGATTCGTACTTGCCGGTTGCTAGCTACAGCTACGCCGTGCACTTGCAGTAATTAAAATGATAACATACTTATTTTGTTGTCCGCTCTTCTTGCTAATGTATGAGCAAGGAAGGATTGTGACTGTTTCCTGGATGATTAATGCATTTTTGCCATAATCCCTGCTTGTTTATATGCTACTTGTTTGTACGTAACTCGTATGGCCAATATCCTTACTGTATCATATACTTAAGTGCATCGCTGCTATTTCTCACATTACCGCTTTGGTGGTGATTGCATCCACACTGGGCTCAGACCTTCCGGCCTATTTACCCTTTTTCGATGATGTCAAAAGGGGGAAGATGAGCATGACCTTAGTCTTGACTAGTTTGCCCAGTTCAAGTTGACATCTCACTCTTGTTTCTTTTTCCTGTGTAACTTGCAAAAACTTTGACTTTGTTCATTCTGGCACTAGCATATCTTGCCCTGTTAACAACAATGACTTACGGTCATTTGGTTTGCCATTATCAAAAAGGGGGAAATTGTTGACTCAATTAATGTATGAGGTTTTGATGATGACAATCCAAATGACCTAGCCAATATGCTGTGAGTTATGTGTTGTGTTTGAGTTGTATGCTAAGACAGGATTCGGGAAATACATAGAGCAGTTCGAATGGGCATAGAGCATCAAAGTTGATAACATGCGCAAGAATCTGAGAACACTCCCTCCGAATAGTTCTAGGAGTGAAAGCATGGACCTGTGCAAGAAGTCCAGCTAATAACAAGAGTCTTAGGCTTAGCATTGGTTTTATTTTTTAAATTCTTATTAATATGTCAATTAGAAGGTCTCTGATTTAGCATTCACTTTGAAAGATTTTTGGTAACTCAGAACACTCTCCTAGAACAGGTCCAAGAGGCCAAGTCCGCAGTATTTTGAGGCTGGGAATAAAAAATTTGAATTTTAATGTTTTTCTTAAAAGGATTTTGGACTGACGTTTTTCAGGAAACAATTAAAATTAATTTATGTCAATCAAAATGTAAAACTATTTCTTCTCTTGTTTAAGAGACAAAATATTTTCCAAATACTTGGTGAGATTTGATCCTATCTCGCTTAAGAAAAAATATCTTTCCTAAATATTTGATCTTATCTCCTAAGGAAAAAATATCCTTCAAATATTTGATCCTACCCTATAAGGAAGATTGGTAACTCTGAGATTAGGGAATGACTAAGAAAAGTGGAGATTGCTCTCATCCTTGCAAGGCAAGCATACTTATCCCATTATTTAAGCGGCTGATTCCCTCAACTTTTCTTAGGGTTTTTCACGATTTTCAATTGCTGAAATTGCTTTTCTGAGTCCGAATTTTTCTATAAGAAAAACCTTCAAAAGGAATGCTTAATCGAGTCTTCATTATTGGCATAATAGGAGTTGTATTGTACCTTACACTCAACTTATTTAGAAGCATTCAAGTAAGGTGTTCTTTATCTCTTTTCCATCATCGTGATAAGAGGTTATCCAAGTATTGGTAGACGTTGGACGTTGTGTCCGTAGGGGACGTGTGGACGTTGTGTCTGTGAGTATTTGTCCAAGTCTTAGGAGACTTTGGATGTGTGTTTGTAACGAGAGTCTTAGGTAGACTAAGTTACGTGTGTTACGATTGTAACGTGTTTGGCCTGTTTAGTAAAAGAGTTGCTGAAATCCTACTGTGGTAGGTCGTGGTTTTCCACGTAAAAATATTGTGTCTTCTTTACTATTTTTGTAATTACTTTCGTTTCTACCTCACTGGAAACACGCACTCCAAACAGTTCTCATGAGTATTTTGAAACAATTTGAAAAGTTGGTAGATACAATTCACCATCCTCTTGTGCCCTTGTGGGATTAAAATCTAACACTGAAGAACATGAAAAAATAAGACGCAAGCAAAGAACAAGAACCAAGAGCCGCACGTGCAAATATCATTCTCTTGTTCGCTTAGTTTGTTGAGTTGCATTGTTCTAGTTGTAGTTAGATGGGATAGTTAGAGTTGAAGGGTCAACTCTATCAAAGAGTTGTTGAAGTGTCAACTTGTGGATTAGAACTTAGAATATGTGTACTCTAGAGCTGCACCCCCTTCTAATGAAATTGGGTTAATTCTATAGTTAGGGAATACTAGGCGGGGACCTGGTTAAGGCTAACTTCATTAAAAAATACTCGTATCTTGTCCACGTTTTCTTTTTCACATGTTATTTTGATTATTTTATGTCTTTGATTATCACCCTATTCACTCTCCTCTAAGGTGATTTAATTAGCCAAATTGGCCAAACAATTGGTATCAGAGTTAGACCCACTTTGTTTGACTTTACGATCTAGTGGGAAACGATGATGGTCACCACAGAAGAAAGCTATTATGATCAGTCGGTCGACCATTAGACCTCCTTTGTTTAGAAGTACTAACATCTCTTATTGGAAAATTTTGACACAAATTTTCATCAAAACCTAAGATTATGAGTTGTGGAATATTGTGACCAAGAGCTCATGTGTTCCAATGAAAAAGTTGAAGAAAAGGCCAAAGATCAATACACTCAAGCTAATTTTGTGAAACTTCAAAAATACAAGGCTGTGAATATTTTATATTGTAGTTTAGATGCTAATGAATACAATTGTATTTGTTCATTTGAAACAACAAACTAGATATAGGACAAGTTGGTGGTTACATATGAGAGAACAAGTTAAGTGAAAGAAATGAAGATCGGTATGCTTGTCCATCAATATGAATTGTTCAAGATGCAAGCAGACAAGTCCATCAAAGAAATGTTTAATTGTTGCACTAGTATAACCAATTAACCTCAACTTACTTGGCAAGATCTATACAAATGACGAGATGGTTAGGAAAATTCTCTGATGCCTTCCCAAAAGTAAATGGGGTTCTAAAGTCACCACAATCGAAGAAGCTCAAAACCTCAAGATGCTAGCCTTTGATGACTTACCCGATAAGCTTCTTACGCACAAAATTGATCTTAAAGAAGATGAAGAAGAGGTTCCAACAAGAAAGGGAGTGGCCTTTAAAACAACTACAGAAGATTTGTTCTCTTTAGAAGATCAGTCAAGTGATAAAGATGAGGAATACATGACCATGATTGTCCATCAGTTGAAGAAGATGTTTAAGTCAAATAGATTCAATCCCAAAAAATTCTACAAAAAGGGTATAAGGAGGAATGAAAGATCTTCAAAACATAGAAAATCTTGTAATAATAATGAATCTAACATAGATCCTTGTTTTGGTTGTGGATTGTTAGGGCATGTAGTGAAAGATTGTCTAATCTTGCAAAGAAGGCCATAAAACGAAAGCAAAAGGCAAAGAAAGAGTTCAAAAACCAATGCCAGCCACATGGAGTGCTAGTACATAAGCAATAGTGACGAAAGTAAAGATCAAGTGGTCAATCTTGGTCTCATGGCCAAAGACTAATAAGTTCAAGAAGAGTCCGAGAGCTCGGATGAGGTAGATTACTCTATATTTCTTGAATACTTGCTCTAAAGATGAATTAGCCATAGACTTGGTTAATTGCATTGAATGTGAGCAAAACTATTTGTCCAAAATAAAGTTTTTAAAGAAAGTTATTCGAAAGTTATCATTTGAAAAAGAAGCTTTACAAAAGTCAAATGATGAACTTCATAATAAGATTGATACCCTTGAAACAGAGAAGCAAGAAGATCAATTTAAATGTGAAGGTTATGAAAAATTGGTTTTGAAATTTTCAAGGGGATAAGAAAATTTGGACAAATTACTAGGCTCTCAAATGATGTCATTTAATAAAGAAGGAATTGGATACAATCCCTTTAATAAAAAGAAGGTCTATAGAAACTTCATTGTTTGATGAACGTCCCAAAGTAAATCTCATATTAAATGTAACTATTGCCTAAAGAATGGTCATATGTCTTATTCATGTCCTCTCAGAAAATCTACTGCTAGGTTAGTTCAAGTTTGGGTACCAAAAGGTGCAAACCACCAAATGTGAATTGAGGGAAAACCCTCTCTGAATACTAATAGATTTGTTGAATTTTTACATATCAAAGTCATAAATAAGTTGTTGACTGTCTAGTTTTCAAGGCCCAAAAACACAGTCTAAGGCCTTAAAAATTAGGCAAAAGTTAGGATGTTATTGCTTGTAAATAAGTAAAAATCAAGGGCTTGATTTCTTATGTCAACATCTAAAATAATGGTAATCTTTGGATTCTTGCGAAACAGAAGCATGTTACTTTGCATGATTTACTTCCTGTTTCAGCCATTTTGACTTCAAAATTTTGAAGCTTAATTTTCTTAATTTTCTTGGAATATGTGATTAATATTTCATCATATTCTATGCTATTATGGCATGTGATTAATTATTTTCATGCATAGAAGATGTCTTGTAAGTGATTTTATTTATTGGATCAATAATTGTTATGATCCCTAATGTTTACATACATGATATTGCTTCTTTCTATAAGGAAGTAACCTTCTGACTTATTCTACTATAACCTTAATTTATTCTTGAAAGGGAAGAATTATTGTATTAATGCTCTTATATGTTGATCCCTTGCAATGATCATGAGAATATCAAGTCAATGCATGCATATTAGTATATATTATTTAATGAAAATGTTAGTTTTAATCCCTTATATTTTGTATGAGTGCAATAGATTAGGCGGTCTTTATATGTCATTAATTTTCTGAAGGGAAGCTATATGTGCTTGCGATAACTTTTTATACGCTTCAATTTTTCTTTCTCCTTCTTGTGCTATAATAGCAACAACTAGTTTCTTTTTCCTAGCTCATCCCCATCTCAGATAGGAGGTTTAGAAACTTCTTGCAGAGTTTACGTTATTCACTTTTCGAATACCTTGCACTTATTGAATTGCCTTTGGGCTTGGTTTAGTTAGTGATATGTGGTGAGAGGTTGACTACCACAAGCATATTGCCCATCCGGGTCTAATGTAGTGTGACCATGGCCATTGCACATAGGTTGTGCGCTTTTCTTGTCTGCTAATTTGTTTGAAGAAATAAAATTTCTTTTATTTTTACCGTTGGTGTAACTTTCAATGATATCCAGTTGATTTTCTCCCTCTTCTTCTCCAGTGGCAACTAGTTGAAACAGTCAAGGGCTATCCCTAATTTACAGCGTTATATCTCCATGTTTTTCGATGTTTCTCCCCCTCTAACAGCCTGTTTTCTCCCTATAAATGCAGGCTTTCCTGCTGCTGTGAAACACATATATCAAATACTCATCCTCTCTTCTCTTCTTCTTTCACTTCTCTCTCCCATATTGTCTTGGGTAATTGTAGTTTTGTTTGTGCTAAACTTCTGGCCGTGAGTGCCCAGAATTCTAATGCATAAACCTTAGGGAGCGATCAGTTGCATCGATTTGCACCTTGATCGAGCCGTAATTACTTTCAAGTTAGTGATTATCCACGACAGAACACTTTTTAACTTTCCATTGCTATTTACTTCACCTTATTTTTCCAACAATTTGAAAGCCCACAAATCAATGGCTATTACTGCTAACAAAGCTCTCCTTAACCCCTCTAAACCCAAATCTGTAGACGGCACCAACTAGAGACAATGGTCCTAAAATAATAATCCTTATCGCATTGAAAGGATTAGACTTAGTTATCCTAAATCTGACCTCATGAAAATTTGATAAAAACACTCCAATTCTCTACATATTGTCCTTTAATAGACCTCTCTTTCAAATGAAGAGAGAAATGCTTCATTTTTCATATGTTTTACTAGGCATTCAATATTCATGCACTTTCAATAATGAATATGTTTTTATATGAGAAAAAGAAACCGCTTAGTCACCAAGGGAATCAATCAAATTTCAGCTTAAAGGTTTCGTGTTTTTTAGTCTCTATGCACTAGTAATATTGTACCTTTTTTACGAAAGGATTGAGATAAAATTGCTTAAATAAATAATAAGAACAATGTGAATTTTAAATCCTATATTCCTTAATCGAATATTCTATAAGTGATAAATTTCTCTTCTTTATTTCTTTATTATAGAATTCATTCTTCATATTTGACTCATTTCAATTTCTTATTTTTTTGGTTATATAATTCATCTATTTGCTGTATATTTTTTCCCCCTTCTTCAAGTCCTTAGCTAATCATTGTGTACTATGTTGATCATCTATTCTAAACTGTCTTTTTGGGGGAGGGTGGAAGAAGTTACACTTCATTACCGTAACAAAACTTCCCTGAGAAAATGGGTATATACAACCTAATAGCATCTAGAGTTGAAGTCACCTATTCTAGCAAGGGTTCTTCTAATGATCTATATCTCAATTTGTGGGTACTGTACAATATTTATCCAATTCGTTCATTTTTTCCTACATGATTTAACAAGATATACAATCATAGTCCTAGTCATAGCTATAATATCCTACAGTATGGTTAGAAAGTATGACTTGAAAGGATGGAAATGACAAGTTAAAACGTTAAAGTTGTTTCTTTCTTTTCAGGAAGTCTAGCCTTAAAACCTCACAGGTAAGCATGTTTATTGTACAGCAGCCTTACGATGGGTGATCTCATAGCTAGGAGTTTTTTTTTTAAATAACATATGAGCAAGGAGGAAGCACAATCTTAGGTGGACGAAAGAGCCTTAGGCAGCCACCTAGTGGGGCAAAGATGTTGGGATTAAAGAGCATAAATTAGTCATTGGTAAGGCACAATGAGATCGTTGCATTCTCCAAATGGGAATGAATGTAATACCCCATGGATATGGTTAAAAAGTATTACTTAAAAGAATTGAAATGATTACTTATATCCCAAAAATGTGCATCTTTCTTTTCAGGGATCTCAATCTTAAAAACTCCATAGTTGAGCCTCCTTGTTAGGAAGTAGTCTTGGGATGCGTGACCTCCTTAAAACTTTTTTCATATAACGAGTTAGTAAGGATGAAACATGCTGTAAATGCTTGTAGTGATTTACGAATTTAGTCGTTGATCCTTGAAACATTATTGGTAACTGTCCATCGCACGGGATTGGTTGGGCTGATATAGCAGCTTTGTCCTAGAAGTTTGCGCTTGTAAATCCATATTTTGTCGTGGTAGGATATTGTAATGCATATTGATAGAGTTATGGAATCCGTAAGTAATCTTGATGTCATTAATCTCACTTGCTAATTCCAGAAGCTAAAAGGCTTCCATTCTTTTTTGAACTAGAACCATAGGCATGATGACACTCATGAGACCAGTGCTCATTTACTTCAGATGTTAAACAACATATTCCAAATTTACTAAGATGCTAGTCTAGACATCTATGGTAGCTTATCCCTAAAAAGTAAGCCATCGATGAAGTTATGTTTGGGTGTTTCCTTTGCTCTAAGCTAGTTGAGGCCATATGACATTCTGTTTTAGTTACGTGGCCATTGATAATGTTGGTGGCTTTATACTCCGCTATAGTTACTAAATTGTCAATATTAAATATGAAAACCCCACTTGAAAGTGTTTTTCAAAGTGCATACTTTACTCCAATACGAACACATGTTTTGTTTTGCTCGATGCTCCCACCAGTTAGTGTCTATTAGGTGGTGTATGTACGTCCACTTAACCCATAGGTTATCTCTTTGATATGGCATCGGTACCCATACTTGCTTTGCTAATAGAGTTCTGCTCCATGTTTTCATATTCTTAATGCTAATGTGTCTGTGCTTCTTTTCCTTGCACATATCATCCTAGCTACATGACAAGTTGCAATTTCCTAACCCCATGTTAAGAGAACTATACGGACTCTCTGCAAACATATTCAAACGTATGAGATTTAGGGCAATGTTAGGTTGGGCAAGTGAACTAATGCACGGCCTGGAGAAGGACTCAAGAGATGACTCATTGCACTGAGAGACATGGCAATGGGGGATAGCCCACATGAAGATGAGGCATGCGACGCTAGCCTAGGTGAGGACACAGTCAAGACAAGGTTTGGCCCAGACAGCAGAGATGACGCCGGGCCTGTTATGCTACCAAAAGAGAGGAAAAAGCCATGGGACTGGCATGAAAACGCAGCCCAGAATGAGGCCCTAATTCAAAGGGTAGTGGTCGGCTAAGAATCACTAGAAGCAACCGAACTAGGAGAAACCAACTTAGACCAAGAGACCAGAAGTAGGAGTCAATTGTAAAATGTCCCCGCGGAAAAAACAAGAGGTCGATTCATGTGTGGAGACTTGCAAATTAATTGTGAAAAGGGGTAGTGATTTTCATGAAATCTAATATGAAGTCTAACATAAAGCCGTCCCAAAATAGGATCAAGGTAGCGGTATCCTTCGTAATTAGTGGCATAACCCTAGAATATACATTGCACAGATCGAGGTTGAAGCTTATTTACAGAAGAGGCCATGAAATTAGGAAAATGAGCCCATCCAAAAGATTTGAGAAAAGAATAATCAGGTGCTCTTTGAAATAAGATTTCAAAGGGAGCTTTGTTTCGCAAAATGGAGGTGAGCAGTCTATTAACGATATTGAGAAACATCTAACTGAAAATAGGCCCGCTTAGAAGCATTAATAAGAAATGTACAGACCATCTCAAGGATATGTCTGTCCTTTGTTTCAACAACCCTATTCTGCAGTTGGGTATTAAGACAATATTTTCGAAGATAAATTCCATGCTTTTCAAATAGAGAGAGCATAGTGAATTATCAAACTCCAGTGCCCCCACCTGTGAGGCATTTTAATTTTATAGTTAAACAAGTTTTCCACCAATCCTTGAAACTTAGTAAATAACTCACAGTCTTCACATTTATGCTTCATTTGGTAAATCCATGCAAAATGCAAATAATCATCAAGAAAAGAAACATAATATTTATAATCATGATGGGACAACGCACTAGACTACCAAACATAAAAATGAATTAATTATAAAGGAGGATCCATTTTATGTTCAAGAGAAGTAAATAGAAGCATATGACATTTATGTTCAGTTATAATTTATACCGCAAGTGCACGGTGTAGCTGTAGCTCGCACGCGGTAAGTACGGGTCGTATTCCACAGGAAACTTAGTTCTAATTACTAGAACTAATTAGATTGCTCAATCTAGGTGATTACAATTGTTGATTGAGAATTAAACTAAGGAAAATTCTAACGACTAAGTAGTGAAATAAACAGCAAAATAGAAAACACTTAGGTTGGAATTAATAGCACAACTATGCCAGTAAATAAATTATTAACCCCGTCAAACAAACCCAAGCATGCATTACGAGCGGATAGATCGTCAATTAAGGCCATCTCCTCCCTCTCTCAAGGGTCAAAAATTAATCCCACAACTATAGTCACCTATTTTCATGAGACTAAAAGTCAAAGGATTACAAGATTTACAATCTTGAATCCTAATTAGAATCCTAATTATTTTTATATTAAAATCCTAATTATCTACTAAGTCACACTAAGTAAAGGTTTTGTCTCTCGACGCTCCCCTAGACCCTAGCAAAAATGGGTGAATGCTCTTTCAAGTAATTTATCAAGCATGTGGCATGCATAGTAGAAATTCCCCGGCAACGGCGCCAAAAACTTGTTGTAAAGAAAAGCAGAGTTTTAATATTTATAAACCCCAAGTGCAAGGTGTATCGTTGAGTACTTGGGGTGTCGTCCGCAGGGAATTGTGTTTCCAACTACCAGAGCTAACTAAAGCGTCTCAAGCTAGGCAGGATCGAAGGGTGAAAAGGGGGAACTAAACTACGTTATAAACACAGAAACAAACGACTTGGAGTTGTGATTTTACCAATGGATAAACCAACTAACCAAGACGAGTCCTAACCTACCCAAACCACACTACAAACTAGAGATGGTCGGTTGCATCATCCAAGACCACCCAAGCCCTCTCTCAAGGGTCATGAGCTAGTCTAACTCGCGTAACCACCTACTTTCGTGGGGTTAGTCGAATTAGACCACAAAACTAGCAACCCCAGACCTAGCTCGATTCGGATACTACTTTCGTGTCCCGAACTCGGCCATTCCCTCTCCCACACTAGCCAATTGACCTCACCTCTCAGCATAAGTCAATCGCCCAAAAATATAGATGAAAACCCTCTCAGGCATTTCATCGAACACTTGGCGGGCGTGAAGGAAAACTCTAGGTTCTAGGCATAGATTGGGTATGGTTAGGCCAATTACAAGATTAATTAGCCATCCAGAGGCTAATCACAATCCAAGCCAACACAATCTACCAACTAAACATCAAAAACGAATGAAAACCTAAACTAACAAATAAGAACATGAACATGAAGAACGAAACAAAGGCAATGAAATAAAACGAATCTAAACAGCTAAATAACATGAATTAACGACAAAAACTAATCATATAAACCAAACAAAGCATTTACAAGAATTAAAACAACAAAATATAAATAAGAACAACGATGAAATAAAAAGAGAAAGAAGAGGGAAACTTATGCTTGAATTGATTGTAGAACTTGAAATTCATAAGCTTCAATCCCAAAATACCAACTACAATCCTAATCTAATCCTCCTATTGGGGTTTTTATTGGATAAATCTAACCTAAACTAACCTAGAAAAGTAGAAGAGAGAGCCCCCGAACAACGTCGAGAAAAGAGGATTAAATAGAAGGCAAGGCGGGCCGCGAATAACCGAAGGAAACAAGGGGAGGCACGACCGTGCCTAGGTGGCAAGGCTGCACCGTGCCATGTGGCACGGCCGTGCCACGTGGCACGGGGTGGCCGTGCCACCTTGCTGGCCGGCTGCCCCGGCTGGCTCCCGTTTTTCTGCCTTTTCGCCTGTTTTGATCCTTTTCTGCCCTTTTTCGCGACATTTGCTTGGTTCAACTTATTGCCTGCAAGAATAAACAAAACAAGTAAAAATCTCAAAGAATACTTAATAAAACAAGAAAAAACTCTAAAGATTATGTTATTATACGAGCTAAGATTAGGTGAAAAGGGCATGTAAAATGCGACAAATTATCGCCTAACAAATACCCCCACACCTATCTTTTGCTCGTCCTCGAGCAAAACAAAAGAAAACTAATCTAGAAACCTAACTCACTTTCGCAGGAATCGCGATTGCGTTTAGCATATGCAATAAGCCCTTTAAACCCCTTGGTTACTCCAAGTGGACGAGTAAGGTCTCGTGAGGGTTTGCAGAAGATATACCCACAAAATCTCAAAAAGGAAAAAACAAAGAAAAGAGAAACAAAAAATCGAAAAATAAAAGTAGCAAAACAGAATATATACATGGGGATAAACTGTACACAATCGAATCAACCAAAACCACCTAGTAGCTCAAATATCAGTCTGTACACAGGCATTATATGCATTTCAGGACACATCATCCCAAAGAATGGCATCCAGACATCAGCTTTTCACCCCACGACGCATGAGAATATTGAATCCATCCTGGTGCCTAGTGTGCAAGTGTATCATCACCCTGAAACTAAGCCTACCAAAACCAAACTCGATCCCACGCAATTGACACAAGCTACCTTTTTGATTGGCTAGCATGGAAAGCAGGCTTCCCCAGTAGCAGTATTGCCTCAAAGGGTAACACCCAGTAGCGCATGCCTCAAAGGGGTACTTGTCATTTCCAACTCTTTTCTTCCCCACTTTCTTTTCTTTCCATTATTATTTTTTCAATACAAACTCATGTCACGCCTCAAAGGGATACACCCAGTAGCGCTTAAATTCGTTTGTTTTTGCTTTTGTTTTGGAAAAAAAAGGGGGTGCCAGCACATATAAAGGGAACTGTGCAGTAGACAATGGGAGAGTCGATCGTGGAAGACTAAGAATTCAGGATGATGACAATACATGAATTCAGGACTGGATTGCAAAATTACGATGGACTGTTGGGGTTAGAATTGAGGTCTAAAACGATAGATTGGGGATGGATATCTATCATGCACATTATACTTATATACGAGCTAATAGTCGAGGTATCAGGGATCAAGGCTGATCAAAATAGTACAAAACTCCCTTAAATGCAAAAAGAAAAGAAAAATTTTTACAAAAAGAAGAAAAAAAGAAAAAGTTGTACAAAAATGAAAAATTTTCACAAAAATAAGAAGAAAAATGGGGGTCAATGGGAGATGACCCCACCCCCACACCTAAATCTCACAATGTCCTCATTGGGAGCCGTGAGTCATCACCAACACACAAAAATAAAGAAAACAAAATCAAACATAAGAAAAACAAAAGACGACAAAAATATACACAAGCTAACACACTCTCCCAAAAACACAATCTCACCCAAAACAGCAACACAATCACACATATATACAAACTAACACCACCAAAAACAAATATGGACAAATCCAACGATACCACCAAGCATAACACAATAAAAATCCACAAAAACACAAAAATGGTGATCATAGCCAACAACGGCTCAACAACATCCAAATTTCACCACCAGATGATCACCAACAAAAACACAATCCTAATATTCACAACTAAACAAAAACAAAAAGAAAGAAAAGAAAAATAAAAAGAAGGGGGGAGAAGAGTGAGAACGAGTATACCAGGTCAGGTACTGAATGTACCCGAACTACACCTCGCTAGGACGAGGTTGGGGAAACGCGAGGAGCATCAGCCACTCCTCGGCGGCGTTCAGGACGCGCATCACGAACTCAGATGCCGTCAACGCTCGCAGAAGTTTATCAAACACCTGAGCCTGCAACTCAGATGAGTGTAAGTAAAAGCACTTAAACAGGAATGCAGAAATAATAGTAAGTGCTCTCCTAAATTTATTGAATGCCTTTGAAAAATCAGTAAAGAAATCAAATGCAGTGGTTAACATGATTTTCGCAGGCATGCTCCCTAGGTGCAAGCTATAAGGATCAAGGAAGGGGTCATACCCTTTGAAGGTACCTAGGGAGTCCATATAGTCTATCTCATTCCCCTCAAGCATATCATGACATGCAACGAGTGATAAATTATGGTGCTCAGGGGAAGAGGAGGGTGGTGAACCTGAAGGGGGAACATGGGGTGTATCAAGGTGGCCAGGAGATACATTCTCAACAAGGTCATGACTAGCTGGCATAGTAACCACAACATCCCCATAAGACCTCCCTACAGGAGCCGCATCAGAATCATGCACCTCAATAAGATCATTGTCTGAATCATAACAAACATCATCCTCATCAACACTCGTGTTAACAGTAAAGGTCTCACCTACCTCGAACTCCGTCGACTGAGTTAAAGGGAGAGGTGGATCAGGCAAGGTCATGTTAAACGTAGTGTTGTCCCTAAGGGCACTGGGTGAGGGTGGAGCAACAAGGGATGGAGCAGTTAGGGAAGGGTCAAGTACTGCCTCTAGTCCGGATTCTAGGGGAGTAAAAGACGCACCATCATCACACAAACAAGCATCATGTTTAGGAGAACTAAACCTAAGGTTGGCCTTATGTGATAGGTCAAACTCCCGCATTTTTTTTTCAAACTCAGCTTGTTGCTTTTTCATTGTCTCTATCATACTACTAATTCCAGCAAGGCCATCATCAGAAATATAATAAGGACAAGAAGTGTTGTCATGATCAGAACAATGGCAAGTTTCACACAAAGGAGGGGCATAATCAGGGATGTAAGGGACTGGATTGTAAGAATTAGCACAGCTAATATCAAATTCATAAGTATCCTGAGCCAGCCAATTAAGAAAATCCCATACTTCTTCAACATTTCTAGCATAAAAATCCCAATGCTCAAAAAGAGCAAGGGTCTCACAATTCACACCCTCATCGACAACATGCAATATTTCCCATTTCCCACATGAACATCCATAAGAAGCACATTGAGCAAGATAAGCATGTAAGCGATCCCAATAACGGTAAAATAATTCTTGCTCACATTGGGGAAAATAGAAAATTGCCATTGGAAATTTTTTTTTTTTTTGAATTTTGTTTTTTTTTTTTCCGAAATGGCCTAGTCTCGAATGCCTAAGTAAGCTTTAATATTGGAAAGCGCCAATTCCCCGGCAACGGCGCCAAAAACTTGTTGCAAAGAAAAGCAGAGTTTTAATATTTATAAACCCCAAGTGCAAGGTGTATCGTTGAGTACTTGGAGTGTCGTCCGCAGCGAATTGTGTTTCCAACTACCAGAGGTAACTAAAGCGTCTCAAGCTAGGCAGGATCGAAGGGTGAAAAGGGGGAACTAAACTACGTTATAAACACAGAAACAAACGACTTGGAGTTGTGATTTTACCAATGGATGAACCAACTAACCAAGACGAGTCCTAACCTACCCAAACCACACTACGAACTAGAGATAGTCGGTTGCATCATCAAAGACCACCCAAGCCCTCTCTCAAGGGTCATGAGCTAGTCTAACTCGCGTAACCACCTACTTTCGTGGGGTTAGTCGAATTAGACCACAAAACTAGCAACCCCAGACCTAACTCGATTCGGATACTACTTTCGTGTCCCGAACTCGGCCATTCCCTCTCCCACACTAGCCAATTGACCTCACCTCTCAGCATAAGTCAATCGCCCAAAAATATGGATGAAAACCCTCTCAGGCATTTCATCGAACACTTGGCGGGCGTGAAGGAAAACTCTAGGTTCTAGGCATAGATTGGGTATGGTTAGGCCAATTACAAGATTAATTAGCCATCCAGAGGCTAATCACAATCCAAGCCAACACAATCTACCAACTAAACATCAAAAACGAATGAAAACCTAAACTAACAAATAAGAACATGAACATGAAGAACGAAACAAAGGCAATGAAATAAAACGAATCTAAACAGCTAAATAACATGAATTAACGACAAAAACTAAACATATAAACCAAACAAAGCAATTACAAGAATTAAAACAACAAAATATAAATAAGAACAACGATGAAATAAAAAGAGAAAGAAGAGGGAAACTTATGCTTGAATTGATTGTAGAACTTGAAATCCATAAGCTTCAATCCCAAAATACCAACTACAATCCTAATCTAATCCTCCTATTAGGGTTTTTATTGGATAAATCTAACCTAAACTAACCTAGAAAAGTAGAAGAGAGAGCCCCCGAACAACGTCGAGAAAAGAGGATTAAATAGAAGGCAAGGCGGGCCGCGAATAACCGAAGGAAACAAGGGGAGGCACGACCGTGCCTAGGTGGCACGGCCGTGCCACGTGGCACGGGGTGGCCGTGCCACCTTGCTGGCCGGCTGCCCCAGCTGGCTCCCGTTTTTCCGCCTTTTCGCCTGTTTTGATCCTTTTCTGCCCTTTTTCGCGACATTTGCTTGGTTCAACTTATTGCCTGCAAGAATAAACAAAACAAGTAAAAATCTCAAAGAATACTTAATAAAACAAGAAAAAACTCTAAAGATTATATTATTATACGAGCTAAGATTAGGTGAAAAGGGCATGTAAAATGCGACAAATTATCACCTAACACATGCATACTAGAAATCGCAAACAAATAAGGGGAAAGTAAGGGTTGGGGCTAATCCATAATTCAACAACACATAGTCGGCATTAATCCCAACCTAAGTTAGGAGTTTTAGCCTGGAATCATCTTTTTAACAACAAACACAACATTCAATTCTATAACCATAACAAACCCTAAAATAATCAAGAGCAAGGGAGGAGAATTGAGAGAAAAGAACCTGGAATTAATTGAATGAATTAAAGGTAGAGTAAACTTCAATCCAATAGCGTAATCCAAAAGTATTAAAAATAAAACTCTCAAGCAAAACCTAAAAATCGCCTAAAAATGAAGTCTGAGGAAAGAAAACTGAATATCTCCCAAAATACCCCCCGAGGAAAATTTAAGCCCCAACGCGGGACAGGGGAGGTAGGGCCGTGCCACACGGCATGGCCGTGCATGCCACACGCTAACACGTGGCACGGTCGTGCCATATTGCGGGCCGGCTCGTCGTGCCACTTTCGTGTGGCATGGGCGTGCTACCCGACATGAAGTCTCCGTGCTCGAAATTTGGTGCTTTCGTGCGACGTTGAATGACCTTTTTCGCGGCTTTAAACTCGTCTCCTAAGCGCTCTTTTCTGCTAAATAACGTTTATCTTTTCGTTCCTTCAACACAGTCCCTGAAAGTATAGAAAGACGCTATATGAGTAAAATGTATGTTAAATGAGGCCGATTTGACCCTTCTTTAACACGATCGAATGTAAAAACACGGGAGAAAAGGAGTCAAATAGGGACTAAAATAGGGTCGAAATAGAGGTTTATCAATTTAGCTAAGCGACATGAAATTCAATGATTGGAGAAAGCTTATTTAAACTGAACGGAACTATTTTTTTAAAAAACATCTAAAATGCTAGCTCCACAATAGCCTAACTGATGATGCCAAAGGTCTCCAAAATCTTTGAAGGCTATGTTCACAGGAACTGGGACTGGTACAACAAGAACTAGGACTAGTAAAGCATGAACTAGGGCTATGTAGACAGGTTCTAAACTACAAGCTGCAACATGACCTAGAGGAGGCCTGCTGAAACGATGTAGTGGATGAAGAAGCATTTTCTGGTGTTATTGTTTTGAACACAGCCCCCCGTATTGCAATTGTTGCAGTTGCCCTTGTTATTGCTATTCCCATTAGCACCCCGTGACCTTGAGCATCCCCAGTGGTGGCAACAAAAGCTTGATGAACAACTAAATTACGATCTTTCTTATAGTTAAGACGTTGCTCATAAAAGAGCAATTTAGATTGTAAATCATCAAAAGAAGTAGAACCAGGGAGCATAGAAAAAGTGGTAATAAATGAATCATAGTCTTCAGGAAGACCAATAGTAGATAGCTGAGGTAACTCAAGATTAGAAATAGAGGATTGAATAATAGCTAGGACATCATCAATAGTTTTAATTGACTGCAAATTAAATAAGAATCCATAGATTGATTAGACCTCAAACTGACATTTGTCAAAATTCTTTTCAAATCAATGGCACATGCCAAACTAGCTAGATTAAATTGCGACTCTAATCATTATTGAACTTGCATTGAGTGTGAAAAATCACATATCTCGCTAAGGGCGTCCTTGGAAATAGTAGCAAATAGCCAGGCATGAACCCACTAATCAACCCTTAGCCAATAAGCATACCCTGGATTCGACGGAGACCACTGTGAACCATGGGCACATGAGATGGTGGCAGAGCAATTGACCCATCAAGCATTCCATGCAACTGATGCATAATGATGAGCCCTGTGAATTGAGTTTGCCATCAAAGGAAGTCATCGACTGATGCCAGCCGTTGCCACATAGGTTGTGACGTTGATAGTCCATATGATCAGTGGTAGCGGGGCAAGACCATCGAACGTATCCAGTGAATTACCCATTGGAGAAGCCTATGTTAGGTCTGTCAACAGGACCGGCCCAAAAGGATGTGAGGGATAGATCGGTGCAGTCAATGGCGGGACTACTGAGGAGGATCCAACGCCCGCAAAGGAAGGTGGGAGCGAATGCGAAGCAGTGGGCATCCAGATGAAGTAAGGCAACGGTTAGGAAAGCACCATAGTGAGAGGTGATGGTGGTGGCACGGGAAAGGCTACGTTGTGTAGAGGCTAAGACAACCGACAAGGAAGCCTTAGGCATTGGCTACGAGGTCAACACGACTAGGGACATTGGCATGGAATCATTGGAGAGTGTCGTTGAAGCCATGGAAGCCGACGGGTTAGAGGCGATCGGGAAAGGGGAAAAGGCATGGCGAAAGCCCTAGGCGATGGGATTTCTTGGATTGCAAGAAACACTAGGTAAAAACTCTAGGCACTGCGGAAGTTTTTATCAGGAGCCAAAAAAGTTTGGGAACCCTTTTTGGCTCTGATACCAAGTAAGATTTAGTGAGAGAATGCTTCACCCAAACTTGAGATCCTGACCTTGTACATGTAATAGAGAATACAAGTAAAGTTACATGTACATCCCTATATATCTTCAGTTAAAACTACTTCATAATGGCTTGGGCCACGGCAGAATAACCATAGATGACCAAAATGAGATCATGCGAGTATCACAGCATTGATTAAGACAATCTTCGTGCATAAGATAGGTTTCTAGTTCTCCAAGCCTTGACTTTTTTTTAAATAATCATTTTATCAATAAGCAGTTGGCAATCTCTTGCTGATAACCTTGAGGATGTGATAGGGGGACTAAGGTATTTAAAGGAAAGTGTGCCTTCAGCAAACCTAGATGAACGTATCAATTTTGCTTCTTTGAGGGTTCAGTTCCAGCCAATATTATTTGATATTTGGAATCATCAATGATAGCCATGAGGTTTGTGAAAATTCCTCAAAAGCCTCTCTTATAGGTTGCAAACTGATTATTAGCTGTACAAAAAACCAACAAATTATCTTTGAATGATAAATGGATGAACTCCAGTTGCTCGCAACCAGGATGAAATATGAAGTCTTTAAATTTATGTATGTATATTCATTAGCCTCGAAAAGGGTTCATGGCAATGCTAAACAATAATGGAGAAATGGGATCCCCTTGTTTAAAACACACCCTCCTTTAAAAATCCACGACTAGTACCATTTATGACAACGTATAGGCATACCATGATCGACTTTTTCAACAGAACAGTAAAAGCCATCAAAAGCTTCATCAATATAGTCCCAATGGATGGAATCACAAGTCTTTCTTCGATCAATCTTTATAGTGCATATAGAGCTATTTTCTTCCCTATTGTACTCTCTTAAGACTTCGTGGCATATCATCTCAGTATGCACCAACTCTATTCCTTTCACAAAAGCACTTTAATTGGCTTTGATTGATCGATTAAGTGAGTTAGAATCTCCTTAAGCCTTGCACGTATAACCTTGGAGATACACTTGTAGATAACAACTGAGTCACCGGCAATATGCAATTTTTCTTTTTGGGGGGGGGGGGGGAACCAAAATAGCAATCGAGGCACAGAGATCTTTGACCTGAGACAAGAACATAGCCTATTATTTCTAAACCTTTTTGGAAAGCTAAATATGTGTAATCACCCGATTCTTTTTAAAATTTAATTTTTCTATTGAACCAATACATATTAACACGATTATAAAATTGAAATAAAAATAAAAAAATGCATATTTATGTAATTCTACTGTTATAATACGTACATCTCCATCATATATTTTTTAAAGAGCAAACCTTGCACTTGGGGAAAAAATTCTTATCATTTAGGTTTGATTTTAAATTTATTTGCCTCGAAGAAAAGATTATATGAATTTGCCTAATTTTATTTTTTGACCTTTTATTTTTTGAATGTAAGAACATTAATTAGGATGAAATTCTACAAGAACTTCGATTTCCCCTCCCCAAAATAAAAAAGTTTTAACTTGAAATCAAACTAGTGTTTACACAACCCAATTTCATTGGTTTAAGCCTGGAACTAAAAGATTGTCATCCATCCTGATTAATTAAAAGAGAATCTAATCATTCACGCCTGGTTGTCTCCTAATCAAAAATAGCGAATGGCGGTTTTCTCACATGACAAGTGAAGGCTACTTGATTACTTAGCAAGCATCCTTATCTACTAATTCATTAATTTTTTGGCGGCTATTCTATATAAGTTAAGATATCACTTCACAAGGCCATCATGTATAACCCCCAAAAAAATGTATAAAAAAAAAATCATCAACTTGATATTTCATTAATTTTTTGCCTACCGCTAATGACATATATTGATAGGGATCGGCTAGTACCCATGGAGAGACTTTTTGGCTAACCCATCTGGCCCTCGATTAACCTCTCAGTATCAGTACTATACCCTCACAGACAGTCCAGCCTTGTTCATAATTATCAAAAAATAATAATTTCTTTATATATATATATATATATATATATATAATGTATTAATATATTTATCTTAGATTTTGAAATCATGACATGGATGCCATAACTCTACTTGATTCTTTTACATTTACAGTGTAGACAGTTACATAATGTGTTCATAGAAGATCTGTTAAAATAATGACCGGATTGGTTGGATTAGATTACAGCCATGTCGAGGCAACAACAAGATACCGTCTTCTCGACCCCTAGCCCTGGACAACCCTCATGGAGATTGGAACACCATCGACCTCGACCCACCCCTATAGGCAGCCTTCGGGATTGGGCCAAACCAGACCCTGCCCGTGCACAACATGGCATTCCTACGTAAAATATTGTTGAATTTTACATATATTAATTTGGTATTTAGCAAAGAGTCATGTATATAAACTCAAATGAGGTTCCAACCAAAATAAATTGACAACAGGTGGGGTAACTCACAAGTTTATATACACGATTAAGCCCTTGAATTTCATCAATGTAGGACAATATCCACTATCATATTCTTTGAATCTTATTAATGTGGGATAATATCCACTTGTCTATCCTCATTGTGAAGTTTAAAAATCAAACTCAACATCTTTACTAAGTGGGGATCAAGCAATAATAGAAAGTTAAATTACACAAAGGAAAAGAACAATGTATAGTTATGCCAGATATTTGCTAGATATTATGAGAAACAACGGAGGAAACGATAGATGAGGATTGAAGTTGTACATATTCTCTCACTGAATATGTACAAGGATGCAACTTATATACAAGCTTTGCTTCTCATAATATCCAGGAAATATCTAGCTAAGCCTATATGGATAGATACATTTGCTGCTAACAACCTCTTAACAGATTGAGCTGAGCAGGATAACAACCTAACAACCTTGATGAGGAGAAGCCAACGATGATGATAACCACGATCCTCAACAACCCCCCCCCCCACCCTTCAAGGTGGAATTAGTGGTGTGTCCATCAATCCCAGCCTTGAAAGTCAAAAAAATTATGTTGTAGTTGACCTAGAGGCTTTGTCATTAAGTCAGCCAACTATTCTTTTGAAGGAACCTATAAAGGATGAAGGAACCCTTCTAAAACTTTGTCCCTTGTGTAGTGATGATCTATCTTCAAGTGTTTAGTTCTCTCATGAAAGACATGATTCTCAACAATGTGCATGGCTGCTCTAGTATCACAGTACATGGTAATTGGTAAAGAAAAAAGAATGTGAAAATCTTGCAATAAGTCTGAGATCCATTCAATCTTAGAAGTAGTAGCCAACATTGCCCTATATTCAGCTTCAACTGATGGCTTAGCTACTGTCTTATGTTTCTTGGTTTTCTATGAAACCAAAGAGGAACCTAAGAAAATGCAGTAGCTAGTGGATGATCTAGTTGTCAATTTGCAAGTTCCCCAATCAGCATCATAGTATGTTGTTAATTTCAAATTACAGTTTGCTGGATAGTATAAACATGCATTGGTTGTACCTTTTAGATACCTTAAGACATGTAAGGTAGCCTGGTAATAAGTTTTTGCATGTTCTTGCAAGAATTGGCTTAAATGCTGAATTGCATATGATATATCTGGTCTTGTCAGGGTTAGATAAAGTTGTCTCCCTACTACTCTCCAATAGGAGGCAGGATCGGCTAAAGGAGGACCAGAAATATACAAAAGTTTCAAACCCTGTGGCAAAGGGAACTTTGCAGGCTTTGCTGCAATTAATCCCGCATCACACAAGATGTCCAGAATATACTTCCTTTGATTGAGGAAAGTACCAGTGTTGGATCTAGCAATTTCAAAGCCAAAAACGTATCTGGCAAGACCCCAATCTTTGATGGTATAGGCTGAGTGAAAGTCTTGCTTGATCTGATGTATGCCATCAATATTATCTCCAGTAATCAAAAGATTATAAAAATATACCAAGATGAATATATGCTTGCCATTGTTATTATGAGAGAATAAGGAGTAATCATTCTTAAACTGGCTAAAGCCCTTTCCAATCAAGAATTTTGTTAACTAGAGACTCCATTGTTTGAAAGCTTGTTTTAAACCATACAAGGGCCTTTCCAACTTGCATACGTGACCTGAGGAAGCCTCTGTATAGCCTACAGGAGGCTGCATGTAGACTTCCTCATCAATGAATCCATGGAGAAAAGCACTATTAATGTCAAGTTGATAAATTGGCAATTTTGTGATTATTTTGCATTGACTAAATCAAGTGATTTCCACAATACACTTTTACTTTTATTTTTTATTACAGGTAATTTGAAAGGTCAAAATAAAGTACAATTAATATCAATGCAAAAGTAATACAAAGAAAGCAATTTTAATACATTCTGCAACCAGCTCTTAGGATACTGAACAAAAATGATGTCAAAATCTTTTTTGTACTTTTGAACTGTATTGGATATCAAAACATAACATAACATCAACCGCATATCCTAAATTCTTAAAAACTAGTATTTTCGTAAGCAAGCGAGGGAGAGAATCGTTTTTAAGAACTACCTTTAAAGTCTCGTATGCTAATACGCAAAGGTCTAAAAGGCTCCATGTTCTAAAAGAATCCTCAACCTCGTAAAGAAGACTCCAATACAAAATATTATTACTTATTGATTTATTGACGCTTTTAACTCGCAGTCCCTAAATCTATGAGTCTCTTTACAATAATTGAATTCAAAAGAAGTGCACTACCCATTATTCAAAAGAAGTGCACGACCCATTATTCATTTTACTTCACAATTCTTGCTCATGTGCCTGTCCCCCCTATGCCACAAAAGAAATGTACTATGAAAAAGCTTTAACAAGAACAAAAAATTTGCAGCACTATCGCAATGAAATTTAGACCTCATAAATTCTTCAGACAAGAATTATCAAAAAATCTCATATCACTCTTTGGTGGTCGTCACAAGTTGTTTCTTAGTTGGCATTGATGAGATGAAAAAGAGGCTGAAGTGAAGCTGAGTTGATAGAAAAAGTACAGAGGGTCCTGCAAAAGCGAAATCATGAAGCAATCAGCAAATAAAGCGTAAATGGAGTGGCCCATACGATGGTACCTGCAAGCTACGATGGCCACTGGTTCAGGCTTCATCCTCAGCCCGTATTTGGTTTTATTTCTGTTAGCAAACAATTATTTCTTGACTCATGCAAGAATATAATAAAATGAAAACAACCAAGTTATCTTATTGTTTGCTTGTTAACTTTTTCCTTAGATTTGTAATACAAAATGACTTTTTGAGAATTTTTGACATAGTTAAAAAAGCTAACTTAATATTTGGTAAACAACTTAAAGGTCAGTTTACAAAGACAGACAGCTTTTTGTAAGTAATTGTTTGTTTAAAACAAGATTGCCCAAGTCTTTAGCAAAATTACAAAGCATGCCACTAATATAATCAAAAATCTTGATTTCTTCTATTCACATAGCGCTGTCTTCAACCTCTATTCTCCCTCTCCGTGTTTTCCGACATCAGAGCAAGCAAAAAGGATGCATATAAATTGAAAAAGAAAAATACTTGAAAAGATTAAAATAGATGAAAATATACAAATTTTAATTCATAACCAAAAAAAAAAAAATCCTCAAATGAATAAAAAATAAGGTCGTGAGGTGTGGACATCACATGGAAACATATAAATTGAAATGAAAATAAGATAAATAATGAATACAAAATTTGCAATATTAGTAAAACACAAGGTTCCAAGGATTAAATTAATTTTTACATATGACAGAAATTTAATTCGTTTTGAAAAGAAAATAAAATGGCCAATAAATTAAAAATTATGTTCAACAAATAAGTACTGTAGAGGGAGGGCATAAACAGAATTCTAATAAACCATCTTTTTAGATATAGTTAATTTTACCAATCACTTTTTCTATAAACAGCTAATTCAAACAGTTAATACACAACCAATTCAAACAGCCGACAGCTAACTACCAATAGAAACAGCTAACAACTAATTGTCAAACATGACATATATTCATTAATCGAGTGATCTACAAATGATGATTTTTTTCTTTATTTCTTTACGTTGGAATTCATTCCTCATATTTGAGTCCTTTCAATTTTTACTTTTCTGTTATATTCATCTATTTGTTGTAATTTTCCTCTCTTCTAGATCATTAGCTAATCATCGTATAAACATGGTGACAAGACCTTTTCTAAACCTCTTTTTTTTTTTGGGGGGGGGGGGTAAGGAATTAAATTTCCTTAACGTAACAAAACTTTCCCGTGAAAATGGTATATACAAACCTAAGAGCATCTGGAGGTGAAGTTACTTTCTAGAAAAGAGCATCTGGAGGTGAGGTTACTTTCTAGAAAGGGTTCTTCCAATTTCCTAGATCTGAATTTGTGGAAACTATACAATATTTATCTAATTGATTTCTTTTTTACTGCACAAGATAATGAGATATATCAATGTCATCCTAGTCCTAACAACTTCAAAAATTGGTTTGCTGGGGCACTTAGGATTACTTCAAATGATTGAAATGACAATTTATAACACCAAAGGCACATCTTTCTTTTCAGGAAGTCCGAACTGAATAACAAATTGTGAAGTTTAACTATACACAACATCTTCATCAAATGGGGTCAAGCAAGAATGGATATAGAGTTAAATTACACGAAGCAAAAGAACAAAGTATAGTCGTCAACTTAGCCATTATAATTATTGAAGTGTTTTGAGATTTCAATATCGAGAATCCAGAATGGTTTTTTTGGGGGGCGGGAGGAGGGAGCGTGGACGCGCTGCGAGCCTGCGACATCAATTCAGGCTCATACTTCCATACTAAATGTTAATTTCTAAATTTGATAAGAATACGAGATGATCCTTTATGAAAATACAAAAGAGGATTTTAAAGGTCGGTTCAGTGAGCCAAGACCCCAATCTTAGTTCGGCCCTATTTAAGTTCAGGACTCTTGTCTTATAGAGTTAATTCATATCAACCCTAAGAAAAAACCTTTACCATGTCCTGACCCACAAATTTTGAGGGTTGGACTGCTCAGGTTATGCTGATTTTGAACTCGCTTGTCAAGTCTAATTTATAACCTAGTCTATTGAAGGTGGAAAGGGGTGCAAAAATAGAATTGACTATTTTTCTTTTTTTTTTTTTTGGCAAGAAGGGAAGGTACAATTTCATTAACCATTAATGTGTCATTCGACATCGAAAACATAAAATTGACATAAACAAATGCAGTCTTTACCATCAAAATAAAATCCTAACTCTAGGAGATCTAATTTAATATACATCGAATGCTTGGCTTCCCACACATATTGCTTTTTCTCAATTATGTAAGAAGACATGCATGGTAATGTTTTTCTTGATACTACATTTATGGCTATTCTGCAATGAAGAAAAGGAGACGCTAAATTTTTGAGGGAGGACCCCCATATGAGGTGAGGTGTCTTTGGGGCTAGAATCTCATCTTAAATGGCATTTTCATTTTTGTTAAGTTGTCCACTCTATATTTGAAGGTGTCTCCATTTCTTTTCTCATCTGCTGTTGCATTAAATATGCCCTTAGGCTACGACAACCATTATTGCATTTGTGCTTTCATTTGCTTTTGTTTATTCTTGGGTGCACAACCGTCTATCTTGCTTCGTTGATTGCATTTATGGCATTTCATTTTTCACGTCATAAATTCCCGAGAGAAAAAGGGGCTAAATAGGGTGTTGGTACAACAAATACCTTCGGGGCCATGATCTGTTTTGGCCATTAAGTATCTGGATCTTGCAACCATGAATTTATCTTTTAAATTTTAATTTGTCGTGCTTTTAATTATTTATAATTTCTCAACAATTAAAGAATTCAATTCAAGATAATCTTGTTAACCTGAGTAAAGGTAAACGGTAGGAAGAGATCTCATTGAACTGTCCTATATTGATTTTCTTATAGTATGTAATTTAAACAAAAAGGAAGTTGTTATCTCGGATAGATAGAGATAACCTGTTTTACTTTCTAAAATGTTGGTTCTTCTTCTTTTTCATTAAATCAATGTTTTTTGTCATTTAAAATTATCAAATTAGTGATAAATTTTATAAATTATTGAGTTTCAAACCCTAGAATACATGAGTTATTTCGAAGGATAAGGAAGTTGTACTCTGAAAAAACTTTAAAAAGAATTAAAAACTTGTACTATGAAAACAGCTTTAATTGTTCTATCACATATTTCTTTCTATCACTTACCATTTATACAAATAATGTTACACTAACATGTATACTATCGATTAGAAAAATGTACTCTGAAAAAAGCTTTAAAAAGAATTAAAAGCTTGTAGCATTTTGCAATGAAATTTAGACCTCAAAAATTGTTTCTTAGTTGGCATTTATGAGATGAAAAAGAGGCTGAAGTGAAGCTGAGTTGATAGAAAAAGTGCAAAGGGTCCTGCAAAAGCGAAATCAAGAAACAATCAACAAATAAAGCGTCAATGGAGTGGCCCCTAAGAATTAAGATGGCACCTGGAAGCTACGATGGCCACTGGTTCAGGCCGTCACCTATTTGGTTTTATTTCCGTTGACAAACAATTATAGAGAAGCTGTCTTCGTCGAGAAAACGATCAAATGAAAACAATCGAGTTGTCTAACTCTCATCAATTATTTCTTTAGTAAGGGTAGATACTCCTATAAATTATAAGGTAGTCTCGAATTTATAGATTTGGTCTATTATTTATGATAAATTTTTTTTTAACTTTTCTAACATTCATCTCCTATATAAAAGCAATATTGTGAAGATGTTGCTTTTTTGAATTTTCGTAATTTTAAGATTATGAACTGTTAGATTATTTGAATATGTAATCATAACCACTAATAGAAAATACCATTATAATTACAAAATATAATATGTCTTAACTTTTTCTTCTTTTCACAACAGAATCTCTAAACTTCCTTTTGAAAAAGGAAAAAAAAAAAAACCCATTTCATTGATAACTTCACCTTTCTTAATATTAGTCCTCCCCTCTCTCAACTATTTTAACTTAACTGTCCCAGCTGAATGAAATTTATTTATACCACTGTTACAAAAAGCACTCCTCTTAATGCTTTATGCTCTCTCTCTCTTCATGTTTCTTTGGGTGAAGATAAAATTTTCCAAGATGCGTCAATGATTGTGTCTAAGTGACACTCTTTTTGCATGTTCGATTCACAATCACTAAAAAAGTTGTTGTATGATGTTCAAATTTTAATTCTAATAGATAATTTTTATTTTTTTAATCATTTCCCCAATGTTGTGTGTTTGATCCTAAAACTTATTCATTCTTCTTTCTGTATTCTTTTTGAATTTGAAGGAATTAGAATACACCAAGAAGAAGTGTATATTGATCGAGGGTCTGTTCAGAGTTTCTTGCTCGTTCCCTTTGCTCTACTTCTACCTAAATTCATTTTATGATGTCCCAAATTTTATTTTTAGCTTCGGATATCCAATAAAAGTACACCTACCATAATATACAACTATCATAATTGAAAAAAATAACCAGCAAAATATGATATGAAAATTTGGCTTAAACAATGCAGCTGATTATTTGGAGTTTTTGCTTAAACACTTCGAGTTATGGAATAAAAGAGAAATTAACAACTAAAATATTATTATGACACAAGGTCTAAAAGTACCTTTTCCTAGCTCCTGCCTAAAAAAACGAAAAGGAGTTTTAAAAAATAGATATTTAAAAAAATTTAAATTATATGAAAACTGTCATTTCTTTTTTTTTTTTTGGAGTAAGATCACAAATATAAAAATTAGTATTATTTTTACGATCACTATTTTAAATTTTGTTGAAAATTACTCTCCAATAAATTTACAGAAGACAATTCTTTATATAACTTTATAGAAATTGTGCTTGCAATATGTACATGAGCAAAAATGAGCAACACATATTATTAGGAGTTTATGGCCATCAGATCTAATTCCTAACCAATATGCATCATTAACATATGCTGATAATTTCTACAAAATTACAGCTTCATTGAAAATTTTAAATCAGGGAAAAAATCTGATCAAAATCTTTAAAAAACTTCCCTTGCTTGAAAAAATTGTACCTACTATAATTAAAAAAGATGATCAAAAGTTTCCAAAGATTCTCCCTTAACTAAAAAATATATATATCACAACCATTATAATTAAAATATTCTCCTGCGATTGAAAAAAAGTTACAGATACCATAATTAAGCCTATTAGTTTCTACAAATTCACACTTCACAATATCAATAGAATTTGATTTGAAAATTCAAATAAGGAAAAAAGTTATAACCAAAAACTTCAAAAGATTTTGATTTTGATTGAAAAATTACAAGCACCAGTATTCTCCAACGACTGAAGAATAAAATTACAACTGTCATAATTAAAAATATTAATTTCTACAAAATTCATACTTCATACTTTTAGTGGAATTTTTACTTTATTTCAAAATTTAAATTAGTTGATAAAAAATTTCAAATTAGAAAAGAAAATCTGATCAAAAGTTACGAAAGATTATCCCTTGATTGGAAATACAAACTAAAAACAATTTTTTTTGATAGGAAAAGGGGGGGGGGGAGGGCATTATATTAAATTGTCATCAATGTATGCGTATATATATCGTCTGAGGCCCTGGATATAATGTCTCCAGGGACTATAGATTCCCAAAACGCACCCTCTACACTGTAAGGTTGTCTATGGGCAAGGTCATGGGCTACCTTAAACGTACCCCCTCTTTTAACAAAAGACCAAGAAACTAAATCAAAATTATTAATGAAAGTCATGATGTCTCTAATAAAAAATCCAACAGCAGTGCCTTGAATCTAGCCAGATTTAAGCATATAGATCAAAGGAACATAGTCGCCTTCCATCACAATATTACAAGGCCCGAACTGGAAGGCGCACTTCATAGCATACAGGCAAGATTTAGTTTCCTCAATGATGGGTCCGGCAGCGTCATTGCCATGCTTGGCCCTAGTAAGAAGAACATCTCCATTATGGTTTTGAAGTACAAAACCAGAACCAAAGAAGACGCTATTTACTGAGGCACCATCAAAGTTCAACTTCAAATAACCTGTCACAGGAGGTTGCCATGTTTCTTGATGTTTCACCACCAAAGGAGAGGACTCATCTTCCCTAAAGTGATGATAGCTAGCGACAAAATCAATGGCCTTGTTCCCCAGAAAGCTCAGGATATGATCAGGTTTACCAAAGATAAAAGTGATTCCATGCATTCCAGCATTCCCACATGACTGACAGGAAATTTCTAAAGTGATTAGGATCAAGAACCCGTTTCGCTTTTTCCAAGTAGTCTGCTACAGTAAAGAAATGTCATCCCATAGTTTAGTATCAAAATCACATCATTGCCATACCTATGACACAAGTAGGCATTCTAATATTGCATGGGTATTTGTTCCCTCTACATGTCCACAAACACTGCAGCTTATGGCAAAGCTCAGTACAAGCCTAGCAATGGCATCGACAGAGGGAAAAACCCCAGTTGCCATGCGCCACCTAAATAATCATATGCGGGGGGGATTACAGTGTCAAATAGCATTCCAAAGGGAGTTGTCCTGCACTGATGAAGATCTAACACTAGCATGAGAATCTGAGGCAAGCATATGGTTTGCAGACCAAACAGTAAAATGGCCTTGGGAATGATAATGCCAGATTAGCTTGTCAAATGGCCAACAATACCAAAGCGGGATGCTTAAAATGAGCTCAGCAACACAGTCGAGAAAGATCTGGCACACCAACTCAGCCTGCCAACTGATTAACCTCTATTTTGACCTCATTTCAGATCCTATTGGATCCCTATTTCTCACGTTTTTATGCCAAATCTAGATGAGAAAGGCTTAAATTCACCTCCCTGGATTCAATTGTGCATATAATTTGGCTTACCCGTATTTTCAAGAGAAATCTTCGGGTCGTGATAGGAAGGACGAGTTTGGCAATGAATTACGAGAAGATTGAGGTCTAATGATGCCCCAAAAGCTAAAGGAAGATGGGTAGAACACCGCACGATCGTGCTGCTGGAGTGCACAGTCGTGCCACAGAGGCCGAAGCTCTGCAGTGGCTAGCTGCAGGAGGTGCATGGCTGCCTGTGCGTCTAAGCACGACCGTGCGTCGGCCCACTGTCGCGTGACTTAAGTGATTTTTCGGCCAGTTTTTGGGTGATGCTTAGTTTTCTCTAGGTTTTCTCAAAAGCTTTTCCCTTAGGTGATTTCTAGGCTATTCAAGAGTTGAGTGCTCAATACTTTTGATTTACTTTTGGATTGAAGTTGGTTCTACCGTTAATTCATGCAATTAATTCAACGTTCTTCATCATAATTCTCCCCCTCTTGTTCTTAACTGTTCCAGAGTTTGGATGCCGTGGTTATTGAATTGAGTTTGGATTATCGTTGTAAACATGATTGTAGGCTAAATCCTCCAACTTAGGCTAGGATTAACGCCGAATATGTATGGTTGAATCATGAATTGGCCCAATCCCCGCTTTCCCTTTGTTTTGTAATTGCGAATTCCACTATGCAAGCCACATGCTCGATGAAATGCTCGAAAGGGCATTCATCATCTTTATTAGGGTTCACGGGAGCGTTGAGAGACGAAATCTTTACTTAGTGCGACTTAGTAGACAATTAGGGTTTTAATATGAAAATAATTAAGATCCTAATTAGGATTTGAAATTATAGACCTTATAATCCTTCAACTTTTAGTCCCATGAGAATAGCCACTATAGTTATAGGATTAGCATTTGACCATCGAGAGAGGAAGGAGATTGACTTAATTGACAATCAATCCATTTGTGATGCATGCTTGGGAATGTTTGGTGGGGCTAGTAACTGATTCACTAGCATAATCGTGTTGTTAATTCCAACCTAGGTGTTTACTCTTCTGCTGTTTATTCCATCTTTTAGTTGTTATTGTTTCCCTTAGTTAAGCTACAAACTCCAGTCATGATTGTCTCGCTTGGGTAGAATAATCTAGTTCTATTAGTTGAAAGCGAAATTCCCTGTGGATTTGACCTGTACTTGCCGGTTGCTTGCCACAGCTATGCCGTGCACTTGTGGTACTATTTAAGACTTAACAAGTTTTTAGCGCTGTTAACGGGGAACTTGCGCCTTTCAATATTAGAACCGATTTGAGTACTCTAGACTAAGATCTTCTTTTTCTTTTTGAATCTTCGTGTTCTTCCTTATTCTTGCTTGAAACTGTTTATGCCATGGTAATATTTACTTTGTATGCACAGGAGGAGCCAAGGAACTCAAAACGTTGCCCCACTCGACCCTAAAATCAAAGCGACCGTGCGATAATGAGGCGGCGAAGCGAGGAGAAGGAGGAAGGTGGAAGTTCTGGTGGCTGAGTAGGACCAGGAAGTGCTTCGAGACTATGCCCTGCCACAAGCATCGGGCATAACTTCTTCCATAGTTAGCCCCGCAATCGAGGCTAACAACTTCGAGCTCAGTCCCGCCTTAGTTACCTTTGTGGAGAGGGGTCAATTCGGCGAGCACCCCTCGGATAACCCTAATTTGCACCTTCGCAAATTCCTTACAAAGTGTGACACCATCAAACTCAACGGGGTGTCCACCGATGTGATCCACCTGCGGCTCTTTCGTTGCTCTCTGAAGGATAGAGCCAACCTTGTTGGAAGAGATGGCTTCCAACAACTATCACTGTTCAAGTGAGAGGGCCGCCCCTAAGAGAGGTGGTGGCAGACATAAGGTGGACGATGTGACGCTCCTAGCCAGCAGGGTGGATGCCCTTACACAGCGACTGGATGAAGTGGCTGCCCCATCAGCCACTCCTGCGGGGTCATCAATGGGGGCCTATGCATATTGTGAGGCCTGTGGTGTATAGGGACATACCCCCGTTGAGTGTTACAATGCTCCCCCTGGTATTTAACACGTCAACGTTTTCCACAATTACAACCCACCACCACAAAACAACCCCCAACCCACCATCTATTGCTAGGGTTGGAAGAGTCAATTGAACCCTCTCTACAAAAATCCCAACCCTTATCTCCAGAGTTCTATCCAGCTACCTAGTTTCTACAACAGAAGTCCCTATAATCCACCCTCTCCATCTCCTGAACCTAAACCCCACCTGGAGAGCCTCATGGAGCGCTTCATAGCGACCTAAACCAAGACCAACAAGACCCTTAGTGAGTCAATCAACCTGCTGACCTCCAGGTTTGATGATATGGCCGCCCATCAGTACATAATGGACATACAGATCGCCCAGATTACCCAACAGGTGAGCCACCTGTCTAAGCCCTAAGGGCATCTACCTAGCCAGCCCGAGACTAATCCCGGGGGTCACGCCAATGCCATCTCCATGGTGGGAGAGGGCTTAGAGGAGAGCCTGGTGATGGTTCTCCAGGAGGTAGTTCTAGTTCCTGATTCTACAGGAACAAAGAGGCAGAAGAAAGAAGAGAATCTGAGCTCTTCTGGGGAGATTAGCCCTCTACCTCCTGCTCACACTTACCAGCCCCAGTGCCTTTTTCTCAGCGACTGGCATGGTCTAAGCTATCTCAGTTTGAACCTAGACTCGCGCAATTCCTGGAGACCCTACACCGAATCTATGTCAGTAGTCCTTTCTTGGAAGCTCTCAATGATGCACCTGCCCATTTGAAGTTTTTAAGAGAGCTCCTGTCTAAGAAGGGAGAACCTGGGGACGCTTCAGTAGCCCCCATTAGCGAATCCTACAGTCGCTCTTATAGAGGCGATCGCTATCGTAACTACAGGATCCTGGCAGTTTCTCTATCCCATGCTGCATAGGGGATACGCAGATTGAGAGAGCCCTTTGCGATCTGGGCGCCAGCGTGAGCCTCATGCCGCTCTTTCTCTCTAAGAAGCTGCAACTACGGGAACTTACTTCCTCCAGCATGACTATTCAGCTAGTAAACTGCTCCATCCGGCAGCCTGTAAGCATTCTGGAGGATGTCCCGGTTCAGGCGGGCACATTTCTCGTCCCATGTGATTTTGTCATCCTTGACATGGACGAGGACTTCCCGACCCTCCTCATCTTAGGTTGCCCATTCGTTGCGACTACGGGGGTGGTGTTTGACGTACTGACCGGCACCATAACCTTCACTATGTGTGGAGAACGAAGTGCTTTCTGCTTTCCTCCACCCATACCACCTCCTAACCCTGGTGCCCATTCGACTGCTACAGCCCCTGCTCTCTCCACTCCTCCTCCACTGGCCCGCATGCGGAGCTTACTGATTGGGGTGACGAACCCCATATGAGGACGATAGCCTTGCCTTCTCGACCCCCATTGACAACTCTTGCATTCAGAGGGCCTCTTTGGGAGACAGACATTTCTTAGGTAGCGCTGATTTCTGATTTCAGCCCTGGGGAGGTGTTGGATGTATAGCCATTTGATGTTTCAACTATCCCACCTCCCTCGTCTTGCCGTCATATCTCTCCTGAGGTAAGGGTCAAGCTTGGGGCCTAAAACAAGCGCTTCTTGGGTGGAAACCCAAGGCATTTATCACTTCAAAAAAAAAAAAAAAACCTAGTTTGTCACCCCCCCTTTTCCCTCCCCCTTTCACCCTTCGATCCTTGCATTACCCTTTCCATTGCTCTTTTTCTGCATCTTTTTCATTGGCGACAATGAAAATCTTAAGCATGGGAAGGTGAGCTTATCGCTCTTTGGGTAAAATCGCGGATCCTAAGGTTGGGTCGGTTGACGTCACTTACATTCACATCATATAGATAGGACTTCATATAGTTTCACTAGGTTGTTTTTACATATTTTGTTTATTAGAGCATGTAGCTTAAAGCATATAAAATTAAATTTTGCATCCCAAAAGGAGAAATGATCGAGCTGGGCATACATAAGCTTTCCAGATACTATCTCTCCCCTTCTCTGCATTATCCTTTATATGTTTTACTGTTTTCTTGGTTAGTTTATGAAAACCCCTCTTATGAGAGAATAAAAGGGGTCCTGATTGATCGATCATGTTAATTTGTGCATTGAAATGTGGTTTGTTTTGGTGTGATTTTTATGAAAACTGTGTTTGACTTTGCCATCCGTGGTCTCTTTGCCCTATGTTACATGCCAATTACCCCCAAGACGTGTGTGGTCTGATTGACTTTGACAAGTGGGACATCTATTGGAGTAAGTCACTTGACTGTGGTAGGTTTACCTGTGAAATTTTTGAACCTAATGACTATTCATTACATATAGTCTCTACTTCCTTTCTTGTGTGACTCCTCCATGATGCATCTTTAGAACTTGGTCTTGTTCTCTTTGAAATCATAGTTAGCATTTGTATGTGTTAATATGATTAAGGCAATCTTTGTTCGAATAACCACATGAGCCAAAAAGCCACCCGTTATTGCTTACTGCTTCCTTTGCTAGCCCTTTGTGCCTTTCCCGTGTCTTTGTTGTTGTAACTCATCCACTATACACTCGGCCTATGTATACCTTCTTCACCCTTGTCGAGGTCTAGCAGAACAACACTTCCACATGATAGTTGGGTATGCTTAGGAAGTCAATTCAATTTGAGCACTATATTAGTGGTTTATGTTGGGGGATTGCAAATTGATTTTTGATGTCTCCAACGCTATCCACATTTCAATATTTTTGCTTCTCTTTGAAGGGGAAAAAAATTAAAAAAATAAAAAAACAAAAAGAAAAAAAGAGAAATAGAGAAGTCGCGAATAAGGTGGTTAGCATGAGACCGTTGCAATAAGCTTATTTGATCCCTCCTTTGAGGTTTTTGTGGGGTTGCTACTTGATTTACAATTGTGATATGAAGTTGTAATCTTAACGTTGGTTATGGAAATGTTCTCACTCCCTAGTCTTTTGACTGATAGCTCCACTTTTCCTAAATAATTCCACTTCTCACCCTTTACCTTAACCCCATTACAACCTTAAATGCAAGTCCTCATGATCGATATATTGCATTTTGCACAAAGTGGTGGAGAATTGAGAATTTTATCAAGCATATGGTAGTTTGCCTGATTGGACGGAGTATTGAGTGTAGCCTTATTATATTTTGCAAACACATTGAGGGGAGTGTTTCCCCATTTAATGTTTTCATAAAAGCTTTCTCCTATAAAATATTTTCACAAAATCCTTTTTTATGGTTCTCTTGAAGTCAGCCTCTCTATGGGTAGGAATGCCAGTAGATGTAAGGTTGCCTATAGCTAGATCTCCCCAGGCCTCACGAAAGTAGGACCCATACTGGGAGGTGGTGGTGGTGGTGGTGGTGGTGTTGTTGTTGTATTAAGGGGAGTGTTCCACTTTATCTTAAAGTGAAGTCTTACCAGTCTTGTTTACTCACCATTTGTTGAGGAAAGTCCTGTCATACTATGTGTTTCAACATTGGGGTGTTTGGGGTGTCTCATTTGTGTAGGCTGATTTATGAATGGCATTGCGTACGTTTTATCAAGATTACTTTTCACACCTTAATTTGACCACCTCTCATGCATGAATCAGCGTGATTTATTGATTTATCATACCTTCCTTGAAGAGGGTGTGTTTAGAGGTCTTCCCTGATCTTTCAAGAGTAGTCTTGCCTGGGGACAAGCAAAAGATAAGCATGGCGAAGTGATAAACCTCTATTTTGAACTCATTTCAGATCCTATTTGATTCCTATTTCTCATTTTTTACGCCAAATCTAGATCAAAAAGGCTCGAATTCACCTCCCTGGATTCAATTGTGCTTATAATTTGGTTTATCCTTACTTTCGGGAGAAATCTTCGGGTCTTGATAGAAAGGACGACTTTGGCAATGAATGACGAGGAGATTGAGGTCTAATGAAGCCCCAAGAGCAGAAGGAAGATAGGTAGAAGAGCATGACCATGCTGCAGGAGTGCACAGCCGCGCTGTAGAGGCCAAAGCTGTGCACTAGCTGGCTGCAGGAGGCGCACAGCCGTGCTCCCTCCAGTGCGTAGGCGCACGGCTACCCGTGTGTTTAAGCATGACCGTGCGTCGGCCCGCTGTCGTGTGACTTAAGTGATTTTTCGAGCAATTTTTGGGGGGATGCTTAGTTTTCTCTAGGTTTTCTCAAAAGCTTTTCCCTTAGGTGATTTCTAGGCTATTCAAGAGTTGAGCGCTCAAAACTTTTGATTTACTTTTGGATTGAAGTTGGTTCTACCATTAATTCATGCGATTAATTCAAGGTTCTTCATCTTAATTCTCTCCCCTCTTATTCGTAATTGTTCTAGAGTTTGGATGTTATGGTTATTGAATTGAGTTATTGGATTATTGTTCTAAATATGATTGTAGGCTAAATCCTCCAACTTAGGTATGGTTGATTCATGAATTGGCCCAATCCCCGCTTTTCGTTTGTTTTGTAATTGCGAATTCTACTATGCACGCCACATGCTCGATGAAATGCTTGAAAGATTCATCATCTTTATTAGGGTTTATGGGAGCATTGAGTGACGAAATCTTTATCTAGTGCAACTTAGTAGACGATTAGGGTTTTAATATGAAAATAATTAAGATCCTAATTGGGATTTGAGATTATAGACCTTATAATCCTTTGACTTTTAGTCCCATACGAATAGGCGACTATAGTTATAGGATTAGTATTTGACCCTCAAGAGAAGGAGGAGATGGACTTAATTGACAATCTATCCATTCGTGATGCATGCTTGGGAAAGTTTGGTGGGGCTAGTAACTGATTTACTAGCATAATCATGCTGTTAATTCCAACCTAGGTGTTTATTCTTCTGTTTTTTATTCTATTTTTTAGTTGTTATTGTTTCCCTTAGTTACGCTACAAAACTCCAATTGTCATTGCCTAACTTGGTAGAATAATCTAGTTCTAGTCGTTGAAAGCAAAGTTCCCTATGGATTCGACCCGTACTTGCCGGTTGCTTGCTACAGCTACGCCATGCACTTGCGGTACTATTTAAGGCTTAACAAGTTGATGGCACCGTTACCGGGGAACTTGTGCTTTTCAATATTAGCACCGATTTGAGTACTCTAGACTAGGCTCTTTTTTTCTTTTTGCACCTTCTTGTTCTTCCTTATTTTTGCTTGAAACTATTTACGTCGTGGTAGTGTTTGCTTTGTATGCACGGGAGGAGCTAAGGGACTCAAAACCTTGTCCCACTCGGCACTGAAATCAAAGCGACCGTGCGACAATGAGGCGGCGAAGCGAGGAGAAGGAGGAAGGCGGAAGTTCGGATGGTTAAGCAGGACCAGCAAGTGCTGCGAGATTATACCCTGCCACAAGCATCGGGCATAACCTCTTCCATAGTTAGCCCCGCAATCGAGGCTAACAACTTCAAGCTCAGTCTCGCCTTAGTCACCTTTGTGGAGAGGGATCAATTCGGCGGGCACCTATCGGATGACCCTAACGTGCACTTTCGCAAATTCCTTACAAAGTGTGACACCATCAAACTCAACGGGGTGTCCACTGATGTGTTCCGCCTGCGGCTCTTTCCTTGCTCTCTGAAGGATAGAGCCAACCTTGTTGGAAGAGATGGCTTCCAACAACTATCACTGGTCAAGTGAGAGGGCCGCCCCCAAAAGAGGCGGTGGCAGACATAAGGTGGACGATGTGACGCTCCTAGCCAGTAGGGTGGACGCCCTTGTACAGCGACTGGATAAAGTGACTATCCCATTAGTTACTCCTGCGGGGTCATCAATGGGGGCCTATGCATATTGTGAGGCTTGTGGTGTACAGGGACATACCTCCATTAAGTGTTATAATACTCCCCCTAACATTGAACACGTCAACGCTTTCTACAATTACAGCCCACCACCACAAAATAACCACCAACCCACCACCTATAGCTAGGGTTAGAAGTATCACCCGAACCCTCTCTACAAAAATCCCAACCCTCACACCCAAAGTTCTGTCCAGCCATCTGGTTTCCACAACAGAGCTCCCTGCAATCCATCCCCTCCGCCTCCTGAACCTAAATCCCATCTGAAGAGTCTCATAGAATGCTTCATAGTGACCAAAATCAAGGCCGACGAGACTCTTAGTGAGCCAATCAACCTACTGACCTCCAGGTTCGATGCTATGGCCGCTCATCAGTAGACGATGGACACACAGATTGCGCAGATCACCCAACAAGTGAGCCACCTATCTAGGCCCCTAGGGCTTCCACCTGGCCAGCCCGAGACTAACCCCCGGGGTCATGCTAATGCCATCTCCACATTGGGAGAGGGCTTGGAGGAGAGCCCAGTGATAGTTCTCCATGAGATAGTTCTAGTTCCTGATTCTACAGGAATGGAGGGGCAAAAGAAAGAAGAGAATCTGAGCTCTTCTAGGGAGACTAGCCCTCTACCTCCCACTCACGCTTACCAGCCCCCAGTGCCTTTCTCTCAGCGACAGGCGTGGTCCAAGCTATCTTATCTTGAACCTAGATTAGCGCGATTCCTGGAGACCCTATGACGAATCTATGTCAGTAGCCCCTTCCTGGAAGTTCTCAATGATGCACCTGCCCATTTGAAGTTTTTGAGAGCTCCTGTCCAAGAAGGGAGAACCTGGGGATGTTTCAGTGGCCCTCATTAGCAGATCCTGCAGCTCGCTCTTACAGAGGCGATCGCCATCAAAACTGTAGGATTCTGGCAGTTTCTCTGTCTCATGCTGCATAGGGATACGTAGATTAAGAGAGCCCTTTGTGATCTGGGCGCCAGCGTGAGCCTCATGCCACTCTCTCTCAGTAAGAAGCTGCAACTACGGGACCTCACTCCCACCAGCATGACTATTCAGCTAGTAGACTGCTCCATCGGGCAGCCTATAGGCATTCTGGAGGATGTTCCGGTTCAGGCGGGCACACTCCTCGTCCCATGTGATTTTATAGTCCTTAACATGGACGAGGACTTTCTGGCCCCCCTTATCTTAGGTTGCCCATTCCTTGTGACTACAGGGGGGTGAGTGACGTACCGATCGGCACCATGACCTTTACTATGTGTTGAGAATAGATTGCTTTCTGCTTTCCTCCACCCACACCACCTCCCATCCCTGGTGCCCATTCCACTCCTGCAGCCCCTACTCTCTCCACTCCTCCTCTGCTTGTCCCGGGCGCAGAGCTTACTAATTGGAGTGGCGGACCCTATATGAGGACGATAGTCTTACCCTCTTGACCCCCATTGACTACTCTTACATTCAGAGGGCCTCCTTGGGAGACAGACATTTCCTAGGAGTGCTGATTTCTGATGTTAGCCATGGGGAGGTGTTGGATGTATAGCCATTCAATGTTTTAACTATCGCACCTCCCCTGTCTTACCGTCATATCTCTCCTGAGGTAGGGGTCAAGCTTGGGACCTAAAACAAGTGCTTCTTGGGAGGCAACCTAAGGTAGTTATCACTTCCTCCCCAAAAAAAAACCAAGTGTGTCGCTCCTACCCTTTTCCCTTCCCCTTTCACCCTTCGATCCTTGCATTACCCCTTCCATTGCTCTTTTTCTGCATCTTTTTCATTAAGGACAATGAAAATCTCAAGCATAGGGGGTGAGCTTATCGCTCTTTGGGTGAAATCGCGGATCCTAGGATTGGGTCAGTTGATATCACTTGCATTCACATCATATAGATAGGACTTTATATAGTTTTACTAGGTTATTTTTACATATTTTGTTAATTAGAGCATGTACCTTAGAGCATATAGAATTAAATTTTGCATCCCAAAAGGAGAAATGATCGAGCTAGGTATACGTAAGCTTTTCAGGTACTATCTCTCCCCTTCTCTTCATTATCCTTTATACGTTTTATTATTTTCTTAGTTAGTTTGTGAAAACCCCTTATATGATGCGAATGAAAGGGGTAATGATTGATCGATCATGTTAATTTAGGTGTTGAGGTGTGGTTTGTTTTGGTGTGATTTTTATGAAAACTGTGTTTGACTTTGCCATTCGTGGTCTCTTTGCCCTATGTTGCATGCCAATTACCCCTGAGGCTCCTGTGGTCTAATCTGACTGACTTTGATAAGTGGGACATTTGTTGGAGTAAGTCACTTGACTGTTGTTTGTTTACCTATGAGATTTTTGAGCCTAATCACTATTCATTACATATAATCTCTACTTCCTTTCTTGTGTGACTCCTCCATGATGCATCTCTAGAACTTGATCTTGTTCTCTTTGAAATCACAGTTAGCTTTTGACATATCTAACTTCACTACCATTGACCCATTAGAACTAGAATCACCTCACATTACATGGAGAATTTCAAAGGCAGTTAGTATGTTATCAAAGATCGTATGTCCCTGAACAAATGCTCCTTGTATTTCAGAAATAATACCAGGCAACAGAGGCTTTGCACGATTTGCTAAAATCTTGGTAATCAACTTATAGACAATGTTATAGAAAGTTATTAGTCGAAATTCTGAAATTGATTTTGGCCTCTACTTTTTTGGAATAAGAGCCACCAAAGTGCGGCTAAGCTTTGGGGGGATTGGGTGCTCGTAGAGAATGGATAGGATAGCAGCAGATACGTCATCCCCTATATCACCACAAAACTTCTGGAAGAAGAAAGCATTCATTCCACCAGGATCTGGAGACTTATGGGGGTGCATTTGGATTAGAGCCTAGTCCACTTCGTCACAAATGGATGGCATGTAGAGAGTAGCATTTATTTCAGTAGTGACCTTAGGTTGGATACACTCGAACACATCTTCCATGTCACTTTTGTATGAAGTGGTGAAAAGCTCACCAAAGTACCATGTAACAATGTTCGTGATATCTTTTGACTTTGTTTCCTAAGCACCATTAGCATCTCTCAGGCCAGTAATTGTATTTTTGGATCTTCGTATATTGGCCTTGGAATAAAACCACCATATATTTGAGTCCCCAAATTTGAGGTAGTTGGAATGAGCCCTTTGCCACCAAAGCATCTCTTCCTTTTTACGCTGATGTCTTGTAAGACCCATAATTTAACGATGCGTAATGGCATCTCATTGTGATTTGAGTTGCTCCTCTAGGTCACAGATTTTTTGCCTCACATGGCCGAAAGTGGACTGATTCCACTCCATGAGTTGGGCTGCACATTTCTTAAGGCAAGAGAGCAGGTTCTCCACTGTGTTAGGGCTCAAGACCGAGGTCCAGGCGGCGCTAACAGTATCTCTACAGGATGGATTAGTAAGTCACATGTGTTCAAACATGAATCTCCTATTCTTGACCTCTTTCTCATTGCTGTGTGGGGAGCATTTTAGCAGAATGGGAAGGTGGTTTGACATACCGAAGTCCACATGAGATATCAGAGCATTTGGAAAAATTAAAGACCATTTGGTACCAGCGCAGAAATGGTCCAGTCTCTCCTCAACCATTATTCCATTCTCTTGAAAGTCGCACCATATGAAATTGTAACCTGAGTATCCAAGATCATAGAGGTTGTTGCCTATGAAGGAAGACTAAAAATAATCAATGGTAGATTGTGATTTTGGGGGGCCTTTTTTTTCTCACCGTGATAAAATATTTCATTGAGATACCCTCCAATGAGTGAAGGGAGTGAAGAGTGTGGTTTCAGATCTAAGATTACTTGCACCGTCTTCCATTTATAATGAGATGTAGGCTAACCATAAATGAACGAGTGTTAGGGAAAAAATTTTAAAATTTATAAACCCAAAGTGCAAGATGTATCATTGAGTACTTGGGGTGTCGTTCGCAGGGAGTTGTATTTTCAACTACCAGAATTAAAGCCTCTCGAGCTAGGTAAAATTGAAGGGGATAGAAAATAGAACTAAACTACTAAACTGAAAACAAAAGGACTATGATTAGACCCAAGACAAACCAAGTAATCAAGTCAAAACCAAACCTTTCCTAGCTATACTAGCATTTAGAGTTGATCAATTGCATCATTAGGACCACTTAAGCCGTCTCCCAAGGGTCAATAGGCTAATTTAGTTGCTCTAACCACCTATTTTCATGGGATTAGTTCAACTAAACTACTAGGCTGACAACCTTTGACCTATCTAGCGACGAGACTATTTTCATGTCCCAATCCCAACTATTCTCTCTACCCACACTAGACAATCGGCCTCACCTCTCAGCATAAGTCAATTACCTAAAAACAAGGATAAAAGCTCTTTTAAGTATTTCATCGAACACTTGGCAGGCGTGAAAGAAAACTCTAAATTCTAGGTATAAACAAGGTAGGGTTGGGGTATAAACAAGATTATTCAGCCATCAAGGGCTAGCCACAAACCAATCCAACACAAACTAACAACTAAACATCACAAACACATGAAAACCTAAACTAGCAAATAAGAACATGAACTTGAACAAGAGAAGAAAGAGAATGAAATAAATCAAATCCAAACAACTAAATAAACATAATTAACAATGAAAACTAAATATTCAATCTAAACAAAACAAATAGAAGAATTAAACAAGCAAAACGTAAACAAGAACAATATATGAACTAAACAGAAAAAGCGAAGAAAACTTAGACTTGATTGATAAAAGGAACTTGAAATCCAAAGGTTGAATCTAAGATTATAATCCTCAATCCTAATCTAATCCTCATATTGAGGCTTTATTTGATAAACTAACCTAAAACCTAGCCTAAATATCGTTAGAGAGAATCCCGAGCGACCCCTGAACAAAAACACCGAAGGAGGGTTTAATAGAAAAATCGAGTGAACGGGAGAACAGGGGGGAGGCACGATCGTGCCACATAGCACAGCCCCACTGTGCCATGGTGGCACGACCGTGCCACTTTTCTGGCACGGTGGCTCGGCTCCTTGTTTTATCCCTTCTTGTCAGCTTTTGCTCTTTTTGCCCGTCTTTGCTCCTTTTCACGGCATTTGCTCAATTTGAAGTTTATTACCTACAAAAGCAAATAAAACAATTGAAAACTCTAAAAATTATATTATTATACGAGCTAAAATTAGGTAAAAGTGGCACGTAAAATATGAAAAATTATCCTAACAAATACCCCTATACCTGTCTTTTGCTCGTCCTCGAGCAAAACAAAATAAAAACCAACCTAAGAACCTAACTCACCATCGTAGGAATCACGGTTGTATTTAGCATATGCAACAAACCCTTGAAATCCTTTGGTTCCCCCAAGTGGATGAGTGATGTCTCGTGAAGGTTTGTAGAAAATACACCCACAAAATATTGAAAAAGAAAAATAAGTGGAAAACGAGAAAGGAAAACAAAGAGAACAAAATAGATACTCAAACAAGGAACAAATATCTATACAAGAGGAAAAACTGTATGCATTATAACCAATCAAATCACCAATGCGGGAAAGATATTAACCTGTTTATAAATATAGTGTACATATCAAGACTCTCTATCCACATACATGACACCCCACTGTACATCAAAACCTGGAATCCATCGTAGTGCTTGGTGTGTAAGTGTATCATCATCCTAGGACTTAAGCTTACCAAAATCAAACTCGTTCCCATCTGACTGACACATGCTACATTATTAACTTATTAACAAAGGAAGCAAGCTTTCCTAGTAGCAGTATTACCTCAAAGGGTAACACCCAGTAGCATGTGCCTCAAAGGGTAATGCCCAATGGTGCATACCTCAAAGGGATACTTGTCATTCCAATTTTTTTTCCTTTTTTTCCTCATTTTTTTGGTTTTTTTGAATGCAGATAAAAATTAAAGTAACCGTGTCGAAAACAGGTGGGATAGTCAATCACGGAAGATAAGATCCTAAGATAATGATGAAGTATACACAAGAACTGGATTACACAGCTGTAATAGACTATTGGGGTTAGAATTGGGACCAAGAATGACACACTTAGGACAAAAATCTATCATGAATAACTTACTTATGTGCATGCTAATAGCTAAGGTAGAAGGCATCAAAGTCAGTTAAAATAGTACAAGACTCCCCAAAAGCCAAAAAGAAAAACTATACAAAAAAAAGGAAAAAACGAAAAATTGGCACAAAAATGAAAAATTTTCAGAAAAAATAAGAATAAAAGGGTAAATGACCCCACCCCCACACCTAAATCTCACAATGTCCTTATTGAGAGTCAAGAGTCATCACCAACCACAAAACACACAAAAACCAAAATCAAACAAAACATATATATACACAAGCTAACTCACTCATCCAAAATACAAAAACACACAAAGGTGATCATAGCCCTCAATTGGCTCAACAAATTCCCAAGTATCACCTCAAAATGATCACCATAAAAATACAATCCTAATGTCCACAACTAAATAAAAACAAAAAGAAACAAAACAAAAAATAAAAAGAAGGGGGAGAAGAGTGAGAACGATTATTCCATGTCGGGTACTGATTGTACCCAAACTATGCCCCAGCGGCTTAAGGAGTATCAGCCACTCCTTGTCTCTCAAGGCTTGAACTATTAGCTCGGATGTAGTCAAAGCTCATAAGAGCTTATCATGTGCCTATGCATACATCTCAGAATGATGTAAGTAAGAAAACACAGAGAATATCATAGCGAAGAAATCGGTGCCCTCTTATACTTATCAAATGCCATAAAAAAGTCAAAAGTATGATCAAAGGAAGTGTTCCATATAACTTTCTTGGGTAAGTCCTCTAGGTATGCACAATAAAGATCCAAGGAAGGGTTATATGCTCCAACATCACCGAAGGATTCATGAAATGCATGCAAGTGGGAGGGGATGCTAGGAAGGAGGGGGTGAAATGGGAGTCGAGTCAAATGGCTCGGTGTAAATCGGGTTGATATGGTCAATACTAGGTGTGGCACCAACCATCAAACTGTCATCACACAACTCCTCGAAAAGAGCCTCCTCAAGAAGTGACCTAACCAAGATAGGCTCTTTCGACCAAGTAGGAAAATCATCCTCCAAAACAGTAACATCACCCTTATACGGCTCACCCATCTCTAACCCCGTGCACTGAGCTAAAGGGAGGGTAGGAGCATATAAGATCAAAGCACTGACGGTAGTGCCTATGGGTGTGCTAGTAGAGGATGGAGCAACAAGTGATGAAGAGGGCAAGAGAGGGTCGGGCACTTCCTCTAGTCAGCGTAAGGTATATCATCAACAAAACTTGACTCTAGGGGAAGGGAAGACTCACAATCCTCATCGAGATTAACCTCTAGTCTAGGGGAGGCTAGATTAGGGTCGGTCTCATGCAATAGGCTGCACTCCCTTATGTCAATAACAAAGCGTGTATGTTGCTCGTGCATTTTCTCTATCATGGCACTAAGTCTAGCATGACACTCATCAAAGGTATCATAATAGGGACATGAATGCACATCATGGTCAAAAGATGGGCAAAAAGAGCACAACACATGAGGGTAAGAAGAGTAGTGAAGATATGGGTCCCTAGCAGCATCAGATTGTCATTGATGCTAAGCTAGAGACTCAAACAAATCCCACATGTTATCAACAGCTACAGAATGCAAACCACCATAACACATAGATTCAAGGATGGCTTGAGTCTCAGTGTTATCCCCTTAAGCACAGCATTGCATATTTCCTATTTTTCATACTCAAAAAGTACATATTGAGCACGATAATCATTCAACCTAGACAAGTAGTGCTAAAAAGGTTCATGTTCAAACTGAGGTAAATGGAAAATACCCAACTTGAATTTTTTGAAATTTTTTAGATTTTTTAATTTTTTCCTTTTTTTTGGGGATTTTCTAAAATGCCTAGTCCCAAATGCTCAAGTAAACCCCAATATTGAAAGATGCCAACTCCCCGACAACAGCGCCAAAAACTTGTTAGGGAAAAAATTTTAATATTTATAAACCCCAAGTGTAAGGTGTATCGTTGAGTACTTGGGGTGTCGTCCATAGTGAGTTGTATTTCCAGCTACCAAAGCTAACTAAAGTGTCTCGAGTTAGGCAAAATCAAAGAGGATAGAAAATAGAACTAAACTACTAAAGCGAAAACAAAAGGATTATGATTAGACCCAAGACAAACCAAGTAATCAAGTCAAGCCCAAACCTTCTGTAGCTATGCTAGCATTCAGAGTTGATCATTACATCGTTAAGGCCACCTAAGCCCTCTCTCAAGGGTCAATAGGCTAATCTGGTTGCTTCAATCACCTATTTTCATGGAATTAGTTCAACTAAACTACTAGGTTGACAACCCTTGACCTATCTAGCGACGAGACTATTTTCATGTCCCAATCCCAACTATTCTCTCTACCCACACTAGATAATCGACCTCACCACTCAGCATAAGTCAATTGTCCCAAAATACAGATGAAAACTCTTTTAAGCATTTCATTGAACATTTGGCGGGCATGAAAGAAAACTCTAAATTCTAGGCATAAACAAGGTAGGGTTGGGGCATAAGCAAGATTAATCGGCCATCAAGGGCTAGCCACAATCCAATCCAACACAAACTAACAACTAAACATCACAAACACATGAAAACCTAAATTAGCAAACACGGACATGAACTTGAACAAGGGAAGAAAGAGAATGAAATAAATCAAATCTAAACAACTAAATAAACATGAATTAACAATGAAAACTAAACATTTAAACTAAACAAGACAAATACGAGAAGTAAACTAGCAAAACATAAACAAGAACAACATATGAACTAAAGAGAGAAAAGAGAAGAAAACTTAGACTTGATTGATAGAAGGAACTTGAAATTCAAAGGTTGAATCCAAGATTACAATTCTCAATCCTAATCTAATCTTTCTATTGAGGTTTTATTTGATAAATTAACATAAAATCTAGCCTAAAAATTGCCAGAGAGAACCCTGAGTGACCCTCGAACAAAAACGCCGAAGGAGGGTTAAATAGAAAAATCGAGCGAACGGGCGAACAGGGGGGAGGCACGACCGTGCCATGTGGCACGGCCCCACCGTGCCACTTTTCTGGCGCGGTGGCTTGGCTCCTCTATCGTCCCTTTTTGCCGACTTTTACTTTTTTTGCCCGTCTTCGCCCCTTTTCGCGACGTTTGCTCAATTTGAAGTTTATTACCTACAAAAGCAAATAAAATAAATAAAAACTCTAAAAATTATATTATTATATGAGCTAGAATTAGGTAAAAAGGGGTACATAAAATACGATAAATTATCACCTAACATCGAGAACCACCAAGAAGTTTCAGCCCTCTCAAGAGTGACTGTAACGTCAATACGATGGAATGAACATGAGAGGAATTCAACTATAACATTCTTATCCCAGAGAAGAGCCAGTCCCCCTATACACCCTCTTGAGTCCACGAAGATATTGAAGTCACCAATATTATGCAAAATATCCTACATGTTAGCTTTACTTTTTTTGGTCTCCGAAAAGAAGGCTAATTTAAGTGCAAGTCTCCGTAGTAGTCCTTGAACATCAGAAACTGCCTGGGTTGTGCCTAGACCTCCATGGTTAAGACATAGAATACTCATGGCGCTGGGCAAAGTTGCTGAACAACCTCCACCTAAATATCAGTCAAATTGGGAATTACTGATTCCTTAACCTGTTTGATGTAATGCACTGTATCTTTACTCAGTTGTACATCGTCTTGCTTTTGTTTAAAGACTTCTGGGCTAGGATCAATAACAATTATGATGTCAATGACTATTTGGGAAGAACTCTTGCCCGTTGAAATAGGATTCTGTCCCGATCTATCAATAAAAGCTGCATTGTCGAAAACAAACTTAGCTCGGGTCACGGGAATAGCTGAATTATTTCTAAAGGCCATGAATAGTTTCTTTTCTTTGAGGAGTTCAGTCTTTGCATTGTGACAACGTGATTTGAGTAGGGAAGCACATAGCCAAGCCCCGTATTGTAGGTTAGCATCTTCCTTGGCAGCCTGAACAAGGTCACAGCCCACAATCATATCCTAATTTGCTGCATCCTTAGCAGAAGTCCGATAGTTTCACATATTTGAATCTCATCCAAAGTTGCTTGTCTCCTAGTTTAATATATGCCTCTTCTCAAAGGCTTGAAGACGTCCATATCCACCTGAAAGCAAGGGGCCTTGCCAATTCCAAACATATTGGTTTCATCGCAGCTTACAAACTCACTAATGTTGGAAGCAATGACTCTTGCAAAGGAGTAGTTTGTTTTTTGCCTGGGACATAAGCCTTGACCCAAAAATATGCTGTTTGGAATTCTACTTCTAAGGATACCTCTAATCCAGTCATCTGTTTCAAGAGGAGGATGCAACCATCAAAAGCCCAGGGTCCTTCGTTTAGGACAAAATCTCTATAAGCAGTGGAGAAAAATTTGAAGGTGAATAGATTACAGTTGAGGTCTCGGATCACTAGTCCTTTGCTTGGCTTCCAAACATTCCGAGAAACAGATTTCATAGTCCTAGAAATGAAAGAATTATTAGTATATAGACGACCAAGCAGACACAACGACATGAATTCACTAGTCGAAGTATCATCCTCCTCACCAGCTATAATCACTTATTCTTCATCTGCAGGGAATTTTAGATTTTGTCACGTCCTTTTAAGCTAGTACACATGATCAAAGGAGCGAAGCGTAGGGAACAACACAACATAAAATTAAAACCCTCACACGAGAGGCCACCCAGATCCAAGAGCAAAGGCTTGTAGTTGATAGAAAATGGCACCAAAAAGATGACCAATGCCAACCCACATGCCAGTGGGAGCAACCGGACTACCGCCACCTTACCGAAGGGAGGTAAAAAACTCGCACAAAACTAGGGTTAGGGTTTCCTAGTTTTGGAGAGGAAAAAGGAACTTTTTAAAAAATACAAAAAAAGAATCTATTTTGTTTTAAAAAAACAAATTATTTATTAAACTAAAAAGAGGAGAGGACCTTGACTTCAGTTAATATAAATCACATAATAAATAATCAAAGTTGATTACTTAATATCAGCTATCTTATCAACTAAATCTCACACAAAAGGGCAAAAAATTTATTTCTTTTCGATTTGATCTCTTGTGAATAAAGATATCAAAATTTTTCCACCACTTATTGTTCTATTAATTGTTAAGAACTTATATTTTTTTATTCTTCCAGATTTTTTACTTAAGAGCAAATATTCATCTATGGAAGATGGTGAAGAGATGGATAGCAACTTGTGCCCGTTTGATGGTCCTCTTAAATTGGAGCTTCAACTCCACGTGAAAAGTGAGAAATGTAACCTTCCAATAGGGGTAAGAAGATTGGCAGTAAGAACATAAAATCAAATCATAAGTCGCCTACCCCTACTGAAATAGCGAAAGAAGCTTAGGATTTTGGAACAAGACTTGGTATTTCTATTATCGGAAATGAGGCTCCCGCAATTAGAAGAATAACAAGAAGCCTGAGAAAAGAATTAAAGAACAACCGACAAAGCAAAAGTTGATGATTTTAGGATATCTACGGCGGCTTTTTTATTTGACGTCTACGATTGGAACTAGCAGATTGATGAGCTTAGTTATTTGCGACTTACAGTATGTAGATTGTAGTATCTGTTTTCTTTGAGCAGTATAGTAGTTGTATTTTCTTTCTTTCTTTATTATTGTAAGGGTCATGCCCACCCATATAATCGAAACAAAAAATGTTTACTCAATTTCATAATAATTTGTAACCTTTTTGATGAAATACGAAAGGGCAAGAAGTATTTGGCAAGTTTTCATGGTGTAACATTCAAAATTATAATGATATGTTATTTTTATTGGGTTTCGTCTTTCATAAAAGAAGGAGGGATTGTTAACCTCCCTAAGCTTACAATGTGTTATATTAATATGTTTTGATGAAAGATCAAAATTAGTTGGTCTATTGGTATATTTATGATGTATTATTTGGACCTACCTTAGTATTTTTATTATTTAAATATGCTATGATTCTTAGTGGATATCAGCATACTAGTATTGTTTAATTGATTTTATATAAGGTGTTGTAACATCTTTAAGATAGTTTAGTATTCAAATTTAAATATGTGATCTTTATGATATTATATTTTGTGATTCAAATTTGATTATGAGATTATCAAATAATATATGCCACATTATTAGGGATATATGCTTAACAAAATTTTAATTTACCTTGATATTTGTTTTAATAAGATTTTAGGGATCATAGATTGATTTGGTAAAAATTGGTTCTTGATACTTGCTTGATTTATGGAAAGTAGTTGCAACTTATTCTTATAGAATCCACTAATTAGCGCCAAAATAAGAATTTAACTGTGGCTGAAAGCACTGACCAGATTTGTTAAACTACAGAATTCTTAAGGGTCTGAACTGTTTTTCACGGCCTTGAAGCCAGCTGAAGATACTACTTCCTAATTTGGTGGCAACGACTATGTAACCATGGCTCTATTATCATTGGGCATAAATATTCATGCATCTTTAAGGTTGAGGAACACGAAAAAATAGAACACAAACAAAGAACAAGAATTAAGAGCCACATTTGCAAATATCATTCCTTGTTCACTCAGAGTATTGAGTTGTATTGCTCCAGCTGTATTTTATTTTGATTATTTTGCAAATTTGTGCATCAGCTTGTTCACCCCTCTTTAGGGTGATTTAGCCAATCAAATCGAGCCAACAGAGATATTTTACACATAATAAGTATCAAGGAACTTTACAAGGATAATAGGTTCCTAAAAATCCGAAAGTGCCAAGAAATATCAACCCGATGAAGGGAAAAAACAAACTTTTAGAAATAGTGTTGCAAAAACTGTTAGGTGAAAAAACTGTCTAAAATTACATATGAGAAATAGAATGTTTAAAATTAACATGTATACAATTTAATTTGTATTGTTAAAATTGAAAAAGAAGAGGTAAAAGTAACAATTTTATATTTTTTTAATAAAAAACAGAAATTTATTAATAAAAAGCCATATACGACATCTATATTGATAATGCCTCACAAATAAAAAATCTAAAATATCAAAGTACTTTCAGCAAAATTAATAGTAAATATGCCTCAAATTTCAGTATGGTTGTAACATTACTTTGGCGGCAGCCTAAATCCTTTGACTTCAGTTTGTCTTTGTCAAACATAAATGTGCTATATTATAGCTTCATAGAGTAGGCATTATATAGTAGATCCACCTTCAACGATTATGTCACTTCATAGGGTATGTCTTATATAACTTCAACAAGCTATGGGACCAATAATAAACCCACCTTCAAAAAAAATCATCTTGATTAGGGTCGTAATGAAACTGAGCCGGCTTGTCGAGTCTTGAGTTCAGCTTGGTCGAAGCTCGGCTTGCGCTCAAGTCAAACAGAGCTTGAGTCAAGCCGAAGTTAACTTGAAAGCATATTGAGGCAAACCTTAGATGAGCAAGGCTCAGTTCGTTTTGGCTCAATTTAACGTAATTAGCTCATTCTTTTTTTTTTTGGCTTATGCACTTGTGTGAAGAGCATGAAATTATCATTAATATGCATGCAATTTTAGTCCTGCCCTTATTTCCTAAATCCAATGCAAAAGCTTAGAATTTGGCTTAAGTTGTTGCCTTAAATTTGAAAAGTTTTAAAACAAGAATAAACAAAAAAAGAATACCCAGTTGTAACGTACATCCGAGCTCGAGGCGAGTTTGTATCTATTGGGCTCGACTCCACTCAACTCAGTTACAGCTCTTTCTTGACCAAACCATATGAACTTCCATTGTTGGATATTTCCTAATCAAAGTCAATGATACTCCAATATATCTTTTCTTAGATTCTCTTACTGGCTTACAAAGCCAAAATGTGACTTTATTAATCTAATGAATTATAAAGTCCTCTTTGCTTTCGTTAACACTTATCAGTTATATCACCCTTGTGTTTGTCCCCAAGGCTGTCAAACAGGCCTCGTCAGGTCGAATTCGTGTTCGTATCGAACTTAAACAAGTTGAGATATAATATCAACAACATATCCTTAATTCTTACAAATTAGTATTTTCATAATCAGGCGAGAAAGAGAGTTGTTTTTTGAGAACCACCAAGTCTAATGCTAAAAAGTCTAAAAAGCTTCCATATTGTAGACGGATCCTCAACTTTGCAAGGAAGGCTCAAACTTAGAATATTGGTGTTTTGCCAATTTTTTGCTGCCTTAAACTCTTAGTCCCTAAGTCTATGAGTCTCTTCACAATAATTGAATTCAAAAGAAGTGTACTACCCATAATTCATTTTACTTTACAATTCTTGCTCATCCGTCCCCCCCCCCCCTCCATTGCCTGATCAATTTGCAGTAGACATGATCAAAATTGAGGTTGGGTTAGATTGAGGGTCAGGTGATGAGAATTGGCAAATAGGATTTTCTCGACTCTAACCATACCCAACCCTCATATGGGTCAGCATGCCCCTAACCCTGACCTGCAGGTACCTGTCGGTTATCGGGTCATATTTGACCCTCAAACCTCCTAATATAAAAATTGAGATTTTTCACTAAGTTTTCTTTTATTATAAAGGTCAATATTAAGCATCATAAAAAATAAAAGGTCAAATGATAATGGCCCTATTCGACAAAATTAGCTATTTAGGTAGCGGATAGCGGGATCAAGTAGCGAATAGCGTTTCTAATTTAGCTGTTAGCGGATAGCTGTGTAGATAAGCGGTTGAAACTAGTGTATTTGATAAATTTAGCTGTTATGCTAACTGATTAATACAAATTGATATAAAAGGATACAGATAACTTTCGAACATAAAATTTTTAAATGATATTTTTGGCCAAAAAATATGAAACACTGCTTTTAAATGTCAAATGTCAATACTGTTAGTTTTTCAAAAACACTGCTTAAAACAGTAAACGCTACTTGAAATGCTAGTCAAAACACTAGTTTACCGAACACTAAAAATCAATTAATTACTGTATTGACATGGTCAAAACACTAAACGCTATCCAAAATACTATTGTGGAACACGGCCAATATAATGCTCCAATGAAGCATATTGCAACAACAGGTACTCTAATGCGTAATTTAGTTATTGAACCGATTAAAAAAATGTACTCTGGAAAAAGCTTTAAAAAGAATTAAAAACTTGTAGCATTTTGCAATGAAATTTAGACCTCAAAAATTGTCTCCTAGTTGGCATTGAAGAGATGACAAAGAGGCTGAAGTGAAGCTGAGTTGATAGAAAAAGTGCAAAGGGACATATAAAAGCGCAATCAAGAAGCAATCAGCAAATAAAGTGTAAATGGAGTGGCCCATAGGATGGCACCTGGTAGCTACGATGGCCGCTGGCTTCAGCCTCAACTAGCCCATCACCTATTTGGTTTTATTTCCATTTCTATTGGCAAACAATTATAGAGAAACTGTCTTATTCAAGAAAACGATCGAGTTAGCTAACTCTTATCAATTATTTATTTAGCAAGGATAGACTCTTGTACAAATGATAAGGTAGTCTCGAAGGTACATAGATTCGGTCTATTATGTATGATAATTTTTTTTACTTTCTAAAATTCATCTCTTATCGGAAACGCTAACCTTCCCTTCTCTCTCCTCCTCCTTGTCTCTGTAGAAAGAACTGTAATCTCTTGTGGTTGAAATGAGCTACCATTGACAAATTTGCCAACGCATAGTGAGCCCTAATCTATCTATACTAGTATACAAAAGAAATGTTGGGATGCGGTGACTTTTTTAAATTTCCTCATAAATTTAAGATTTTGAACCATTGGATCATTTGAATAGGTAATCACAACTATTAGATTTTCTATGAAAATAGTTACGATCATAACTAGAAAATACCATCATAATTAGAAAAATATAATATCCCTTCACTTTTCCTTCTTTTCACAACAAAGTCTATGGACTTTCTTTGGAAAAAAGAAAAAAAAAACCATAGCTCCTTCAAAAAAATTTTTCATTTGATAACTTCGTCTCTCGTAAAGTTACTCCTCCCCTCCGTCAACAATTTTAACTTAACTGTCCCACTTGAAATTTATTTACGCTATTGTTGTTAAATTTTTTATATTAATTGGGTCATAATTAAAATGAGTCATGTGTATAAATTCAAATGAGGTTTCAGCTCAAAATCAATTGGCAATTGGTGAAGTAACTCACAAGCTTATATACATGTTCAAACCCTTTATTTTTATCAATATGGGACAATACGCTCTTTCATATTGCAACAACTATTAATAAAAGCATTCTTGTCAATGCTTTATCTTTCGGTGAAGATAGGATTTTGTAAGATGAGTCAATAGTTGTATCTAATTGATACTCTATGTTTGTGTGTTCGATTCACGATCGCTAAAAAAGTTGTTGTATGCTGTTCAAATTTTAATGCTAATGGACTATTTCGATTTTTTTCAGTTTGGATTATACAGACTAAAACAAAATATCTCTCAAAACTTGCTCTACTTCGTTTTTTTGGGGTAGTATGTCGTCTATGGTTTTAAAATCTAGGGTCAATTGGAATCAGCCTCTTTGTAATTTTGCAATTAAGGGGTAAGGTTGTTACATCAGATCCTCCAACGCCCTACTTAGTGGCGGAATTTTTGGAGTACTGGATTTGGATTTGAATTTGGATAATTTTTATTTTTTTATCACTTCCCCAATGTTGTGTGTTATTATTCATTCCTTTTGTTGTATTCTTTTTGATTTTGCAGGAATTACAAGACACCAAGAAGAAGTCCATATTGATCGAGGGTCTGTTCACAATTTCTTGCTCCTTCCACTTTCGTGGCCTTCTACACACATTTATTTTATGAAGTCTCAATTTTTATTTTTAGTTTAGGATATCCAATAAAAGCACAACTACCATAACATAAACGTATCATGATTAAGAAAAAAATACCATCATAATATGATAATTAAAATTTTGGCTTAAAGAGTACAACTGATTATTCGTATTTTTTCCTTAAACACTTCTAAACTTAATTGACGAATAAAAGAGAAACTGGCAACTAAAACATTGTTATGACACAAGGCCTAAAAGCATATTTTCCTGGTGCTTGCCTTAAAAAAAGGGAAAGGAGTTTTAAAAATAGAAACTTAAAATTTTTAAAAATATATAAAAATTATCATTTCTTTTTTTTAATACCACAAATATAAAAATTACTATTATTTTTATTACCATTAGTTTCAATTTTGTTGAAAATTACTCTTTAATAAATATATAGAAGACAACTCTTTATATAACTTTACAGAAATTTCCGCTTGCAATATGTACACGTATTATTAGGAATTTATGGCGATGTGATCTAATTCCTAAACAATAGGCACCATTAATATATGTTGACAATTTCTACAAACTACAGCTTGATTGAACATTTTAAATTAGAAAAAAATCTAATCAAAAGCTTTAAAAAATTTCCCATGATTGGAAAAAATTGTAACTACCATAATTAAACAATATGATCAAAAGCTTCCAAAGATTGTCCCTCAACTAAAAAAATATATATTACAAGTATTATAATTAAAACTAGTTTGTGTCCATGCTTATGCACAAGGTTTGAAATTAACAAAATATATAAATCTGCTTGCTTGAAGGAGAAAATGTAAGAAATGTCATAATATTGTGAGATAAAAAATCACAATATATAATAACCAATATTTCACAATCCATTCATAATCTTATTAAATATCGAGGCAACTAAAAATGATTACTATTTTCCCTTTTTTTAAATTTTAATCATGAAATTTACACATACTTATATCATCAATGCCTTTTCTTTTTCTCTCTCTCACTATATATATATATATATATATATATATATATATATATATATATATATATATATAGGTAAACCATATACATATCAGTCTTTTTTAATTAAAATTCTTATTATTATAATTTTTCTTATGTAAAGTTAGCAATCATCTAATTAGATTTAAATTTTGCAGCCAAATAATAAAGATTTTCAATTATTTTCCTTTCGTTGTGGGCTAAATTAATGTGCTTCTTACTAATATGCATCTATCTTATTTATATCTATCCATTTTTCCCTGCAATTAAGAGATCACCTTAGGTAAAAAGTCATCTCACTGTATTAGTGAGGCATAAGTGAAAGGCAAAAAAAGTTTATTTTAAGAGCTATCATTTGTCAGAGCATGTCTCATCTAAAGAATTAATTTTTTTGAATTTAAAAAAAATAATGAGATTATTGAAAGGTTTTTGTTGTTCACATGATGTTAGATTATGTTTTCCTCTCTGATTATCTAATCTTGTATGCAATGGATATATTTAAATTTAAAAATCACTTATGATAAGGTGCAATTTAAAATAAAGAATATACAAATTGTTAAAAATCCAATTATGCCATGCAATGGAAAAAAAAAAAATGAAAGAATAAGGAACCAGTTAAAGGGAAAACTCATCCAAACAATATTTTTCTGGGGGAGGGGGAGAGAAAAGGGGGGGGGGGGCGCTGTTTTACTTCTGTATCTTCAAAGGATAGTTCTCATATCCTCAAACAGAATATACTATTTTTCACTCATTTCAAAAAAGCAAATGACATTCAACAATAACTTAAAAGGACAGTGATCATAAATTTCAAAAAATAATATTTTTTTTCTGAAATGAAGAAAAACACATAATTATTGTAGAGAGCCTATCCATGCCCATTCTGGAGCACTGTTAACAGTTGGAAACAATTTGTTTGCACCATCAATCGTGGAGTATGTAGCAAGCTCTATCACAACCAGCCATTTCCTATAATGCCAGAATATTCAAACTTCCATAATTTTTAGCAACTCAAATAATTTTCATAAAATTATCTTTCAAATTCAAATTAGATCTTTCATAAATCTTTATATATTACAAATGTAAAAATGGATGGATGCCTACAAATGCTTCCCTCCCTCAATCCAAGTTTCTCATTAATCCAAGCTTCACAACCGTTGATCAAAATCTTAGGCAATCTCAGCCCTTAGATTTATCTTGATAACCGTCAATCTCTCCCTTTTTACTGGGTACATTAGGTCTCAGGTTCGATTCCCCCCTCCCTCATTATATTGTACTCTTTACTGGACATATTAGGTTTCAAGTTCTATTCGCCCCTCCCTCATTATAATGTATTGCCCTTTGTGACTCCTACGGACCAAAAAGTTTTTGATTTCCATCATTATTATTAATATTTTGTATTTTTCAATACAAATATAAATTTGAGCATGTATTATTAGAGATAATAGAATAATAAATACAATTTTCATGATTATTTTCATTATTACTATTGTTGTTGTTGTCGTCATTATCGATATTATCGGCAATGTTATCTTCCTCTTTGAATTTGATAACATAGTCAATATTAATTATGATAATCTAATTATCAAAGAGAGATTAGGAGATTATAATGGATATAAAATTTTTTATTATTTCAATATTATAGAATAAGTTCATATTCTAGAAGTTTTAACTTAAGGAAACTGAATTATAACTACTGAGCAAGCCGTAAAACCTTATGTGACACCTTATTATTAACGCATAATATAATATACACATTTATATAGAAATAATAAACATTTTTGATTTCCATGATTATTATTATTATTTTGTTTTTTTTTGATACAAATATACATAGAGCATGTATTACTAGAGATAATAGAAATATAAATATGATTCCATAATTATTTCCATTATCAATATTGTTGTTGTTGTCGTCATTGTCATTATCGTCGTTGTTATCTTTCTCTTTGAATTTGATAACATAGTCAATATTAATTACGATCATATATATATAAGGATTGTGCTGAAAAATTACATATTGTAAGCATAATATAGCATACTGCAAGGGTTGAACGTGAAACATAAAAAAAAATAGAAAATAAAACATGATCATCATATTAGGCCCGTGAAACTGAATTGCTTTCACATTTAATATAATCTATTTAACAGAAGGAAATAAACAAAATATTTTTCTTTTTCTTTCAAAGCATACATATCTTATAATTATATTTAATTCATGTAAATCTTACAAGTATAATTAATGTTTTAACGTTTCAAACAAATTGACCAAAATCTAATCTATTTAACACACAAGAAAAAATAAAATAATTTTTGTTTTCTTTTAAACCATACACATCAAATAATCAAATTCTCTTCATAAAACACCTAAAATTATAATTAATCTTTTACTGTTTAAAATAAAATGCCCCAAATCTCCATAATACTTCAAACTAAGGAATATCTCAGCTCACAAATCTGAACTCAACACATCTCTTGCAAGACAATATAAGAACATGGGAAGTTTATAGCAAAACCCATGAAACTATTAAGTTGACCTAAAAACCAAATATACAAACTATGAATGCATAATTATATTAGCACCCCCCATGAACCACTTTAAATAGCCAAAAACGTTATATATTAGCGTAAATATAATATTCAAATTATTTTCTTTGAAAGACAAATTTTATTTGTGTTACATGCGAAACTAAAACTAAACCGACTTTAAAATAGTTTCTACCTAACTTCACAAGAGAATTAACGACTTCATAAATTTTTTCTCACCAACAAAAGGAGGAGATGGACTTTTTGTCATTAACGTCATAGATTGACTTATTATCACCCTATTTAGCATGCTTTGTAACAAATTCACTATCTATTGTCTTCATCATACTTATATAGACTTTTTCCACAACTATATAGTTTTCAAATATTAATCTCATTAATTATACACGAAGTTGTTATATACTTAACTTTTTTATTGAGTTTTTCCATTATCTCCTCTAAATTATAATATTAATCATGTCTACCATAACTATTCATTTATTATTTCGATAGCATATCCATAAAATGTTTATTTGAATATATTCCGTACAAAGCACGGGTCAAGGCTAGTTAAAGTAAATAATAACATAAAACATCTAGCTGCCATGAATTCTTTATAATCCTTGTGGAAAAACACAAATTGAAAAGGAAAATTAAATTAGCCAATCTTTATATTACAAATGTAAAAATGAATGGATGCCTAAAAATGCTTTCCTCCCTCAATCCAAGTTTCTCATTAATCCAAGCTTCACAACCGCTGATCAAAATCTTAGGCAATCTCAGCCCTTGCATTTATCTTGATAACCGCCAATCTCTTCCTTTTTGCTGGGTACATTAGGTCTCAGGTTCGATTCCCCCCTCCCTCATTGTATTGTACTCTTTACTGGACATATTAGGTCTCAAGTTCTATTCGCCCCTCCCTCATTATATTGTATTGCCCTTTGTGACTCCTACGGACCAAAAAGTTTTTGATTTCCATCATTATTATTAATATTTTGTATTTTTCAATACAAATATAAATTTGAGCATGTATTATTAGAGATAATAGAATAATAAATACAATTTCCATAATTATTTTCATTATTACTATTGTTGTTGTTGTCGTCGTCATTATCGATATTATCGGCAATGTTATCTTCCTCTTTGAATTTGATAACATAGTCAATATTAATTATGATCATCTAATTATCAAAGAGAGATTAGGAGATTATAATGGATATAAAATTTTTTATTATTTCAATATTATAGAATAAGTTCATATTCTAGAAGTTTTAATTTAAGGAAACTGAATTATAACTACTTAACAAGCTGCAAAACCTTATGTGATACCTTATTATTAACGCATAATGTAATATACACATTTAATAGAAATAATAAACATTTTTGATTTCCATGATTATTATTATTATTTTGTTTTTTTTGATACAAATATACATAGAGCATGTATTACTAGAGATAATAGAAATATAAACATGATTTCCATAATTATTTCCATTATCACTATTGTTGTTGTTATCGTCATTGTCATTATCGTCGTTGTTATCTTTCTCTTTGAATTTGATAACATAGTCAATATTAATTATGATCATATATATATAAGGATTGTGCTGAAAAATTACATATTGTAAGCATAATATAGCATACTGCAAGGGTTGAACGTGAAATATAAAAAAAAATTAAAAATAAAACATGATCATTATATTAGACCCGTGAAGCTGAATTTCTTTCACATTTAATATAATCTATTTAACAGAAGGAAATAAACAAAATATTTTTCTTTTTCTTTCAAAGCATACATATCTTATAATTATATTTAATTCATGTAAATCTTACAAGTATAATTAATGTTTTAACGTTTCAAACAAATTGACCAAAATCTAATCTATTTAACACCCAAGAAAAAATAAAATAATTTTTTTTTCTTTTAAACCATACAAATCAAATAATCAAATTCTTTTCATAAAACACCTAAAATTATAATTAATCTTTTACTGTTTAAAATAAAATGCCCCAAATCTCCATAATACTTCAAACTAAGGAATATCTCAACTCAGAAATCTGAACTCAACACATCTCTCGCAAGACAATATAAGAACATGGGAAGTTTATAGTAAAACCCATGAAACTATTAAGTTGACCTAAAAACCAAATATACAAACTATGAATGCATAATTATATTAGCACCCCCCATGAACCACTTTAAATAGCCAAAAACATTATATATTAGCATAAATATATTATTCAAATTATTTTCGTTGAAAGACAAATTTTATTTGTGTTACATGCGAAACTAAAACTAAACCGACTTTAAAATAGTTTCTACCTAACTTCACAAGAAAATTAACAACTTCATAAATTTTTTCTCACCAACAAAAGGAGGAGGTGGACTTTTTGTCATTGACGTCATAGATTGACTTATCATCACCCTATTTAGCATGCTTTGTAACAAATTCACTATCTATTGTCTTCATCATACTTATATAGATTTTTTCCACAACTATATAGTTTTCAAATATTAATCTCATTAATTATACACGAAGTTGTTGTATACTTAACTTTTTTATTGAGTTTTTCCATTATCTCCTCTAAATTATAATATTAATCATGTCTACCATAACTATTCATTTATTATTTCGATAGCATATCCATAAAATGTTTATTTGAATATATTCCATACAAAGCACGGGTCAAGGCTAGTTAAAGTAAATAATAACATAAAACATCTAGCTGCCATGAATTCTTTATAATCCTTGTGGAAAAACACAAACTGAAAAGGAAAATTAAATTAGCCAATCTTTATATTACAAATGTAAAAATGAATGGATGCCTAAAAATGCTTTCCTCCCTCAATCCAAGTTTCTCATTAATCCAAGCTTCACAACCGCTGATCAAAATCTTAGGCAATCTCAGCCCTTGCATTTATCTTGATAACCGCCAATCTCTTCCTTTTTGCTGGGTACATTAGGTCTCAGGTTCGATTCCTCCCTCCCTCATTGTATTGTACTCTTTACTGGACATATTAGGTCTCAAGTTCTATTCGCCCCTCCCTCATTATATTGTATTGCCCTTTGTGACTCCTACGGACCAAAAAGTTTTTGATTTCCATCATTATTATTAATATTTTGTATTTTTCAATACAAATATAAATTTGAGCATGTATTATTAGAGATAATAGAATAATAAATACAATTTTCATGATTATTTTCATTATTACTATTGTTGTTGTTGTCGTCATTATCGATATTATCGGCAATGTTATCTTCCTCTTTGAATTTGATAACATAGTCAATATTAATTATGATCATCTAATTATCAAAGAGAGATTAGGAGATTATAATGGATATAAAATTTTTTATTATTTCAATATTATAGAATAAGTTCATATTCTAGAAGTTTTAACTTAAGGAAACTGAATTATAACTACTGAACAAGCCGTAAAATCTTATGTGATACCTTATTATTAACGCATAATATAATATACACATTTATATAGAAATAATAAACATTTTTGATTTCCATGATTATTATTATTATTATTTTGTCTTTTTTTGATACAAATATACATAGAGCATGTATTACTAGAGATAATAGAAATATAAATATGATTTCCATAATTATTTCCATTATCACTATTGTTGTTGTTGTCATCATTGTCATTATCGTCATTGTTATCTTTCTCTTTGAATTTGATAATATAGTCAATATTAATTATAATCATATATATATAAGAATTGTGCTGAAAAATTACATATTGTAAGCATAATATAGCATACTGCAAGGGTTGAACGTGAAATATAAAAAAAATTAAAAATAAAACATGATCATCATATTAGGCCCGTGAAGCTGAATTTCTTTCACATTTAATATAATCTATTTAACAGAAGGAAATAAACAAAATGTTTTTCTTTTTCTTTCAAAGCATACATATCTTATAATTATATTTAATTCATGTAAATCTTTCAAGTATAATAAATGTTTTAACGTTTCAAACAAATTGACCAAAATCTAATCTATTTAACACACAAGAAAAAATAAAATAATTTTTGTTTTCTTTTAAACCATACAAATCAAATAATCAAATTCTCTTCATAAAGCACCTAAAATTATAATTAATCTTTTACTGTTTAAAATAAAATGCCCCAAATCTCCATAATACTTCAAACTAAGGAATATCTCAACTCACAAATCTGAACTCAACACATCTCTTGCAAGACAATATAAGAACATGGGAAGTTTATAACAAAACCCATGAAACTATTAAGTTCACCTAAAAACCAAATGTACGAACTATGAATACATAATTATATTAGCACCCCCCATGAACCACTTTAAATAGCCAAAAACGTTATATATTAGCATAAATATAATATTCAAATTATTTTCGTTGAAAGACAAATTTTGTTTGTGTTACATGCGAAACTAAAACTAAACCGACTTTAAAATAGTTTCTACCTAACTTCACAAGAGAATTAACGACTTCATAAATTTTTTCTCACCAACAAAAGGAGGTGGTGGACTTTTTGTCATTAACGTCATAGATTGACTTATCATCACCCTATTTAGCATGCTCTGTAACAAATTCACTATCTATTGTCTTCATCATACTTATATAGACTTTTTCCACAAATATATAGTTTCAAATATTAATCTCATTAATTATGCACAAAGTTCTTGTATACTTAACTTTTTCATTGAGTTTTTTCATTATCTCCTCTAAATTATAATATTAATCCTGTCTACCATAACTATTCGTTTATTATTTCGATAGCATATCTATAAAATGTTTATTTGAATATATTCCGTGCAAAGCACGGGTCAAGGCTAGTTAAAGTAAATAATAACATAAAACATTTAACTGTCATGAATTCTTTATAATCCTTATGGAAAAACACAAATTGAAAAGGAAAATTAAATTAGCCAATAAGGACAAAACAATAAAGTGAAACTACAAAATTAAAACTGAAATTATACCAAAACAGCACCAATGAACTGTAGAAATTGGAATGATATATAGAGAACTATTTCTAATGAGAAAAAATATTGTTGGTTGCTCCTAGAGTCACGGTTCTAGTTTATCCCATCCAAACAATTTAATCTTATCATTATCTAGTCTAATTGCAACAAAAATGAGGAATGAAAGACATTCACTAAAATAAACAATAATTTGTCTTCATTCCAACATAAAGTACATTTTATGTTTTTTTCTTTATGTTGAAAGTCATATATATGTTAAATAGCAAAACAAAAATTAAAAAAAGAAAAAATGAATTATTAATATGAATATATTAACACTCTCATGGCACCAAATCGAGGGCAAAGCGTAAACACAATAGATTAGGAGAAATGCAATTAAGGTGATCAAAACAGAAAATACGTCCATCGAGAAGGCATAAGAACATTTGAGATAGACGACAAAATATTTTCTAGTATCAACGGTAGCTTTCTATTTCATTTTGTCCACTATCCACCAGTTATGAAGGAAATATATAAAGGAGGTCCATTGTTATGGATAGAAAAATTAATTCTCTGTAATTTTCACAAATGAGTCAATATCTATAAATGGAATTAAAAAATAGAGAAATTGACAACAAAAAGGACAAATATTGTTTAATTAGAAAGATGTGTCATAAATTAAATAGATCTAAGCTCACGGGGTAAAGATTACAACACTTAAAAAACAGGAAGTGAAAATATCTATCTATAAATTAAAGAACACTATACAAAAGTTTCAACTATCATGTGCATCAAAGTAGGGATCAAATCATGTCAAATCACCCCCAATAAAAATAGACTAAATTAAAAAAGCACAAATTTACAAATTTAATTAAAATGAAAAAAAAAACTCACCAATATCTTCATTCTTTTTTATTTATTTTGCTACTCATCTTTTTAGGTTTTGCTTTTGATGGAATTGAATTCGAAAATTTAAATTACATAGATGAGATCAAGATATAAGATTATACATTTAAAAAAAAAATCATAGCATGATAATTTGAAGACTCAATTTAAGATAAGATAATTAACGAATAGAAATATCCTATTCCCCACCACCAACCTTTAAGGGTATATAGCGGTTAATAAACAGCTTTAGTAAGCTAAAGTATCGGATTCAAAGAACCAAAAAGTGTCACAACAATGCGATAAGAAGGGAGAGACAAAGTGAGAATGGTAGATATCATTTTATTCCTTCCATTTTGATGAATGGGGTGAGACATAAGATCAAAGAACTTGAGGTAATTGATATGCAATAATTTCGGTAGAAATTTTTTCCAAATTTATCTTGTCGGTTTAACATTTTTATTGTGTAGAATTTGAATTTAAAATTCAAATGCTAAGACAGAGGAGGGAAGAAATTCTAGAGTGTAAATGTGGTGGAAGTATTCAATTGCCCAAAAAAAAAAAAAAAAAAGAAAACATTGCACTTATAACATAGATATTCTCCTATGATTGAAAAACGTGACAGCTACTATAATTAAAAATATTAATTTCTACAAAGTCACACTTCATAATACCAACAGAATTCTTCCTTGATTTGAAAATTTAAATAAGGAATCTAATACTATATATAAAAGAAATGTTGTCAACAGTTTGCTCCCTTTATTATTAGGAGCAAAACTCATCCATAACCTTTAGTTTTTCATTGTATTAAATCGTAACCGTTAATTCTATTTGTTGACTTTAAACATTAAAAAAAAAAAAGAAGCCAAGTGCTCAATATTATCAAAGCTATGTTGAGTTGATCGAAATCGAAGTAATTTGCAGAATGAGAGTAAGTCGTCACCGTTGATCTCGCATCTGTCAAATTTGAGTCATTCATTATTTTAGGAATTCAAAAATTTTTATAAATTACATGTTGACTACTGCCACGTTTTTCTTTTTTTATCTTTCAAACTATGACATTAACTGTGTAATTGACCCACTTCCTCTTTATTGCACTAACTGTGCATGCTGACACATTATTATCTCTGTTGGTAACGGATGCATGCTCATTTTCTCTCTGGCAGTTATGTGATTTAAAATATCAAATTAAATGTCATCCCTTGCTGTCCACTTTCTCCCCTTTCGTTCCGTTTTTGCCCCCTTTCATTTTGCCTTTTCAAAAAAAAGAATTTTGGTAAATTCTTGGATTTCTTACTTTTTGCTCAACCGTAATACTGATGGAATTAAATTCTTCACTACTTCACCTGAATTGAAGAAATTTTATTAACAAATGAAATTGTTGCTTAGTTCTTGAAGGCAGATAGTTATGTATGGCTCAACTTTGAGTTATGTACGGCTCTGTCTATCTCCCCTGTTCTGCTCTCCTCTTTTTTTTTTTTTGGGGACTCCTAATAATTTCTTCTTGCTTTTGGAATATGAAATTTCTACAAGTAGGAAAACCAAATGTCAATGTGATTTTTATGAGAATAAGAATGACCGCCATTGACTTTTTGGATAGCAGATTTTTTTTTTTTGGGGGTTCAAATGAGGGGCTCTGCCCCTAATTATTATTTAGAAAATCTTATCGAGTGTGACCAATATACACCGCATCTATCTTCCCTCAAAAGAGGCTTAGCCAACTCATGGGGAAATTCGAAAGAAACAAATACAGCTATCTGATCAACCTTTATATTTGCTAAATGATCCGCCACTCGGCTTGCTTCTCTATAGCAATATTGAATGAAGACACGTCCAATTCTGGTTGAATACAAGTTGTTGGCATTCTTTTATGATGAAACAATATGGTAGGTGTCGGGTGGTGGGGTACTTCATCTTATTGACTATAATCTGTGAATCAAGATTCACGTTTATGTTCCGGTATCCAAAGTTCCACGCCATTCTGAGCCCATGGAGTAGTGCTAGCAACTCAGTCTTAACAGATGAGCATGTTCCAAAGTTACAAGCAAACCCCCTAATCCAATTTCCAAACGGCCCACGGAGGGCACCACTAGCTCCTGCCAGGCCCGAATTGCCCCGTGACTCACCGTCCACATTTAATTTCAACCAATCTACTGGAGGTGCTAGCCATTTAATGTCTAATTCCGACCTGGAAGGCTGGTCATTGGATGAAGAGGTGCCCAAGACCTTTTTGATCTCCAGGTATCTCTCTTTGATGAATGATTCCGGATGTGATGGAATGCCATCAGCGTGATCAAAGCACAATTTGTTTTGCCACTTCCAAATCCACCAACTTGTTGTAGCAAACAATATAGGCCAATTGTCATCAATCTGGGCTGGGGGCTTCAGGTTAAGAGCTAGCCAATCTCATGACGATGACGCGAAGAGTCTATCATGTATCGTAGAGGGCACTAATCTAGTCCAAAGTGCATGTGCTTTTGGACAATCTTGCATCATGTGAATGATAGACTCCTTAACATCTGGACATGACTTGCAATAGGGGGAGCTCGACATACCACATTTAAATCGATTCGCGTTCGTCATCAATCTATCAAGGGCACACAACCACAAGAAGAATTTAATGCGTTGCGGGGCCTGTGCGCGATAGACAAGTTGTCAAATCTGGCTTTTTTCCCCTTGATCACTGCCGCGAATAAGACTCATAACTGATTTAAGGGAAAAGTTCCCATTGCTTGATCTGTCCCATACAAGTTGGTCCTTATTTTCAGCTCTTGGGCTTAAGAAGAACAATTTTATTGTTTTAAGAAAATTATTCGGCAGATAGGCTGCGAATTGCTCCTAGCGCCAGCCCGATTCTATGCCCCAATATTTCGCTACAGTGCGATCATTCTCTTGGTGTGGGATTGCACTTGATGCGAGTGTGATTAATGGTTTGTGAAGTGCCCAATTATGTTTCCAAAAGAGTGTTGAACTTCCATTGCCTACTTCAAACTGAGCTCCACATTGTACAATATTAAAATTTTCAGTGATACTGCGCCACGCATTGGACGCCTCCTTAGTTAGGGAAAACATGTTCATGTCGCATTGAACCTTACAGTATTTTGCATGTAGAA